>QRFJ01000153.1:793308-912309 GCA_006176705.1 Cocos nucifera
GGTTACGTCGAGGTCAAGAGAGTCAACTCCACAGACAATGTGGCAGACCACTTACAAAGCCGTTGGGCAACAAAAATCGAAGCCCACCTTGAGAAGATGGGACTTAGACTTGTAGCCAATTGGCTTTAGGATAAGTGGAAGATTGTTAGATATATGTGCCCTAGAAGCCAGAATTGGCTGACACTTGTAATACACTTCTAGGGGCAAAATTATAATTTTGACTATAATCAATAAAATGGGTTATTTTCTATCACATATGTGTATTTAGTGTCTGTGATACATCCTTTGAGTTAATGGTAATGATAATTCATATTTTCAAGAGTTGAAAATTTAAGACATGAATAATCATTATTAACTCATAAAATGCTCCCGACCATAGGATCATCACGAGGATGGTGATTGATCCGAAAGGTTGGTGTACAATCGCTTCTCTTTAGTAGATGAGTCTTGAGTCTACGGTGTGGAGACACCGGAGCGAGAGTACAGGTACTCGTTAGAGAACGAGGGCACTGAGCGTGACCACCTCGAGTAGTCATTAGGAAGTCTACCTTCTCGTCAATGACTGACTCGATGCTGCAGTAGTGTGTCTGGTTCTTTGACCTGAGGTGCATCGGCAGTTCACCTTGAGGGTGTTATAGTTTGACTACACCATTACTCGGTCTCCTAGCCATATGGAACCCTGAGGTGTATGTTGGCTATAGCATGTTCATTGTAGGAACTGGATTGCATCAAGATGGAATCTATCTACCTCGGTGGTAGAGGAGCAGCCCTATGATGATCATGAGAATCAAGTCCAGAAGTCCATGGCCATGGCAGAGTGAAATAATAGAAAGAGTTTCTATTTAGATTTTCACATCGGACTTGAATCGAATGATTACATCATATGACAGAAACTAGGGTTTGACGAGTTCACCTTAACCCTAATCTGATCGGGGCTCAAGATAGAAGAACTTAATCACACAGGTAGCTGCACCAAGAGGTTCGCATTCAGCTCTGATGGGTTGCCACCATATACTGCTAGGTGTCACTGGTGGATTTTGGGAGCAATTAGAATGATTTAGATGATCGATCATTCTAGCTGTTCGAATCAGAAGAGTTCTGATCCATCGAAAGGAGTTTCGATGATGTCGATGATAGAGATCATGACATATCCCATTACCATACAGAACTGAACCTAACTGGGTCACACAAACAAGGGTTTGAATCTGGTGATCATCAATTGAACTGATCCAGTTCAATTGATCTGAATGAGATTCAATTAGGTTCAAGAAAATCGTGCTAGCACTCGATTGAACCTAACGTTCTTCTTTTACTATCATAAATAAGTTGTCCTGACTGAGCCAAAGGAGTTTGTGCTCAATCAGAGGCCTTCATATGGTCTGACTGGAGGTTGTCCAAGTCAGAAAAAGGTTGTCTTATTTTGTAAGACAATTACCTGCCATTTTTGGTCACCTGCCATTTCTTGTTCTTTGACTTTGGTCAAAAGTCTGACCTTTGACTGGTCAAAATGTTGACCATTGACACTTTGACTTTTGTCCACATGTCATGCACCTATTGGAGAGCTGGTGGGGGCCTGTCCCCCTGCCAGAACCTGGCAAGGAGGAGGGCGCACGCCACCCTTGGCGTGTGCCCAAGTTGGAGGCGCCTAGGAGTCCCTTGTTGGACAGGGACTCCATCTCCTTTTTGGATTCCAATTAGAGTTCTCCTAAGAACCAACTTTGACTGGTCTTAGGCACCCTCTAAGGAGGAATCCAGGGGACTCTATTCCCACCAATCAGATTTAGATCTGATTTCACAAAGGGTTGTGATTGGTTGGGAAGAAGAGGAGTTGGATCACAGTTAGTCTATAAATAAGACCCTGCGCCCAACTCAAAGAATATTGAAAAGGAATTCAATTCCCACACCCCAAGGCCTCCTCTCCCCTCTTCCTCCATGCCAAACCCACCTTCTCCCTCTCCTCTCCACGTCCAAAGAGGTTTGGATTCTTGGTTGGTGCAATCCAGATGAGAGAAAGGCGACTGAAAGCTAGAAGGCTGCGCTGCTGCAAAGGACGACTGCTGATCTTCAAAAGATGTTTTGAAGATCCTCCAGATCAGATCTAGATCTAATTTTTGGAGACATGATAGAAAAGAAGAGGATCTCTAGATCTAGCCCAAGTGGATATCGATAGAGGCCAGGCATTTACGTGGCTAGATCCAGAATCTTCCGCTGCTTATAGGATCATCAACGGGTAATAGGATTACCCAACATCAAGGTAAATTAAATTAAATTTAATTTATTTAGATTTTATTTTTATTATTAGAATAATAAGAATCAGATCTAAAATATCCTAGATCTGATTAGGATTAAAGAAAAAAAATTTTAAAATATATCTCTTGATCCAATTAGATCTAAACGAACCTGATCCAAAAAATCAGGATTTTTCTTCAGAAGCGAGACTAAAGATCTAGCTTAAGGCCTTCTCCTCGACGTCGGACAGCGTTGGAGGTCTGATGGTCGATCTATGAGGTCACCCCCATAATGTGCTAAAACCTCATAGTTGCTCGGCCAAAATAAAAAAGAAGCGCTCCTTCTAGTTATGCACCGAGGAAGGAGCACCTCGAAAAAGGCAGCATCCTCTCCGAGGAGAGATGTACCACCATCCGACCTCCGTCGGATGCTCCTTTAAAGTAAAGCAAGCTCGAAAAAGATGGAAGGCTCGACTCCGAGGAGAAGGTGGTAGATGAAGAAGCCTAAAATCGATCGTCAGAAGTTCGACGCCAAACAACAAAAGCTAATTCTATACAGGTTTAGAAACTCGACGATTAAAAAATGAAAAGACAACCTAAGGCCAGCTTTTAGTGATTCCTCGTAAACACCGATCCATCCAGGTTGAGGAAGAGCTATACGCTCCTCAGGACCAATGATTTCTAGCTTAAAATCATTGGAGACATGGTATTTCATCCTAATGACTTTCAGATCCTCCGATGAGAGGATGAAATTTATTCTGAAAGGACCATAGTCCAAAACTTCACATTCTTCGAATTTGCCCGGAGAATCTATTACCCCGAAACCGCGATCCTCATCAGAAGGGCTATCCGAGCTCCAAGAAGATCGGGACAGACTAAATTGACTCGTGAGTGTGGAAAAGACTGACGTAAGAGGCAAGGAGGTCGAGCAATGAGGGGAGTTAAGGTGGGGTCGACGATAGCTCAGCTGAGTCCGAGCTATTCCTCACGCGCAAAGTGCCAGAGTTCACCCTTTAAGCAACAGTAGCAGTCAAAAAGAATAATGCTGACCCCTATTTATAAGAGGCATGGATAGCTCCGATCTACTCTCGTTTCATCTATCCTTTTAAATCTTCATCAGGTATCAGATACTAATTGGTCGGGATGGGCAAACCCGGATCAAAGCAATGGATGGTTAGATTTTATGGCCGTTAGACTTCTCTCAATCTTGTCATGCTACTGATCTCCAACACTGCAATGCGGACATAATTTGAAGATCAACCTCGGCTTCGATATGGTACTTACATCGGTCGCTCAAAGGTAGATCGACCTCGTAAGTGGGGGGTAAACTATTATGGAATGGGGTTGGTGCGGCCTCGACCTATTTAGGATCAGCCGCCGACCTACCCCAATGGATCATTTGAGCAGAATGACGCGATATTTTGTTCGTGGTTAGCTGTAGGTCGGCCTAAGTTGATCTATAATTTCGGTTGATCTACTGAAGATCGCTTTCTAGCAAAATGATGTAGGCCTTCATGCCTCATCCTCATCGGATCCAGATTGATCGCCGAGCTACATAAACAGAATGACCTATCATAGCCCGTTAATGGCCGACCTACAACCGTTCTTGTTGAAACTGTATTCTCTCCAAATCGAAAAACTCGAATAAAGGAAGAATCTTTCGCAATCCTGTCTCTCAAGAAGAAAAAAAATCTTCCAAATCAATCCGAGACGACAAACTTGGAAAGTCGTTAGAGTCCGAAATGGATATGACTCCAATTTCTCTCCTATAAATAAAGAGGCTCCAGGATCCTCCAGGTATGTCATTCAATTCGACGCTTTCTCTCCTCATTATTTTTCAATCTCCTAACTTGAGCGTCGGAGGATCTTTATCGGAGAATACTTTGGTGAGGACTTTATTACAAGTGAACGGACGAAGCTCCAACGAAAGTTCATCCTCGACCTCATTTTCCTCGATGGTCGAGCTCCTTCATTCTCATCGGTCGACCTAAAGCCGAAAGATCCAGGAGCAACAGGGAGGATTGTAATGTATTAGATTAGAGAAAAAGAGAGAGAAAAAGGGTCTCCTACTCAAAATCAAAACTCGATGGATCAAAACCAAAGAAATAAATTTTAATAAGCATTATATATATATTTGAAAAAAAGGCAATGAACTTCAATTGCTCCTTTATTTATCTGCAAGTTCATTACTTATTTGTAGACGTGTTTAGAAAAAATTATAGATAAGTCCCTAATTTAATATTTAATTGCTTTTCTAGGAGTGGTCCGTACCGTAACTTTTGAAATCATCAGAATCATCGTATTAAATTCTACACAACTACCTGAATAAATTATCCTCATATCTTTCTAAAAATTAGCTTACCATGCAATTAATTGATTAGAAAGATTTTTTTTTTTTTAATGTTATATATATAATATCCCATCCAAATGATAAGGCATGCTTGGAAAAGTGCTTGGTGATGTACGTATCATGGTCTAAAAGCTAAAAATCCATCCCATTAAAAAAGAAGAAGAAGAAGAAAAAGGCTAGTTCATAAAGCTTTTATCAAACACAAACACATAAATACACAGTTGACACATATTTAACCTGCACGTGGCTACCATAATTAAATATCCAGTGATCTTTATTGAAAGTTGTATCTAGTTTATACATCCTTACAAAAAGTTATATTAGCATTTGTGTCTATACACAATGGATCACATAATTCTAACCTTTAATTGGTGACCCAAACATGTCAAACATAGCAAGTTTGGTTTTAATTTTTTTTAGAAAAAAATTATTTACTTAATTGTACTCATTGCCATAAAATAGAAGATCATCATAAAAGTATGTGCCACCATTCATAATTCAAGTAGAAGATTTAATCAAGTTGAATATAAGCCTTTATGAAACTATTTTCTTCTTTTTTTGCCCAAAATCTAGTGATGCTTACTTGCCATTAAATCTTAATTATAAATTCTTAAATATAAAATAAACTTTTAGCAAAATACATCATATCGCAAGCATCTAAGGATACTATATGGTTATTGATAGATGTTGGTTGACCATACAATATTTTTATTCATATTTGCTAAAAGATATATTTTTTTATAAATTATTTATAATCTCACTTTTCATTTTATCCATTCAATGTTCAAAAAACAGCCAACTTAATTATGCTAAAAAAAATGTCATTGCAAAGCCGGATTGTAAAGTATCCATCTTAACTCTAATTCAAGCTAGAATATGTTTGAGCTCTATAATAATTACAAGACAATCAACATGATTAAATATTTTTTTTATTTTTTATATTATCATCCTTCAGGGCATATTTTATTGGAATAATTTAAACTCGGAGATGAGAATTGAAATAGATGGCTTTTATTCTAATTATATAATTGAAAAAAGTTTGATTTTCATTTTGATTCTAAAACAAAAAAAATGTTAAAATCAACCAAAATTTATTATCCACTTTTTTTGTAGTATTTGAATTTCACGTTGATTTTAATTAAAATTTCGATCACGAATTGATATAAATCGAAGCATACGGTCATTTTAATTTGTTTAATTTATTCTGATTTAGATTTAAATTTTGATTTTGATTCCGACTTTAATTTCCATCGTGCCGGAAACGTGCTCTTCAATCGATTATTAATTAGAAGACAAAGGAATTGTCAATTTACTCTAGACGTTTTAAAATTCAAACAAGCCGCAAGGTGGATACGGTGCGACTTGACTCCAAAAGACGGCGAGGCAATGCCACCGCCGGCGCCAAAAGACGCTACGCCTGCTCCAAATTTTTTCTTCGATGGAGAGAGAGAGGCTAACCCACCTAATATTTTATTAAATGAAAATATTTACAAGGATGGAACATGTGCGGTGGACCTGCAGCAGTACGGCGGCCAAATGAAGACCAACAACCTCCGCATCGCGTGATGGTCGAATCTACCACCAATCACATAAAATAATACATGTGAGCTGAAAATAAGAAGAAAAATATCACAACCCCACAAATAAGATATTTGAGCTTTAGCATCTTAACGGGTGAAAAGCTAGAGAAAATCTGAAGCAGGATGCTATTCAGAGCCGCAGCGGTCCTGCTGATAATATTGTTGGGATTGGCTTATCAATCCATCCAGCCTCCACCTCCAAAGCCGTGTGGGTCTCCTGATGGCCCCCCAATCACCTCTCCCAGAATCCAACTGAAAGATGGAAGGCATCTGGCCTACAAAGAAGCAGGAACTCCCAAAGAGAAGGCTAAATACAAGATCATTACCGCCCATGGTTTTGGTGGCACCAAAGAAAATGGATTACCTGTGTCTCAGGTCATAAACTGATGACATCTCTGTATTGTATTTTTTTCAGCTACAAGTCTTCTTGTTTCACGACTGTATTCTTGTTTTGCTTAGGCACTGGTGGAGGAGCTTGGAATATACTTCCTCTCATTTGATCGAGCAGGATATGGGGAGAGCGATCCAAATCCAAAGCGCAGTGTGAAGAGTGAGGCTATGGACATTGAAGAACTTGCCGACCAATTGCAGATTGGACCAAAATTCCACGTCCTCGGGGTCTCCATGGGAGGTTACACCGTCTGGGGGTGCCTGAGATACATACCACACAGGTCCGGTCACAACTTTATATTCTTGAAGCATGGCATCCTTTATTCTATGAATGATTCTGAACTGAAATTGATCCGACCTGCCCTTCTCCTAAGAGGATAGAGTATCTACCAATCTCATGTATCCAGCTGCGGCATGGAAACTTACAAGAGTTCCGACGTAACTCAAATATAATTTCATCAGTATTGACGTAATTTTGTTGGGGGGTGAAATTTAAGCCATATGGATTCAGATCCAGCTCTTGTTTAAGAGAAAGATAGCTTGTCTCTTCTAAATATCAAGAAAGTAATACTGAATAAATTCTCACAAGAAGATGTTGGACTTACAAAAATTCTGATTATAAGGCTGGCAGGAGCAGGACTTGTAGTACCAGTCATCAACTACTGGTGGCCTTCTTTTCCGGCTGAGCTATCCAAGGAGGTCTACGGCAAGATACTTGTGGGGGATCGACGTTCTCACTGGATCGCACATCATTTTCCTTCTTTACTGTATGGATGGTTGACTCAGAAATGGTTCCCTTCTTCAGCACTAATTGGGAGACACCCTGATCTGTTCCCTGAGGACGATAAGGAAATCTTTCTGAAACTCCAAGCTATGCGAAATTCCGCTTGGGTACAGTTCTTCAGAAGCTCATCTAAAGAATATATTACTCAGTTACTGCCCTGTTAAATATTCAAATATTATCATGCATTAAAGGTCATACAGGAAGTAAAGAATCATGAAGTAATGGATCTGATCGAGGAACGACAGCGACAAGAAGAGAAATCTATTCATCAACTTTATCATTTTAGTGCTGATATCTAAACTATATTTGTTGCTAGTTTCAAACTGCTCTGTTTTTGTTTCAGGATAAGCCAACACAGCAAGGCGTTCATGAATCACTCCACAGAGACCTAATGGTGGCATTTGGCAAGTGGGAATTTGATCCCATGAATATTAGCAATCCATTCCCTCACAATGAGGGCTCTGTTCACATCTGGCAAGGGTATAAAGACAGGATTTGCCAGGTGGAGCTGCAGCGCTATGTTTCTAAGAAGCTTCCCTGGATCCGATATCATGAGGAACCTAACGGCGGGCATCTGTTCATGCTTCTTGATGGTTATAGTGACAAAATCGTCAAGGAACTTCTACTTGGAGAGAAGCCCTCAGTTAGTTTATAAAATTATGGATCTTGTATTATGCATCTCTAGTCTATGATCATATATATGAAGTTCCAAAGTGAATGTGTGAACATTTTATTCATAGAAAATGCCGAAGAGAGAAGGTACTGTAGTAATTACCACCTGTTGGTTAGTTTGAAAGGCCCAAGCCCTCATTTCATACACTTTATATGACAAGGGCCATAACTTTCTGGAGAAGAATGTGAATCTCAATACTGTAATGATACAAGTCCAGACTTGCTGAAAGTCTTCCACGGAACAAATATTGTTCCATGTTTCATACCTGAGAGTGCATATGGCTTCAGAAAATTTTGCTTCTATGATAGATTTTGCTAATATTGTTCATCATTTCAATGCATATTTTTGATACTTCTCCAGTCCAGTTCAAACATCAAGCAAGCAAAGCATTGGAAAAACAAATTAACCAAAAAAAAAAAAAAAAAAGCGTTTGTTGGGTGACTCCAATGACTTTCACATGCATGCAAGACTTTCACAGGTCACACCCAAAAGATCATCAGCCATTTCTTTGATTATGATCTATATCCCCATTTTTGCCATCCAGCCACGAATGCGATTTCTTTTCTGGTAATTGCCATGGGTTTTTGTTGGGTATGACTACAACATTGAGCGCGTGAATTAATGTTACTGGTTGCATAAGTTCAAATGGACTGTTTATCGGAATTAGTGCAGCAATGTACAAGCTATTCATTACAGACAAACAACATTTGGAAATTGGGAGTTTGACCCTATTGATATAAGCAATCCATTTCCTTATGGTAGGGGTATGAAGATAAACTGGTCTCGATTACGCTAAAAATAATGATATGTCCCTGAAAAGCTTCCTTGGATTCAATGTCAGGAGGATCCAGAAAGCGGATATATGATGTTAGATGTATACCTTAGAAGTCAGATTGGTTAAACACTTGTAATACACTTTTAGAGGTAATTTTATAATTTTGACTATAAATTAATAAAAAGATTATTTTCTATCACAGTGTATATTTAAAGTGTCTGTGATATATTTTTTGAGTTAATAGTAATAACAATTCATATTTTCAAGAGTTGAAATTTTAGGATATGAATTTTTATAATTAACTCATAAATTGCTCCTGATCGTAAGATTATCACGAGGATGGTGATCGATCTAGAGAATTAGGGTACGATTGCTTTCTTAGAATAGATAAGTTTTGAATCTATGGTGTGGAGATACCGAAGCAAAAGTACAGGTACTCGTTAGAGAACGAGGGCATTAAGCGTGACCACCTCGAGCAGTCATAAGGAACTTTACCTTCTCGTCGATGACTGCTCAATGCTACAGTGGTGTGTCTTGTTCTTTGATCTAAGGTGCATCGACAGTTCACCTTGAGGATGTTATAGTTTGACTATACCATAACTCGATCTCCTAACCATTCGAAATCCTGAGATGTATGTTGGCTATAGTATGTTCATTATAGAAATTAGATTGTACCAATAAAAGATCTATCTATCTTGGTAGATGAGGAGTAGCCCTATGATAATCATGAAATTGAGTCCATAAGCTCATGGCCATGGCAGTATGTAGATGATAGAAAGAATTTTTATTAGGATTTCATATCGATCTCGATTCGAATGATTAATTCATATAACGGATATTGGGTTTGACGAGTTCACCTTAACCCTAATCCTATCAGGGCTCAAGATAGAAGAACCCAATCACACGGGTTGCTGCACTGAAAGGTTCACTTTCAGTTCTGATGGGTTGCAACCATATACTGCTAGGTGTCATTTATGATTTTGGAAGCAATTAGAATAATCTTGATGATCGATCATTCTAATTATATGAATCGAAAAAATTTTGGTCTATTGAAAGATATTTCGATAATATCGATGATGGAGATCGTGATATATCTAATTACCATACGGAACTGAACTTAACTAGATCACACAAATAAGAATTTAAGTTTAGAAGTAATAAATTAAGCTAACCTAGTTCGATTGATTTGGATTAAATCTAATTAGGTTCAAGAAAATTATGTTAGCACACAATTGAGCTTAACTTTCTTCTTCTGTAGTCTTTTTGATTCATCTCGACTGAGCCAAATTGGTTTGGACTCACCAGAATTCTATATGGATTTGTCTTTGTCTGACTAAAGCTTATCTAGATCAGAAAAGGGATGTCTTAATCCATCATATGGAAATAAGACAACACCTGCTAATTTCTGTTGCCACCTACCATTTTCTGACACTATCGAGACATGAGATGTCTCAATGCAGAAAAGAAAGGGGCAGGGGTGCATGTCCCGTTTGGACATCTCCTTAGGGTGCACAACCCCTTGGATTTCATGCACAAGAATATGCGCACGCCCCTAGTTGGCGTGCATACATGGAGAAAAGGGAAGAGTCCCATACAGATGGGACTTCAAAGGCTGCATGATGGCTTTAAACTTTTAGGCACCAAAGTATTTGGGCCTATCTAAACTTGGCATCATCTATGGAGGATTAAAAGGATCTCTAATCTGATTGGATCAGGTGACATCACTCTACCAATCAGATTTATATCTGATTAATTTGAGTGATATGATTGATCGGACCTGTGTGGCATTGTATGGCATAATAGGGTCTATTTAAATCCTGTCTGCACCTAGGATTTCAAAAGTCTACCCATTCACCACGCCGCAAGGCTGCCCATCCTTTCCTCCATGCCTTCCTCTAGTCTTTTCTCTCCCCTCTTTACGTCCAAAAGGTTGGATGAATCCAGCGAGGAAGAAATAAGTATTGGCGCGAGGATTAGGAAGACATACAACGTGTTCGTGAGACGAGCGTGCGGCCTTCATCGATTTTTGAAAGCTCTCCGAATCAGATCTAGATCCAATTTTTAAAAATCAAATCCTGAAGGAGATTGCATCCAAACTCTACCTGAGTGGACTCCGATAGAGGCCAAGTGCTTACATGGCTACATCTAGAATCCTGGACTTCAGCAAATCATTGACATGATAATCATACTATCCAAACAAGATATAAAATTAAATCTAATTTAATTTTAATTTTTAGTTTTAATATTAGATCCAAGATGTCTTAGATTTGATTAAAATTTTTAAAATTTTTTTGAAATATCCCTTTAGATCCAATCAAATCCAAACGATCTTGTGGTGGAAAAATATCAATTTTTCTTCAATTGATATCAAAGCTGCATTAGTAATTCTTTAGATCTATTTTAGATCTAATTCTTTTAATATTTTATGATTAGATATTAAAAAATTTTAGATGTCACATCAGATTTGATTAGATCTAAAATTAAAAAAATAATAAAAAAATAGATTCATATTAATAATGTATGAGATACATATCTAGACTAGGTGTAGAATTGTTCTATGTATAGTCTAGTATATTTTTTTTTGATATGATTAAAATATTTTTTAAGATTTTTTTATTTCTATTTTCTAATGTTATAAATGTTATAATCAGATCTGAAAATAAAAAAATTAAATTTTTAAATTTTCATATGAGATATGATAAATGTGTGCCTAGACTAGTTATAGAATAATTTTATGAATTATCTAGAATAAAGTTTTATTTGATATGATTAATTTAAAATTTTATTTTTTATATTTTATATATAATATATTAGATCTGAAAGCATGCATTTGAGTTTTAATATTTGATACATGAGATGTATACAGAACATGCATGAATAGATCTAGGATTTTATATTTGATATATGTTATAGATCTTAATCTTTTGTAGCTTAGTTATTGTTTCTAATTAAGGCATTTTCCTTAGCCATCCAGTCATAAGAGTAAGAAGAGTTTAAAGGCTCTCTCTTCTCATTCGATGGAATGCTCTTATGACGTGTAGGGGTGTTATGCATTTGTCATTAATCAAAAATTAAAAATTTATTTTTTGTAAAATTTTAGATTCTAAAATCCTAGGATATTTTGCATATTTCTGTTTATGAATCGAAACTTAATTAAAAATTAAGATTATAAAATCAATTAGATCTAAAAATTATAAATTTTTAAATCTAAGACATCTTCATAAATTTGAATTCGGACTTGGGTAGCTCAATTAGATCTAGCAATTAATCAAATCGAATCAAAAGTTGGTTAGATGAGATCAAGAGTACTTTAAATTGATCGACCCAATAGGATTAAGTCTGGGTCAAGGTCGACTCATAATAACATATGGTCGACCAAGTTAAGACTTAATTTGGCTCCGTAGTTCGAGCCTGAATTATAGGCTAATTCAATTAGTTATGGCTCAATAATTTGGTGTCTAAGGTAAGTTTGGCAGATACAATTGACTAACTTTTAATTGAAAGCTACTCGATCTGAATGCATTCTTATCGAGTTAATGGTATGTTCCTTCCATCGATCTCACTTATTTGGTCATTTGAGTCGATCCAATTCTGATTAGAGGTAGCTAACAATTCGAGCTAATCCATTATACTAGGTTAGTCATAATTATTATTGTTGACGCAGAAACTGATCGTCGCTGGAGTCCGTTGAAGTTGAGGCCGATGAGGTCGCTGCCGGGGACCTGCAAAATAAGTTCCGTCCAGAGTCGATTGGGGTGGCTCCGATAGGACCCTCCGACGCTCAAGTTAGCTCTGGCCAATAGGAATGGAGTACTCGGAATGAGTTCCAGAGCTTGAAGAAGAAGAGGAGAGCTTAGAGATAAGAGAGATTAGCCTTAGCATATATGGAGGATCCTTTTTATAGTGGAACTTGATGGTGACAACTGCAGCTGCGTGCTGGCAGGCCGCTCGAGGTTCGACGGAGTCAGTCTCATGGAAAGGCGCCGTATGCGACGGATTGATGGTGACAGCCATCGCCGCTTGACAGTGGGTTGCTATCGCTTGTGGCGAACTGATGGTGATGGCTGCAGAGCTTGCGATGGACTGATGGCAATGGATGCAGAGCCAATCGAATGAAGGATTGGAGGCCCTCATCGTGTGCCCATTTTGGAGGAGTTTGGGCTGCTAAAGACGAAGCTTGGAAGGAGTTCGGCTCCCATAGGCATCTGGCTGGAGGTATGCAGCTAAAGCTCGACCGCTGGAGAGCTCGGTAGGAGCTCGATCGATCGAAGTTCAGTCGAAGGATGACCGCTGAGGAGTTCGAAAGGAGCTCGATCGCTGGAGGTTTGATCGAGGGACGACCGCTAAGGAGTTCAGCCGCTGAGAGGTCCAAAAAAGCTCGACTGAGGCCCGGTTGAAGGACTTCGGCTGCTAAGTGGTTCGACTAAGGCTCATCTGCTGAGGAGTTCAACCGCTGAAAATCCAAAGCTCGGCCGTTGGAGAGTTCGACCGGCTGTTGGACTTCAGTTGAGGTCCGACCACTAAGGAGTTCGGTACAGAGAGGAAGGTGCCATCAGGCGGATGGTGACAGCCATACTGGCAGGTCGTGGGCCGCATGGGGCTGGTTACGGAGAGAGTGGCATCGTCAGTAGTGGCGGCCATACCGTCCAATCTCGTTGTTCGTCCAGGGAAGTTCGAACTTGTAGGAGAGTTCGGTTGAAGGGAAGCTCGGAAAGAGTTCGACTGTAGAGAAGTTCGGAGGAGCTCGGCCAGCTGAAGGGACGGTCGCTTGGAAAATTCGATCGAAGGGGCGACCGCTGAGGAGTTCGGGCACCGGGGGATTCCGTTAAAGCTCGGCCACTCGGAGTCCAAGGAGCTCAGCTGCTAAGCAGTTTGGTCGTCTAAATGGGTTCGTAGAAGTCTGGATGCTAGGAGTTCGAGGAGCTCGAACGCTAAGCAGTTCGATAGGCTGGAGGGGTTCGGTCCTGATGTTGGGAATCCGAAGAAGCTCGACAGCTAACTAGTTCGGCCGACTGAACGAGTTGGAAGAAGCTCGGCCGCTGGGGGTTCGGCTGAAACCCGTCTGCTGAAGCTCTTCTGCGGCTACTGGTTGCATTAGACTGAGCATCGAGCTAGACTTCGGTGGGAGCAGGATTTATCCCCAACACTAGCCCCCCACTCCCGAGTTCGAAAATCGAAGGACGGGAGTGTAGGAAAGGCGACTGCCGAAGTCTTCCTCTGAGCTCTATGCTGGTCTAGGTCGAAGCTTGGGGGAGATCTCATCTCCAACTGAAGTTGATATCGAAGTTGAAGCCCGGAAAAGATCCCATCTCCAACCGAGGTTGAGGAGGCTTCGTCCACTGCGATCGAAGCCGGAGGTTGTGCTCCTCGGGGGCGACATTGTCTCCTACAGTCGAGGTTGACACGATAGCTTTCTCTAGCCAAGGTCGAAGTTGAAGCTCTCCAGCCGAGGTTGACACAGTTACTTTCTCTAGCCGAGGTTGATGTTGAAGCTCTCCAGCCGGGGTTGACACGATAGCTTTCTCTAGTCGAGGTCGAAGTTGAAGCTCTCCAGCCGAGGTTGACACGATTGCTTTCTCTAGATGAGGTCGATGTTGAAGCTCTCCAGCCGGGGTTGACACGATAGCTTTCTCTAGCCGAGGTCGATGCTCGCATTAGGACGAGGTTCTCCTCCTGTTCCTAACCGAGGTTGGCTCGATCGCTCGAGAGAGATCTTATCTCTAGCCGAGGTTGATGCTCGAGTTAGGACGAGATTCTCCTCCTGTTTCTGACCGAGGTTGGCTCGATCGCTCGGAAGAGATCTTATCTCTAACCGAGGTTGATGCTCGCGTTAGGACGAGGTTCTCCTCCTGTTCCTAACCGAGGTTCGCTTGGTTGCTCGGAAGAGATCTTATCTCTAGCCGAGGTTGATGCTCATGTTAGGACGAGGTTCTCCTCATCTTCCTAATCGAGGTTGGCTCGATCGCTTGAGAAAGATCTTATCTCTAGCCGAGGTTGATGCTCGCGTTAGGACGAGGTTCTCCTCCTGTTCCTAACCGAGGTTGGCTCGGTCGCTCGGAAGAGATTTTATCTCTAGCCGAGGTTGTCAACGGTCGCTCGGAAGAGATCTTATCTCTAGCCGAGGTTGACTCGATCGCTCGGAAGAGATCTTATCTCTAGCCAAGGTTGATGCTCGTTTAGGACGATGTTCTCCTCCTATTCCTAATCGAGGTTGTCCACGATCGCTCGGAAGAGATCTTATCTCTAGCCGAGGTTGACTTGATCGCTCGGGAGAGATCTTATCTCTAGCCGAGGTTGTTGCTCGTGTTGGACGAGGTTCTCCTCCTATTTCTAACGGACTGTGGGGGCACATAAGGGCCGCTGTTAGAGCCTCTCCTCCCATCTCATCCTTTATGAATGAGGCCTTCGCTCGAGAGAGATCTTATCTCTAGCCGAGATTGTTGCTCGCATTAGGACGAGGTTCTCCTCTTATTCCTAACACGGTAATTATTAACTGCTTCTTCTCTATCATCGCATAGTTTTCGCATCCACAAATAATATTATCGAAAGAAAAGAATTTTATTGAAAGAAAGTTACTGGTAGTGCATCCCCAAATTCTGTATTTCAAGATCGTGGTAGCGTTGTTCCTCCACGTTTCTTCGGCAATAAGCCCTGGGGTGGACGACCTCCTCATGCTGGTCTCCTCAATTTGGTGCAAGCTCTTATCGCTCAGAGACGACGAATCGCTGATGCACCAAGATCCTCCCAAGGGCAATGTGGATGATGTCGTAAGGTGGTCGACCTTCTTGCGGTCTCTGGCTATGGCAGCGCCCTTGGCCGACCTTTTTCTGCTTCAGACCGGTGTCGGAGGAATTTACCCAGCCGTCCCCTTCGGACGAGCTCCTCAATTTCATCTCTGAGCTGGATGCATTCCTCGGTGTCATGGTCGTGGTCGTGATGGTAGAGGTAATACTTATTTTGATCGCACTTATTTGGGAGAGACTGTAACCCTTTCGGTCTCGACAGCTGATTCTTTACTTCGGTGAGAATCTGGGTTTGAGGAGCGTTGGGAGGGGCTAGCGGCGGAACCTTCCGGGAGGAGGGCTTCTTCGCGCCCCTCTATCGGGGCAAGTTTGAGGAGTTCGGGCCCGCCTGCTTTTGGAGGGGGGCTACGAGCACAGCCGAACTTCTCTCAGCTCTTCCTCGTCCGCCAGCCGCTCTCTCAGGGCTTCCTCGTCTTTCAACTTGAAGGCTTCTTCCGCACGGACATATCTCTCGGCCCGAGCCAGCAGATCGGTGAAGTCCCTAGGATACTTTTTTCCAAAGAGAACAGCAAGTTATTTTTCTGAAGGCCGCCCTTGAGTGTGGCCATCGCGACAGATTGGTCCAAGTCCTGGACTTTCAATGCCGTGGCATTAAATCGGATGATGTAAGCCCAGATGGATTCCCCTTGCTTTTGCTTGACGCTCATCAGGAAATCTGAACCTCAGCTCGATCGTCGGCTGCTGATGAAGTGAGCCATGAACTGACTGCTCATCTGATCAAAAGAGAAGATCATACTTGGCTTTAATGCCGAGTACCAGTTTCAAGCTACTCCCTTTAAGGTAGATGGGAAGGCTCGGCACAGCATGGCATCTGAAGCACCGTGAAGCAGCATCATGGCACGAAAGGCCTCCAGGTGATCAACCGGATCAGAAGTTCCATCATAGCTTTCCAGTTGAGGGAGCTCGAAGGTCGGTGGAACAGGTTCTTGCATAATTCGGAGAGAGAAGGGAGGTTCAGCATGGACGTCGGCATGATGAGCCGAGGTGACGCGGCCGAGCTCTTCAATACGTTGGTCCATCTCCCGTAGTCTGCAATTGAGGACATCATCTTGGCTGCAGGTCTTGGGGTGCTTCCAACTACGAATGGGGAAGGTCTCCCCCAGAAGAGAACAATAATCCGAACACGGATCCTCGGCCCTCTGTTTCTCCTTCTCCGGGACGATCGGTACGCTGGCCCTGGTACTCTTCCTTAGGGTCGATTTTCGATGTTCCAATGATGGGTTTCCTGGTGGAGTCGCCATCGGAGGCTGCATATAGCCTGCAATGTCTCTGTGAGGCCACGGACCTATCGGACAAATAGGTCGAATTGCTTCACCTCCATCGTAGGTATAGGTGGAACCTAAGCTACCGGAGCTGAAGTAGAAACAGACGGATCTGGATGGGATCGGATAGCGGAGGCCGTCGAGTGTCGTGTCGAAGCTCTCCTGGGAGACATTTCTTCTTCGGGAGAGAAAAGGGAGATCTCCAGAGAGGGAAGAGAAAAGTCGCCGAGCACTCCTTTAAGAACAAGAGAACCTCGCAGGTTCGTTCCCTTCTTCCAGCGCCAATCTATTGACATAGAAACTGATCATCGCCAGAGTCCGCTGGAGTTGAGGCTGATGAGGTCGCCATCGGGGACCTGCAAAATAAAGTTCCATCCGAAGTCGATGGGGGGTGGCTCCGGTAGGATCCTCCGACGCTCAAGTCAGCTCTGGCCAACAGGAATGGAGTGCTCGGAATGAGTTTCGGAGCTTGAAGAAGAAGAGGAGAGCTTAGAGATTAGAGAGATTAGCCTTAGTATATCTGGAGGATCCTTTTTATAGTGAAGCTTGATGGTGACAATTGCAGCTGCGTGCTGGTAGGCCGCTCGAAGTTCGGCGGAGTCAATCTTACGGAAAGGTGCCGTATGCGGTGGATTGATGGTGACAACCATCGTCGTCTGACAGTGGATCGCTATTGCTTACGGTGGACTGATGGTGATGGCTGTAGAGCTTGCGGTGGACTGATGGCGATGGGTGCAGAGCCAGTCGAATGAAGGGTTGGAGGCCCTCATCGTGTGCCCATTTCGAAGGAGTTCGGGCTCCTGAAGATGAAGCTTGGAAGGAGTTCAGCTTCCATAGGCATTTGGCTGGAGGTATGCAGCTAAGGCTCGGCCACTGGAGAGTTCGGTACGAGCTTGGTCGAACAAAGGACGACCGCTAAGGAGTTCGGAAGGAGCTCGGTCGCTGGAGGTTCGGCTGAGGGATGACCGCTGAGGAGTTCGACCGTTGAGAGGTCCGAAAAAGCTCGATTGAGGCTCGGTTGAAGGACTTCGGCTGCTAAGTGGTTCGGCTAAGGCTCATCCGCTGAGGAGTTCGGCCGCTAGAAATTCGAAGCTCGATCGTTGGAGAGTTTGACCGACTGTTGGACTTCGATTGAGGTCCGACCGCTGAGGAGTTCGGTCCGAAGAGGAAGGTGCCATCAGACGGATGGTGACAGCCATACTGGCAGATCGTGGGCTGCATGGGACTGGTTATGGAGAGAGTGGCATCGTCAGTAGTGGTGGCCATACCGTCCAGTCTTGTTGTTCGTCCAAGAGAGTTCGAACTTGTAGGAGAGTTCGGCTGAAGGGAAGCTCGGAAAGAGTTCGGCTGTAGAGAAGTTCGGAGGAGCTCGGCCGACTGAAGGGACGGTCGCTTGGGGAGTTCGGTCGAGGGGGCGACCGTTGAGAAGTTCGGGCGTTGGAGGATTCTATTAAAGCTCGACCGCTCGAAGTCTAAGGAGCTCGGCCGTTAAGCAGTTTGGCCGTCTGAACGGATTCATAGAAGCTCGGACGCTAGGAGTTCGAGGAGCTCGATCGCTAAGCAATTCGGTCGGCTGAAGGGGTTCGGTCCTGACGCTGGAAATTCGAAGAAGCTCAGCAACTAACTAGTTCGGCTGGCTGAATGGGTTGGAAGAAGCTCGACCGCTGGGGGTTCGACTGAAGTCGGTCTGCTGAAGCTCTTCTGCGGCTACTGGTTGCATTAGGCTGAGCATCGAGCTAGACTTCGGTGGGAGCGGGATTTATCTCCAACAATTATGACTAAGTTAAGTCAAGTTTAAAGAGACCAAAATTAAATCTTCCTAAGAAAATATTAAGTCATAGGTCTTCCACCATTATAGATGTGTGGACCCTTTTCAGAGTTGATTATTCTCGACTGGTTATAGTGGTTCCGTTGCACTGAAAAGATGTAACCATGTCTATTAGACATTGGATGCTACAGGTTGAAGGATGAGATTGGGCTCAATATTCTGGATACGGATGAGAGACCTCAATTAGAAATCTAATCTGTGCAAATGGTGGGTCTGACTTAACTAAGGAGTGGATCAATATTTCGGATATGGTGAGATTCATGAATTAGAGATCCAAGTTTGGGTGCACCATGATTAGAGAATCATTGAACAAGAGTTGTTCACCATCATTGGCTAACCCATCACCAATAACTGTTAGGTGAGGTGAGTGAGTCAGTTGGTGAGGACCGCACCATCCCACTAGAAATCATTAATCGTAGAAATTTTTGCATCTCTACCAGAGAGGAGTGTAGGGATCCGAGAAAATAGTGAGGAGCTAATTTGTTTAAAAATAAAATTTCTAAATAAATTGGTCAAGTCATAATTACAGTATCTAACTAGAATCTTTGACTCTCTATAGAAAAATATCTGCGTCCAATCCCACTTAGCACGTATCCTAGGACACACATAGACTGACTAAACCTAATTATAAAGATTGGCTCAGAAACTACAAAATTATTTTGGATTTTGAGAAGTTAACCATGTATTAGGACCAGGACCCTCCCACCTTATCCAGTATATCCATTCGTTGAACAGAGAGCATCTCTAAAAAATGGATAGAATGAAGATAATAAGGCCAGATATTACATGTTGGGCTCGATGTCTGATGAGCTCCAGCACCAACATGAAAATATCAAGGACTGCTCGCCAAATGTTGGCTCACCTACAGGAGATGTTTGGTGAACAAAGTCGCGCAGCCAAAGTATCAAGTCACGAAATGACTTTTTAAGGCTAAGATGCGTGATGGGCAGTCAGTCCAAGATCACTGTCTGACAATGATCAAGGACATGGAAGAGCTTGAGAAGCTCGGTGTGAAGTTAGACTTGGAACTTGCAGAATTGATATTAATTCTTACAATCCTTGACTGATGCATATGGGCAATTCATCATGAATTACCACATGCATAAACTTCAAAATTCTTTAGGCCGAATTGAATGAATATGCTGGTTACTACGCTGAGCTTTCTATGAAAGGTTCTAAAGGCTCAGTTCTTGCTATGGAACGAACTTCTTCCAAAAGAAAATCTTTTTTAAAAAAAAAGAAGTCTGCGAAGAAAGCAGAAGGTAGGATTAAGGGAAGAAGAAAAAGGAAGAGTCGAAGAAAAAGACCGACTGACAAAGAAAAGTATTTTCCATTGCAAATACAGCGACGGCCATTGAAAGCGGAACTGCCCTACTTACCTGGCCAGTCCTGAAGAACAAGAAGGAAGGTCCTTCTGGAGGTATGCTCGTTATTGAGTCTAACCTAATACGATTTTTTCTGCATCCAGTTGGGTGCTTGACTCTAGGTTCTAGTGCTCATCTATGCACTTCTATGCAGGGTCTTGAGGATAGCAGGAGGCTGAGGGATGGAGACATGATCCTATGCATCGAAAATGGAGCAAGAGTTGCTGCTATGACCGTGGAACATATCCCTCTTCGATTACCATCTGGTTTAGACTTAGTTTTAGAAAGACTATTATTATGTGCCTGCAGCTAGCAGAAATTTGATTTCTATTTCATGCTTAGCACAGGAAGGCTATGTGATTACCTTTTCTTAAGGACCATTGTAACATTCTTTATGAAAGAAATAAAATTGCAAATGGTTTTCCTTATTAATGATCTTTATCAGATTACATATTGATGTTTTTATTTTTAACTATCGAGCAAAATGTGAATGCCAAGGATCAAAGCGACCTAGGGATAGTCCAAATAATAGATATCTATGGCACCTGAGATTAGGTCATATAGCAGAAGATAGGATCAACAAATTGGAGAAAAATGGGCTATTGAGTCCATTGACTTTCGAGTCATATCCAACTTATGAATCTTGTCTTCAAGGCAAAATGACTAAACTTCCTTTTGTAGGACATGGGGAAAGGGCCACAGATCTCCTTGCCCTAGTACATACTGATGTGTGCGGCCCATTTGATGTGCCGGCTAGAGGCAATTTTGTCTACTTCATTATGTTTACCGATGATCTATCTAGGTATGGGTATGTGTATCTTATGAGACATAAGTCTGAAGCTTTTGAAAAGTTCAAAGAATTCAGACATGAAGTAGAAAAATAAACTAGAAAACCCATTAAGGTTCTTCGATCAGATCGAGGAGGTGAATACCTTAGCCTAAAAAATTTCCTAGAGACTATCTCAAAGAAAATGGCATAGTCTCTCAATGGACTCCACCAGGAACACCTCAACTCAATGAGATTTCAGAACGAAGAAATCAGGATCCTATTAGGATATGGTCTGATCCATGATGAGCTTCACAGACCTTCCTGAATTTTTTTGGGGATATAGTCTAATTGACCGTTCAATTTATTTACTGAATAGGGTTTTTTTCTAAAATCCATTCCTACCACACCGTATGAGATATGGCATAGGTAAGAAACCAAGTCTGAGTCATCTCAGAATTTGGGGTTGTCCGGCTCATGTCAAAAGACAACAAGCGGACAAGTTAGAGTTTAGGTCCTTTAGAGCTCGATTCATAGGATATCCTAAAGAGTCATTAGGATACTATTTCTACATTCCAGAAGACCACAATGTGATTGTGAGTCGACATGCCATCTTTCTTGAAAAATAGTTTATTCAAGATAGATGGCATTGGAAAGATAGATCAAGCTTGATGAGAGAAGTCTCACAAGTGACAATGAGCTAAGGAATCCAATTGGAACCAAATCAGGTTGAGCCAATCCAAAACACTACCTCCTCCACCTCGTAGATTAACGGAAAGAGTTTTTCCATCCTCCTGAAAGATACTTAGGTATTATTTCAGAGGATGTAGAGAAAATGTTCCTCGCATGGTAAAAATGGTGCTCATGGTGATGATCCCAAAATCCTACAATGAGGCGATATCAGATATCGACTCCGAGAAATGGCTAGAGGCAATGCAGTCAGAAATTGACTCGATGCACTCAAACCAAGTCTGGACCTTGGTAGATCCACCAGAAGGTATAGAGTACCTATTGGGTGTAAATGGATCTTCAAGAGAAAGATTGGTGCAGATGGGAAAATGTGGAGACATTCAAGGCTAGACTAGTGGCAAAAGGTTATAGTCAACGCATGAAGGCATTGACTATCAGGATACCTTTTCCCCATTAGTGGCTATGCTAAAATCCATCCGCACATTGCTTGCTGTTGCAGCCTATTTCGATTATGAAATATGGCAAATGGACGTGAAAATTGAAGCATTCTTGAAATGGATATCTTGAGGAAGATATCTATATGGAACAGCCGCTAGGTTTCACATCCAGTGATACTGATCACAAGGTTTGCAAGCTGCAAAGGTCCATATATGGACTTAAGCAAGCATCTCGGAGCTGGAACACTCATTTCAATGATGTGATCAAAATCATTTGGTTTCATCAAAAATGAAGAGGAACCATGTGTGTTTCAAAAAGGTCAGTGGGAGCGCTGTTGTCTTTCCTCGTATTGTACGTGGATGACATCCTCCTTATTGGGAATGATATTCCCATGATTGACAACAGTCAAAATATGGTTGTCCAAGGAATTCTCCATGAAAGACCTAGGTGAAGCATCCTTTATTCTAGGAATTAAGGTCTATAGGGATAGACCGAATAGGATGCTAGGACTTTCACAGAAGATGTACATAGAGGAAAGTACTAAAGAGGTTTAGTATGGAAAACTCTAAGAGGGGATTAATACCCTTCAGACATGGTATTCATCTTTCCAAGAAGATGTGCCCTAGCACACCTGAGGAAATAGAACGCATGAGCAAGATCCCTTATGCTTCTGCAATAGGGAGCCTCATGTATGCCATGCTATGTACACGACCTGATATAGCCCATGCTGTGAGTGTCACAAGCAGATATCAGTCAAATCCAGGTGAAGAACACTGGACTTCTGTGAAATGTATCCTTAAGTACTTGAGAAGAACTAAGGATATGATGTTGGTCTTTGGTAATGGAGAACTCCAAGTCAAGGGATACACAGACTCAAATTTCATGTCCGATATAGATGATCGAAAGTCGACATCTGGAAGTCTGTTTGTGTGCAATGGTGGTGCTGTCAGCTGGAAGAGTTTCCAAGCAAACTGTGATAGCAGATTCCACCATGGAAGCAGAATATATCGCTGCATCAGAAGGCTATGAAGGAAGCATTCTGGTATAAGAAGTTTGCATGCGTAGAAATCGGAGTAATGCCATCAGATGCCATTCTATCTGTACTGCGACAACAATGGCACCATAGTTCCTTGCTAAGGAGCCGAGGTCTCATCCAAAAATTCCAAGCACATTGAGCGGCAATGATACCACCTCATCCATGATTACCTCGAGAAGGAATTACGTTTGAGGTCAAGAGAGTCGAACTCCACAGATAATGTGGCAGACCCACTTACAAAGCCGTTGGGCCATAGCAGAAGATCGAAGCCCACCTTGAGAAGATGGGACTTAGACTTGTAGCCAATTGGCTTTAGGATCAAGTGGGAGATTGTTAGATATATGTGCCCTAGAAGCCAGAATTGGCTGAACACTTGTAATACACTTCTAGGGGCAAAATTTTATAATTTTGACTATAAATCAATAAAATGGATTATTTTCTATCACATATGTGTATTTAGTGTCTGTGATACATCCTTTGAGTTAATGGTAATGATAATTCATATTTTCAAGAGTTGAAAATTTAAGACATGAATAATCATTATTAACTCATAAATTGCTCCCGACCATAGGATCATCACGAGGATGGTGATTGATCCGAAAGGTTGGTGTACAATCGCTTCTCTTTAGTAGATGAGTCTTGAGTCTATGGTGTGGAGACACCGGAGCGAGAGTACAGGTACTCGTTAGAGAATGAGGGCACTGAGCGTGACCACCTCGAGTAGTCATTAGGGAGTCTACCTTCTCGTCAATGACTGACTCGATGCTGCAGTAGTGTGTCTGGTTCTTTGATCCTGAGGTGCATCGGCAGTTCACCTTGAGGGTGTTATAGTTTGACTACACCATTACTCGATCTCCTAGCCATATCAAAATCCTGAGGTGTATGTTGGCTATAGCATGTTCATTGTAGGAACTGGATTGCATCAAGAAGGGAATCTATCTACCTCGGTGGTATAGAGGAGCAGCCCTATGATGATCATGAGAATCAAGTCCAGAAGCCCATGGCCATGGCAGAGTGAAATAATAGAAAGAGTTTCTATTTAGGATTTTCACATCGGACTCGAATCGAATGATTACATCATATGATGAGACTATTGGGTTTGACGAGTTCACCTTAACCCTAATCTGATCGGGGCTCAAGATAGAAGAACTTAATCACATGGGTAGCTGCACCATTGAGAGATTCGCATTCAGCTCTGATGGGTTGCCACCATATACTGCTAGGTGTCACTGGTGGATTTTGGGAGCAATTAGAATGATTTAGATGATCGATCATTCTAGCTGTTCGAATCAGAAAAAGTTCTGATCCATCGAAAGGAGTTTCGATGATGTCGATGATAGAGATCATGATATATCTCCATTACCATACAGAACTGAACCTAACTGGATCACACAAATAAGAATTTGGATCTGAAAGTGATCAATCGAGCTAATCTAGTTCGATTGATTTGGATTAGATTCAATAAGGTTCAAGAAAATTGTGCTAGCACACGATTGAGCCTAACTTTCTTCTTCTGTAGTCTTTCTAGTTTGTCTCGGCTGAGCCAAATTGCTTTGGACTTCCTAGAGAACCCTGTATGGGTTTGTCTTTGTCTAACTGAAGCTTGTCCAGATTAGAAAAGGGATGTCTTAATTTATCACATGGAAATAAGATAATACCTACTAATTCCTATCGCCACATGCCATTTTCTGACACTGCCGAGACATGAGATGTCTTAATGCAGGAAAGAAAGGGGTAGAGGCATGTGCCCCCTTTGGATATCTCCTTGGGGCGCATGCCCTCTTCGATTCCATGCACAAGAATGTGCGCATGCCCCTAGTTGGCATGCACACATGGGGAAAAGGGAAGAGTCCCATACAGATGGGACTCCAGAGGTTGCATGATGGCTTTAAACTTTTAGGTGCCAAAGTGTTTGGGCCTATCCAAACTTGGCGCCATCTATGGAGGATTAAAGGGATCTCTAATCTGATTGGATCATGTGATATTACTCCACCAATTAGATTTAGATCTGATTAATCCGAGCAATATAATTGATCGGACCTGTGTGGCACTGCATAGCATAGTAAGGTCTATTTACACTCTGTTTGCGCCTAGGATTTCAAGAGTCTACCCATTCACCATGCTGCAAGGCTGCCCCTCCTCTCCTCCATGTCTCTGTCCGGTCCTCTCTCTCCCCTCTCCACGTCTAAAAGGTTGGATGAATACAGCAAGAAAGAAACAAAATTGGTGCAAGAATGAGGAAGACATACAACATGTTCGTAAGAAGAGCGCACGGCCTTCATCGATTTTTGAAGGCTCTACGAATCAAATCTAGATCTGATTTTTGGAAATCAGATCCCGAAGGAGATCGCGTCCGGATCCTATTTGAGTGGACTTTGATAGAAACCAGATGCTTGCATGGCTACATCCAGAACCTCAGACTTCAGCAGATTATCAGATTATCCTAATAAGATATGAAATTAAATTTAATTTAATTTTAATTTTTAATTTTAATATTAAATCTATAGGATCAGATCCGAGATTCATATGATCATATCAAAAGATGGTCATGCTAACACCATCCTCAAATCACTTGTATTTGGAGATAAGCCCCCAGCTGCATAAAGCTAGTTAAGTTAGAAGCTAGTCATGTAATCTCTGGACATCTTTACATCATCTATGAAAATATGAACGAGATCCTTGGCAACACCATGCATGCAAGCATGTAGAAAAAGGTGACTGAAGTATACTCCAACATTGTGATGAAGGGGAACACTAAGCAGTTTTAAAGGCACCAGAGGAAAATAATGAATCATTTCTGGCACGGTCATAGAGCATTTAAATCAAATTATCTCCCAAGACAGGCCTAGAAATTAACATTTGGCATCGGTTTCTTTCTTCTTCTTTTTTTTTCCTCGTTTGGGTGGGTGACATTAATCATTTTCAGATACAAGCAAGACATTCACAGGCTACATGCATAGAATATCAGTTATTGTATGATAGCAATAGCTACTGTTTCAGCTTTTGAAAAATGAGGAATCATTAATAAGTAGCAAGTTACACCCCAAACTCGAGATAGAAGTTAGCAAATTTGAGGACTTTGCAAGGTGGGGACTCAGAGTTTTAGATGATTAATCTTTATCGAGGGACCTGTGTATAATTTCCCCTCGACCACGGTTCATATATTTTCACAAAATAAAGTCGATATGGACGGTAGTACCAAACACTACTAAATATTCATCTAGAGGTTTGTAAATAATCTTTTCATGATCTTTATATAAAAAGAAGCCGCCGACTTCATGAAGCTTATGAACTAAAAATGAGCAAATATTTTTCAAGTGATACACAAATAAATCAGTGACTTGCAGCCTTTGTTCTGCGAGGTATGGACTAACGAGTAATATAAGGGTTACAAACTTGCTCCTTCTATTGACATTTAATGATAATTTTTTTTTCAAAAAAAAAAAAAGAGTCTATATGTATTATTAAATAAAAATATATTATTTTAAATTCTATTGATTAAATTTCATGACAATATTTAATATAAAAAAAATATAATAAAGAATGTACGTATGCACCTTTATTTATATTTTCATCTCTATTTCTTATTTAATTATTTCTCCTAGACATCTTATTAAACTATATTTTCTAAAGAAAAATCTATCCATCACTTGCCTATGTTCATGACTACTTTTACTCTTTTTAGAATTTAAAAATAAATAATATTCATCATCTAATCCGTAAATTTCTTTTCTCTTATTTCTATTTTTTTAACTCTATTTTTTAGAAATAGCAATAGACCGGCAGCCTATCATCCATGCCTATCTTATATTTACTTATGGATAGAGTTAGATGAGGTTAGATTGAACGGATCAGATCAAATAGAGTTCATAAAAAATATTTTTATATATGTATCAAAATTTTTATTATAATAAAAAAATCTATGAATATATATATATATCACACATTTTATCATTAGCCATATCCACCAAAATCTGCTAAGAGGGGTAACATCCCAACCATTTGGTTCAGATACCAATGGAGTGGACAAGATTGCCATCCTATCCATCCGTTAGTTCCTTTTTTTAAGGAAAAAAATGTTACACGTACGTATTGTTAGCCTATAAATGAAATATGATGCCATCTTCACATCGCTTGCCTTTTGAGTGCGTGCTTCATTTTCCCCAAGTCTCTCGCACCATCCAGCATAAAATCTCAGGACTCATAGATACATTCACAATAAACTGTATTATCCCTACCATAAACTCTCAAAAGCAAAATAATACATTAATTCTATATTTTTCTTTGAAGTTGGTAATCATCAAATTTTTCAAAATATTATCCAAAAAAAAAAGTTTTATGAATATCCTTTAGTTTTTTAATTATTTATTGTTCTTTCATTTCAAGGTTCAAAGTTTCAAATACTATCCCATGATATTTAAGAAAAGTTAGATTATGCTTCCAATTTTAACTCTAATTACTTACCAATCCACTCCATAGGTTATAGAACAATTTTGCTCACACTATATTAGATAAGTTAAGAAAAATTATATTTACCCTCCAAATCATTCTTCTTGCAAAACCTAATCGGGATTTAAATATACACCTCCATGCAACCACCTAAAGACTTTCTTCTAGCACAAAATTAGAATAATCAAATATTAATATTAAAAAAATCATCAAAGGGCCCATATTTCTATGAGTACTCTAATTAGTTAACTTTTCTATCCACCAATTTCTCATGTTTTCCTGTTTTTCTAAATGGATATGTTTTTTCTTCATGGATAGTAATTACCCATGAAATAAAAAGAACATCTTATTGGAAGGTAGTTATTTTTCCATTGGTTAATAAAATAATATTTATATATTATTTCTAAAATATCTTTTATAATATAATATATATAATATTATATATTATATATTTTATATTAATATAATATAATATAATATATAATAATATTATATATATGATATTATGAAAAATATGGATATACCATAGTAATTTAGAAAAATAGTAATACAAAGAAACGAGTGAGTGAATGCCGGGGTTGCATTTAAATATCAGAACTTAAATAACCTGTGGTGATTCATTCTTGGTGGCTTGAGCATGGGGTTTGAAAGGCGTTTCTGATTCATTAGCTTATGGTGGGGCTGGGGCGACATAATCACTGTTGGATTTGCCCATATGGTGGGAAGGAAGATTCCTCTTATTAAAATTTGACTCTCGAATCGAATATTCTTCAATAGAATTTGAGAATTATCATTATGCTCAGAGGGGTAGTTATGTCGAATCGTCCCCCCTCCAAAAAAAAATGCAAAGAAATATAAATAATAGATTTTGAAGTTATTTTCCAACGTATAAAAAAGATATGAATAAATTATTTTTTATCTAAATATTATCTTAAAAATATTTATCTAAAAAATATAAAATTTTAGTTAAAATTTTCTATCCTTTCCAAAAAAAAGGGACCTAAGGTTGTATATAATAGTCAGCAATCTATCCAGATTGCTGGTGATTTAAAGGAGCCCCATCAGATTATCACGTTTGGTGTACCTTTTAAGTTAGTAATCTAGATTGTCAAGTGAGAGATAATCTGAACTATCAAGTGAAGGGAAAGCTATGCAAATTATCAAATATTTATTAATCTGATAATGTTATATTTAGACAAAAATATCTCCATAATATAATATAATATAATATTATAATAATATTATAATATTATGTAACATAATATTTTTTATCTTATATTATATATTATAAATATAAATATTATATATTATAGATATAAATATAATATTTATATAAATATAAATATAATAATATTATTAGAATGTAATATATTATAGATAATATATTATAATATAAAATATATAATATATTATTGATTCTAAGATTGATTTTGATGATTTTAAAATATTAAGTATACTATGTATCTAATTATGTGTTTCAAGAATGTATGTAGGATTTTTTAAGTATCCAAAATAAAGAATTTATCTTAAGGATAAATTATCTTAAGATGTCAAGCCAAAGTACTTAAAAGAAGAAGTTTTCATAAATTTGGATGGCTCAATTTAAAAAAATGAAAGAAGAAGAAACAAATATCATTTGGAAGATTTGGAATCAAGAAATTTAAGTTTGGAAGGTCAAACAATAAAAAAAATAAAGTTGGAAAGTTTAGATCTGAGCCAGCTCTCTCAGGATGGTAGAAAAGTATTTTTTCTATTCTGTTGTTCGAGCTAGCTCGATGTAGTTTGATAGTCTTTAATGGCTAGTTTTTACAACCTTTTCAACGGCTCTTTTTCACTTTCAACAACTATTTCAGAGCTTCCAACGACTTGAACTTACTCTCCAACCATCTCCAATGATATTTAAAGATGGAGAATCAATTAAGAAGCAAGATTAAAGAATTTAAAGATTGAATGTTTCAGTTTTGGTGAGGAACATTGAAAATTCAAAGAAAAAAAAAATGAAGAAAGTACATAGATTTCAACGAGCCTTCAAAGCAGTCTTCTTCAATATCTTTTACATCCTCCTAAGTATAAATTGAAGAAAAGCCAAGCCTTAATCGAGCACGTCATTGGCTTCTTCATTAAAATTTAAAAAAGCTTTAACTCTATTTTTTATATTGTGCTAAAATTTTTATTTATAATTTTGATTTCTTTATAAGTTTCTTTAGGAAGAAAAACTTGGGGATTAGGCACATCTAAGCCCAAAATTGAATATTGTAGGTTTTGGTTGGTGAGTCCGAAAAATCAACTAGGTTAATAGTGATCCCAAAAAACTATTAGTATAAGATTTTGGTCGGTGCTTCTGAAAAAACTAACTAGGTTTGTTTATTAATCCAGAAAAATAAACATACTGTAATCAGTGGGATTATAGTGGAATTCTCAAGAAAAGCTTGGAGAGTGGACATAAAAATGGATTGCTTCGAACTACTACAAAACTTTGTGTATTTGTGTTGTGATTTTGATTCTTTCTTTACTTTATCTTTATTTTTGATTTACATTATTTAGATTCTTGATTTGCATATACTATCTTAAGTTCGCTGCTGCTTATATCATACACATCTTTACCATATCACTTAGGTTAAAATCAAAGCATATACTTGTTTAAAAAGTAAATTTAGATAAAATTTTATAAGAATCCAATTTATCCCTTCCTTTTGGATTGCTATCGGCAATAATTAGTATCAGAGTGGATGCTCTAATATTTGATTGTTAATCTAGTGGTTAAAGAGCTAAAGATCTAAACAATCCAAATGGAATCTTTGTTTAATGAAGATCATTCCATAGATAGATCCCCACTATTAAATATATTAAATTACACATATTGTAAAGCTAGAATGAAAATATTCATATAAGCACATGACTATTGTTGGTGTAGAATCTGGTTATCGCCAGATCCAGCTGGAGTAGAGGTGGACGAGATCGTCATTGGAGACCTGCAAAATAAAGTTCCATCTACAGCCGATGGGGGGTGGCTCCGATAGGACCCTCCGACGATCAAGTCAGCTCTGGCCAACAGAAATGAAGTACTCTAGAATGAGTTCGGCAGAGTTTAGAGAAGAAGAGGAGAGCGTAGAGCTTAGCATATCTAGAGGGTCCTTTTTATAAGTGGAGCTTGATTGATGGTGACGGTCATATTATTCGATCGCTCGGGGCCGCATGGAGTTCGGTATAGAGAGGAAGGCATCGTCAGGTGGACAGCCATACTGATGGATCGTGGGCCGCATAGGATTGGTTATGGAGAGAGTGGTGTCGCCAGTAGTGGTGGCCATGTCGTCCGATCGTATCATCTATGGTAGACTAATGGCGATAGTTCATCTGGATTTAATAGTCGTGGCTCTGAGAAAGTGGGCATTGATCGGTGGAATTTGGTATGTATCGATTCCAAAGGAGTTCGAACTTCTGAAGAAGTTCGGCTGAGGGAAAGCTCGGAAGAAGTTCGACCGGAGGAGTGCGGAGGGAGTTCGGCTCTCGTAGGCATCTGGCTGGAGGAGTGTGGCTAAGGCTCGATCGTTGAAGAGTTCAGAAGGAGCTCGACCGCTGAGGAGTCCGACCGGTTGAAGGAGATGTCTGGAAGGAGTCTAGCTCCTGAAGAAGTCCGACCGAAGGAAAAGCTTGGAGGGAGTTTGGCTCCCACAGGCGTCTGACTGGAAGAGTGTGGAGGGGGTTCGGCTTTTATGGGAGTCCGACTGAAGCTCGACTACTAAGGAGTTCGATCGGATGAAGGAGTTCGGCTAAGGCCTATCCACTGAAGCTCTTCCATGGTTATCGGTTGTATTAAGCTGAGCATCGAACTGGACTTCGGTAGGAGCAGGATTTATCTCCAACAATAGTCCCCCCCACTCTCGAGTTCGAAACTCAAAGGAAGGGCGTGCAGAAAAGATGACTGCTGAAGTCCTCTTCTAGGCTCCATGCTGGTTCAGGTTGAAGCTCGGGGGAGATCTCATCTCCAGCCAAAGTTGATGGTAAAGTTGAAGTTCGGGGAAGATCTCATCTTCCATCGAGATTGAAGTAGATCTCATCTCCTACGGTCGAGGTCTGAGGTTGAGCTCCTCAGGGGTGATATTATCACCAGCAGCCGAGGCTGACTCGGGAGAGATCTCTTCTACAGTCGAGGTTGACTCGGGAAAGATCTCATTTTCTATAACTGAGGTTAATACGGACGCTCGAGAGAGATCTGATCTGCAGCCGAGGTTGACGCGGTCGCTCGGAAGAGATCTTATCTCTGAACGAGGTTGTCTCCGATCTTATCTCCGGTCGAGATGGTCTCGGTTACTCGGGAGAGATCTTATTTTTGGCCGAGGTTAATGCGGTCGATCAAGAGAGATCCTATCTCTGGCTGAGGTTGTCTCCGATCTTATCTCTGGTTGAGGTTGTCTCCAATCTTATCTCTGGCCGAAGTTGTCTCGGTCGCTTGAAAGAGATCTCATCTCTGGCTGAGATTGACGTGGTCGCTCGAGAGAGATCTTATCTCTAGCCGAGGTTATCTCCAATCTTATCTCTGACCGTGGTTGTCTCGATCGCTCAGGAGAGATCTTATTTCTGATTGAGGTTGTCTCGATCGCTCGGAAGAAATCTCATCTCTTGTCAAGGTTGATGTGGTCGCTTGGGAGAGATCTTATCTCTAACCGAGGTTGTCTCCGATCTTATCTCTGGTCGAGATTGTTTCGATCACTCGGAAGAGATCTTATCTCTGGCCAAGGTTATCTCCGATCTTATCTCTGACTGAGATTGTCTCGATCGCTCGAAAGAGATCTCATCTCTGGCCAAGGTTGACGCGGTCGCTTGAGAGAGATTTTATCTCTGGCCGAGATTAATGCAGTCGCTCGGAAGAGATCTTATCTCTAGCCGAGGTTGTCTCCGATCTTATCTCTGGCCGAGGTTATCTCGATCACTCGGAAGAGATCTTATCTCTGATCAAGGTTATTGCGGTCGCTCAGAAGAGATCTTATCTCTGATCGAGGTTGGCTCGGGCGCTCGGGAGAAATCTTATCTCTAGCCGAGGTTGTCGCGGTCGCTCGGGAGAAATGTTATCTCTAGCTGAGGTCGCTAGGGACCCTTGGAGAGATCTTATCTCCTGCAGTCGAGGTTGTCGCGGTCGCTCGAAAGAGATCTTATCTCTGGCTGAGGTTGGCTCGGTCGCTTGGGAGAGATCTTATCTCTGATCGAGGTGGGGCTCGGGCGTTCGAAAGAGATCTTATCTCTGACCGAGGTTGGCTCGGTTGCTCGAAAGAGATCTTATCTCTGGCCGAGGTTGTCATGGTCGCTCGAGAGAGATCTTATCTCTAGCCGAGGTCATCACGATCACTCGAAAGAAATCTTATCTCTGATCGAGGTTATCGCGGTCGCTCGGAAGAGATCTTATCTCTAGTCGAGGTTGCCGCGGTCGTTCGAGAGAGATCTTATCTCTGATTGAGGTTATCTTCGATCTTATCTCTGATCGAGGTTGTCGCGGTCACTCAGGAAAGATCTCATCTCTGGCCGAGGTCGCTGCGGACCCTCGGGGAGATCTTATCTCCTGCAGTCGAAGTTATCATGGTCGCTCAAGAGAGATCTTATCTCTGGTCGAGGTGGGTTCGGGTACTCGGAAAAGATCTTATCTCTGACCGAGGTTGGCTCGGTCGCTCGGAAGAGATCTTATCTCTGATCGAGGTTATCTCGATCTCTCGAGAGAGATCTCATCTCTGGCCGAGGTTGATACGGTCGCTTGGGAGAGATCTCATCTCTAGCCGAGGTTGAAGCTCGGGCGCTCGGGAGAGATCTTATCTCTAGTCGAGGTTGGCTCGGACGCTCGGGAGAGATCTTATCTCTAGTCAAGATTGTCGCGGTCGCTCGGAAGAGATCTTATCTCTAGCCGAGGTTGGCTCGGGCGTTCGGAAGAGATCTTATCTCTAATCGAGATTATCTCGATCGCTCGGAAGAGATCTTATCTCTAGCCGAGGTTGTCACGGTCGCTCGAAAGAGATCTTATCTCTAACTGAGGTTGGCTCGAGCGCTCAGGAGAGATCTCATCTCTAGTCGAGGTTATCTCGATCGCTCGGGAGAGATCTTATCTTTAGTCGAGATTATCGCGGTCGCTCAAAAGAGATCTTATCTCTAGCCAAGATTAGCTCAGACACTCGAGAGAGATCTTATCTCTAGCCGAGGTTGTCCCGATCGCTTGGAAGAGATCTTATCTCTAATCGAGGTTGTCACGGTCGCTCGAAAAAAATCTTATCTCTTACCGAGGTTGGCTCGGGCGCTCGAGAGAGATCTTATCTCTAGCTGAGGTTGTCCCAATCGCTCAGGAGAGATCTTATATCTGACCGAGGTTGGCTCGATCGCTCGAAAGAGATCTTATCTCTAGCCGAGGTTGTCGCGATCGCTCGGAAGAGATCTTATCTATAGTCGAGGTTGGCTCGGATGCTTGGAAGAGATCTTATCTCTAGTCGAGGTTGTTTCGATCACTCAAGAGAGATCTTATCTCTAGCCGAGGTTGTCACAGTCGCTCGGAAGAGATCTTATCTCTGATCGAGGTTGGCTTGGTCACTCGAGAGAGATCTTATCTCTAGTCGAGGTTATCACGATCGCTCGCGAGAGATCTTATCTCTGATCGAGATTGGCTCGATCGCTCGAAAGAAATCTTATCTCTAGTCTGGATTGTTTCAGTCGTTCGAAAGAGATCTTATCTCTAGCCGAGGTTGTCACGGTCATTCGGAAGAGATCTTATCTCTAGCCGAAGTTAGCTCGATCACTCGAAAGAGATCTTATCTCTAGTTGAGGTTGTCTCGATCGCTCGAAAGAGATTTTATCTCTGATCAAGGTTGTCCCGATCGCTCGGAAGAGATCTCATTTCTAGCCAAGGTTGATGGGCCTTGGTCGGGTCATGTTAGGATGAGGTTCTTCTTCTATTCCTAACATGGCCACTATTAACTGCTTCTTCTCTGTCATCACATAGTTTTTATACCTAGAAATAATATTATTGAAATAAAAAAAATTTATCGAAGAAAAATTACGGACAGCACATTCCCATTTTAGGATCGTGGGGGCGTTGTTCCTCCGAGTTTCCTTGGGCAGTAAGTCCCGGGCCGGATGACCTCCTCTATCTCAAGCTGGCCTTCTCAATTTGGAATAAGCTTCTCTTGGCTTTGATGCTGGAAGATGATATCCCATCGAAGTATCAAGCCTCGGAGATAGCATCTATAATGTCGGAAGGTGGTCGATCTCCTTGTCGTTCCTCCCTCAATAGTGGTTCTAGCTTCTGGAGGGAGGACTTCTTCGTGCCTTTTTGTTGGAGTTTCCTTGATGATGGATCAAGGAGTTCGACAGCCTCGCTTGCACTGGAAAGATCGTGAACACGATTGAACTTCATTCTGTCCTCCTGTGAAACCTTCTAGGAGAGAACTTCTACTCTATTTCTCCTTCCTAAGGGCGATTGGTATGCTAGGACAAATGCTCTTTCTTAAGATCGTTTACTGGCATCCTCATGGCAGATTTACTGGCAAAGTCACCATCGGAAGCTATCGCACGACCTGCATCATCTCGGCAAGGTCACGAACCTGCTGGACTAGTAGGTTGAACTGCTCCACATCTACCGCGGCTTCAGATGGAGCCTGGGTTATCGAAACTGAAATGGAAGTAGATGGACCTAGCATGGAGGCCGTCGATCGTGGAGTTTAAGCTCTCTTGGGAGCCATTTTCTCTTGAAAAAGAACTTTGGAGAGGAAGGAGAAAGATCTCTGAAGAGAGATCGTCGCTGAGCACTCCTTTAAAAATAAGGGGGTCTCAAGAACACCTCAAGAACAAAGGCTGCCCTCCTTCTAGCACCAAATCTATTGGTGCAGAATCTGGTTGTCGTCGAATCCAACTAGAGTGGAGGTGGATGAGGTCACCATCAGAGATCTGCAAAATAAAATCCCATTTGGAGCCGGTGGAAGGTGGCTCTGGCAGGATCCTCCAACGATCAAGTCAGCTCTAGCCAATAGAAATGGAGTACTCTAAAATGAGTTTGGCAGAATTTAGAGAAGGAGAGGAGAGCTTAGAGCTTAGCGTATCTGGAGGTTCTTTTTATAGGCGGAGCTTGATTGATGGTGATGACCATATCGTCCGACCACAGGCCGCTCGGGGCCGCATGGAGTTTGGTACGGAGAGGAAGACATCATCAGACGGACAGTCATACTGACGGATCGTGGGCTGCATGGGATTGATTACGGAGAGAGTGGTGTCGTCAGTAGTGGTGGCCATGTCGTCCGATTGCATCGTCTGTGGCAGACTGATGGTGATAGTTCGTCCAGATTTAATAGCCGTGGCTCTGAGAAAGTAGGTATTGATCGGTGAGCTTTGGTACGTATCGATTCTAGAGGAGTTCGGACTTCTGAAGAAGTTCGATCGAGGAAAAGCTCGGAAGAAGTTCGATCGGAGGAGTGCGGAGGAAGTTCGGCTCTCGTAGGCATCTGGCTGGAGGAGTGCGGCTAAGGCTCGATCGCTGAAAAGTTCGGAAGGAGCTCGGCTGCTAAGGAGTCCGATCGACCGAAGGAGATGTCTGGGAGAAGTCCGGCTCCTAAAGAAGTCTGACCGAAGGAGAAGCTTGGAGAGAGTTCGACTCCCACAAGCATCTGGCTGGAAGAGCGCGGAGGAGGTTCAGCTCTTGCAGGAGTCCGACTGAAGCTCGACTGCTGAGGAGTTTGATCGGATGAAGGAGTTCGGCTAAGGTCCATCCACTGAAGCTCTTCCATGGTTACCGATTGCATTAAGCTGAGCATTGAACTGGACTTCGACAGAAGTGGGATTTATCTCCAACAACTATAATTTATGAAAAATTATAGTTGATGGCTCACACACTCACAATACATTGATCATGCATGATAAAGAGATGGCCCAACTAAATGCTAAGGCTTTAAATATGCTTTATCATTCATTAGATTTAAATGAGTTCAATCTGATTTCTTTATGCATTTCAGCAAAACAAGTTTAGAAGAAATTGAAAACTATTTTTAAGGAAGCAAAATAAGAAGAAATATCAAACTCCAAAGAAGATAAGAACGCTCATCCCAACATATGCCTCATGGCTCATGAGGATGAAAAGAAAAAGAAGAAAAAAAATATTAAAAAAAGAAGTATCAATTAAGAGGAAGCAAAGCAAGAAAAATAAAAATGAGAAAGAGAAAGAAAGTGCTATAAATTTTTGCCTTAGAGCCAATGAAGATAAGGTAAATTCTGAAATTTTTTTTTAATTTATATTTGATGAATTATATAAAACTCTCAATAACTTAGTGGATGAATTCAAAAAATTAAGGCTGAAAAATAAAGAATTCAAAAAGTCTAATCTTATCTTAGCTAATAAAAAAAATAAAGTCTTATTAGAAAAAAAAGATATTTTGAAAGAAAATAATGCTTTGGTTAAAGAAAAAGAAGCACTTCTTAAATCTAAAAAATCTTTTATTGAAGTAAATATTAAGCTTAAAATAGAATTTGAAAAATTAAAAATTTATATTGAAAAAAAAAAGAAAAACTCATAAGATCTCAAAAAAAAATTTAAAAAATGCTAAATTAAGAAAAAAATTGAAATATTGAAGTCCATGTTCAATAAGTTTACTATAGGATCTCAAAAGTTTTAATTAATTTTAAATAATTAAAAAAAAATTTGATAAAGCTGAAATTGGCTATAATTCTTTAAGAAAATAAAAATTTATGAAGAATATGTTTAAAAAAACTTCATCTAAAAATCAGTCCATTACATGTTTCAAATGTAATAAAGTTGGCCATAAAATTTTAGAATGTAATAGCAAAAGAATCGATCAAATCTTAATTAAATAAATTTGAATTTCAAAAGAAACCATATGCTCTAACATTCATGGATCCAAGATGACTTGGGAACCAAAGACTAGTAAATGATATTGCAAGTATACCAAGGATCCAATGGAATAAAAAGAGAAAAATATTATGGATGGATGTCTTAGGAATAAAATTGGATGGATGATAATGGTTGATAAAATCTAAATTTTTCTCATATTATGCCATCATTATTTGATAAATATATTTTAATTATCAATTAGCATAATTATTGAGTATGTTTGATTGATTTTGATGATTTATCATTGCTTAAAATGATCATACTCCATGAATTAAAAATTTGATATATTGATCAAAACTAGTTTATCATATAGATTATTTATTTTAAACTTATTATTTTATTTTAAATTTAGCATGCTGGTTCAATCCTTTGTATCATGCTATTTTAATCTTTAATTATTTAAAAAACCTAAGTTATTACAAGCATGATTATTTATGAATCTATTTGATTGCAAAAATGATAAATAAGCTAAGTTTTGACAACCCACATAAAATGCTAGATTATCAAAATTCTTCTAAAAAGTGTATGAAATAAGCACTCAAAGATAAGTCATTCAATCATAAAATTTAAGTGCTTGATTGATATGCATTTCATCCTAGTTTAGTCTTTAAGGATTTAAAAATTTACTAGTTGAACTAAAATCATAGAGCCTTTATATAGTTTTTTCTCGACCTAATTTTGATTTAATCTTATTTGATTTGATTGATTATCATATCCTCAATTGATTGATTTTTGATCTCTTAAATTGATTTGAATATTCTTTTTAATCATCAATTTGATTGTCTCTTTGATTTTAAAAGAGAATTTATCGATGAATATTTATACTTTATTCCAATTGATTGATTTTGAAAATTAAATTTAAAAAATACTCTTCTTGAATTTTTTGAAGTTGATATCAAGCAAAATATTTTAAGAAAGCTGTCATTTATCTTTAAAACTAAATATTCAAAGAGGACTTCAGTTTTAATTATTTGGTATCAAATAACTTACTATTTATTATGTATTTGATTGATTTATCTTTTAGCAAAAAGAAAAGACTATCTTTATTTCAAATCTGATTTTGCACAGCTATACTCTTGAAGTGATGCCATTTGAGACAAATTCAAAGAATTCTATACTTTTTCTAAACTTAATTAAGTGATATTTTTTATGATAAAAAAATTTAAATTTAAATAAAAATATTTTTTAATTACTTATTATACTCTTTTGATCTTCTTGATATTTATTCTTATTATATATATTCTTTTGTAAACATCCTTTGAATTTAATAAAAAATAAATTTTTAAAAAATTTGGTGTCTTCTTGAGTGAATGTTATCTTGATTGATATTTAGATTAATTAATACTCTTAGTTCACTCATTTGATGCTTATGCTTTTAAATTTTATTTAATTTTAAAATAATTTTATTTACTAAAGTAAGAAGAAGAAATTATTAAAGAAGAAATGATTATTTAATTAAAAATATCTTTAAAATTTAGAAAATCTAAATTTAGTGGTTAAATTTATATTAAGTTTGCTTGATTTGAAATAAATAAGGGAAGAAAGTTAAACAGTAAATTAATCTAGCTATAAGTATGAAAAATAGAAAAAAAGATTTTTTTATTTGATTTGATTAAAAATTTTAATTAATTTAAGTCTTGAAAAATTAAATGTGAACTTAAGTTTTCAATCAATTCATATTTATTCAATTTGATATGTATAATTTAATTGCCATATCATTTTTTATAACTATTTGGAGTGAAATTAAATTTGAAAATGTATTCTTACTCCAAACAAATTGACTTTGATATATTCTTCTAATTTTGAAACTCATTTATAAATATAATACTAAACTTTTTATATACCAATCTTTTGAACTTGATTTGCATGATCATTCTTAATAAATGATTGAAGTTAAATTGAATTTACAGCATATTCCTACTCAAAAATAAATTTCTAAACTCAATTTTAAAACTTATTTTAAAATATAAATTTAATACTAAATTTTTGATATATATTGCAAAATTTTTATGAACTATTTATTTTGAAGCAATTCTTTAATCAAAGCAATAAATTTGAAAATATGACTATCATTTGCTTTAATACTATTCATTTTACTTTGCTCGATATATTCTTGATACATATCTTTTTTAAATTTAAATAATAAATTTTTATTTAGAAAATAAAAGAATAAATATTGATGTACATATTATGCTTGATTTCGTATTTAAATATTTTGAAAAGCTCTATTCTTCTTAAAGCTTACAAGTGTATATTTGAAAATTTGATTAAAAAATTATATTCATTCAAAAATAGGAAGAGCCTTTAACATTTGAATTCAAGCTAATTTTTTAATAGAAAAAAATATTTTAAGTATATTTTGAATCAAAAGATAAGTTTTCAAAGAAAATAGAATTTATTTGAATTAATTTTCTGAATTTGATACATCTCTCATTTTGATACATTCATATATATCACTGGTTTTGATGATTTCTTCAACCTTTTTATAAGCTTTTTTATGCTGTCAAAAAAAAAGAGAAGAATATCGAGTATATGGTTAATGAATTAATTTTTAAGATGCTTATTAATTTGATGCTTAAAATTTTAATACTCATTAATTTGAATTGAGATATTAATTTAAAATGAGTATATAAAATATGTGTAATAAACTAAAAACTAATTAAGAACTTTCATGAAGTATGCATTCATGTGTTTGATCTAGTACTTTATGATACATATTGGCAAAATATATTAAAATATATTATTTATTTTTATTACATATATACTCAAAGTTTTGTCATCATAAAAAAGGAAAAGATTGTTGATCCTAAGATTGATTTTGATGATTTCAAAATATTGAGTATACTATGTATCTAATTATGTATTTTAAGAATATATATAGGATTTTTCAAGTATCCAAAATGAAGAATTTATCTTAAGGACAAATTCTCTCAAAATGTCAAGCCAAAGTACTTAAGAGAAGAAGTTTTCATAAATTTGGATGACTCAGTTTAAAAAAAATAAAAGAAAGAGAAATAAATATCATTTGGAAGATTTGAGGCTAAAAAATTCAAGTTTGGAAGATCAAACAATGAAGAAAAATGAAGTTGAAAAGTTTAGATCCGAGCCAGCTCTCTCAAGATGGTAGAAAAGATTTTTTTTTGTTCTACTGTTTGAGCCAGCTCGAATTGGATCCGAGCTAGCTCGAAGTCAGATTCGAGCCAGTTCGACGTAGTTTGACAGTCTTTAACGGCTAGTTTTTACAACCTTTCCAATGACTCTTTTTCACCTCCAACGGCTATTTTAGAGCTTCTAATGGCTTGAACTCACTCTCCAACCATCTCGAAAGGTATTTAAAGGTGGAAAATCAATTAAGAAGTAAGATGAAGGGATTTAAAGAGTGAATCTTTCAGTTTTGGTGAGAAAGATTGAAAATTCAAAGAAAAGAAAAAAGAGAGAAAAGTTATGCACAGATTTTAGCAAACTTTCAAAGCAATCTTCTCCAACATCTTTCACATCCTCTCAAGCATAAATTGAAAAAAAGCCAAGTCTCAATCGAGCACATTGATGCATGCTAATTTATAGCTATGGCAAGTGCATCAGTCGATCAAGTAATAAAGTAAGTGAGTAAAGTATCGTCCCTAGAGAATTGAAAAATAAGTATTGAAAAGTTCTTTCCTATACTTTATTTAGAAGACCAATTTATGAGAATAAAAAATTAAAGAATAAAATAAAAAAATAATTAAAAATTTTAAAAAAAATAGAGAGAGTGTAATTATTAGGGTTTTAAACTTAAGAGCAATGGATTACTAAGATAATCGGTTCACCAACTTAGTCAATATAATATTTAGATTATTAGATTAATTTTATTTCATATGATGGTGGAGTCTCCTAGTTTATTCACTACCCTTTGGTCCAGGCATAGCAAAACTATCAATATTTATTAATTATCCTTTGGTCTAGGTATAATTTAAATAAATATCAATACATTAAGTTTTGTGAAACTCTAATTAAAATACACTGCATCAAAAGCACACTAAAATTTTCGTATGCATATGAATTCTAATATAATTCATAATACAAGGTATATAATTAAGAAGCAATAACATAGATGTACTTGATCCGCAACATCTATATTCATCAGATCAATTAGAAGATGGCCAGTAATCTAAAAGCATTAAGATCAAATTTATATACTTTTCATGAATAAAATTTAAAATTAAAAATAAATCATATTGAATATTACTTCAAAAGATTGGCTACACCTTAGCCTCAGTAGAAAAAAATTTAGTTCATGATAACAAGTTTAAAAATAGCAAATAAAATAAAAAGTATGAAGAAATTAGACTGTTTGATTGCTGAAATTGATTGTTCATTGCTTTTGGTGTGGAAAACTCGATGAAGGAGAAGAAAAGCCCCTTGATCAATGTCCTGATTGTCGGAAGAAGAAAAGAAGAAAAAAAAATAAAAGCTATTTCTCTTCTCTCTCACTTAAAACTCTCAAATCCTCTCTAAAATCTCTCTCCCAAAACTCTCTCCACAAACTCTCCTAAAACTCTCTCCCAAAACTCCCTCTCCTGTAAGCAACAGCAACTGGGTCCTTAAATAGGCTAAGGAGAAGAGTTTTTATCGAAATCCCTCACAAAGTTCTGAAAGAATTAGTTTTAAGACTCCTAACACAACTTAGATTGAAATATGACCATTAGATGATGATCAAACGGGCCAGAAATCACTTAAAAATTAATTTAAAAATTTAAATCAAGTCGAAATTTATTTGGACCATTGGATCAGTCTTGAAGATCAAATCTGGACCATCAAATCATGCACAAAAGAGCTTCAGATTCTTAGTTAAAAGTCGAAATGAACCTCAACCATTGGATCTCGATCAGGAGCTACATCCACCGTTCGTTAGTGCACAAATTTCAGCCGTTCGATCAAATCTCAATGAACAGTATCCGTCGGATCAAATAGAATTTTTAGATTACCCTCTATAGACTATGCGCGAGCCCAGTGTTGCATGGACCGCTGCTTTCTTCAGCCAATCGGAGTGTGCTTGTCCCTATGAAATCTCCGAAATGCCCTCTATAGTGGTCCACCATGCGCCGCAAAAAATTCTAACGTCAGTGCGGCATAAGCATGGCATCAGTGGGCGATCGATCTGGGCGCAGTCGGGCCAGGCGGTCTGCTGAGCTAATTTTTCTGAACCGATTTGAACCAAATCGGGCGATTTTTTTTTTCAAAATTCAATTTCGGACTCGTTTGAAGTCTATTTTGCTTGAAATTTATTTCATCGAATTCAGAAAAATAAGATCTTCATATTGATGGCCTTCTTTCCTATATAAAATTAATAAAAATATTAATTTTTTAAAAATATATAAATTTATTTTATAATTTAATACTTTTATTAGTGTATTTTTACCACTTATCACACCCTCCAACTTAGTCATTGCTAGTCTCTTAGCAATGCTTTATTTAATACCATGTTTCAATAAGATCATCCATCAAAAAGATAAATATATAATTAAAGATAAAAAAGTTTAGAAAATACCACTAACTAAGCATTGAGCTTCAGAAGCAAATTTTGCAGTCAATATAATTAAAAACTTTCTTAGAGTACATCAAAAATCTACAGCACTTGTGTTCGTGATGACTATCTTTAGCATTTCAGTATTAATTTAAAGGATAAAAGTATCCTCTCTTATCATCTATTTTGGTTAATTTTCTATACATTTTCAATTTTATACTCATGAATTAAGATAGCTTTCACACTGTCTTTTTTTTATTTTTTTTTAATGTGCTGAGCATCCTGGCCTTTCCTCCACCGTTTTACATGAATTTTTATACTTGATCTAGGTATAGAGATTCAGTTACTAGGCTTTGGGTAATCCACATATATTCTATCTTTTGTACTTTATTTTTAGGTAGGTAGCTCTTTCCTTAAATTCAAGTTTTTTTTATTAAAATATATATTAATTACCAATTTTCAATAATAATTGAATCCTCAGTTGGCCTTATAATCAATACCTATTTTGTCTTATTAGTGTGCATGTGCAATTAGAAGTGCTAATAGTCTTTTGATGACCTAAGTAGGCTGCTAAAAATCTGACCAACTAATCTACTTCTTTAACTTGTTACATTCATTAGTATATACTTCTATCTTTTATCACTTGTCCAATCTATCTTGCTCAAGATTTTCTTCTTGACACATAGTTTTTTTTTTTTTTACTCCCTAATTTATTCTACATTATGTTAGTGGAGAAAGAAAAATAAAGGATGCAATAAAGGACAGGAAGGAATACACCTGATTTGATTCGGTCTGATTCTTTGAAGCTTTAAAATTTTGCTTGAGCTCTCACTGATTTTTCTCTGTAAAATTAAAAATACACACCAAAGCAATAAAAGAGCAACAACAAATTACTGAGAAGAAAAGAAAAATGATCAAAACTAAAAAGAAAATAAACAACCTATCTAGTAGTTCTAATTTATAGTTTTCAGCTTGACTTTCTTTGAGTTCTGAGTTGAATCAATCCGATGCCACTTTAATTAGAATACTTTCATATTTGATCAAGCCCTCTTTCAATTGGACATTGCTAGCTTTCATACTTTCAAACCTATTTTCTACAGAATTCTGATATACTGAATTATCAATAATATCAATTAAAAAATAAGTTTGATTATCATCAGGATGTTTGGTATCTTTGAAAACATTAAAAGTAACTTGTTCGTCTTGGATTCTAAGAATTAATTTTTCTTATTGAACATCTATTAAAGCTCCTTCAGTAGCTAAAAAGGGTCTCCCTAAGATAAGGGGTACATCATAATCTTCTTCCACATCAAGAACAATAAAATCAATAAGAAAAATAAACTTGTTTACCTTTACCAAGACATCCTCCACTATACCTCTTGGATATTTGATGCATCTGTCAGCTAATTGAAGAGTAATAGTAGTAGGCTTTGGTTCTCCTAGACCAAGCTTCTTAAAAATAGAAAAAGATATGAGATTAATACTTGCTCCTAGATCACATAAAACTTTATCAAAACTACAATCACCAATAATGCAAGGGATAGTAAAACTCCTTGGATCTTTTAGCTTCTGTGGTAATTTATTTTGAAGTATTGCTGAGCATTCTTCATTCAAATTTATTCTCTCATGCTCCTTCAGCTTTTTCTTATTTGTTAGGATTTCTTTGAGAAACTTGGCATTCCTGGGCATTTAAGTGATAGCATCTACAAAGAAATATTAATATATAAATTCTTTAAAATTTTGAAAAAATTAGAAAATTTCTTATTTGGATGCTGTATTTGTTTCTCTGAAAATGATAGTGGTGGCACATAGGGCTTCACATTTAGACCGACAAATTATATACCTAAAGATCATCCATCTACTGGTTATTTTGATGACTGACGAATTTTAGTTGATGGTTCCTTATTTATAGTTGGCTCTTTAGTCTCTTTCTTCTGATGTAGCTCCTCCAATTTACCACTTCTTAGGGTGATAGCATTGACTTGCTCCCTTGGATTGATCTGCGTGTTGCTGGGCAAGGATCCCTGAGGTCTCTCGGAGATTATCTTAGCCATTTGGCCTATTTGCATCTCTAAGTTTCGAATTGCTGCTGCTTGGTCCTGCCTAAGTTTGGCTTCTAAATTTTTTATAGTTGCTTCTTGATTTTGCATGAATTTGACCATCAGCTCCTCTATGTTGGACTTCTTTTCAGGTACTTGGAACCCCGGGGGTAGCTATTGTGCTGCATTTTGATTGCTCCATGAGAAATTTAGGTATTGCCTCCATCCTTAATTGTATGTGTTGGAGTAAGAATTATTTTATTACGGTCTGAAAAAATTACCAACATAATTAGCTGTATCAGTTGCTTTAGCAAAAGGATTATCTGTCTGACAATTGCTTGTATTGTATCCTCCACATAGATCATAAATGATGCTCTGAACATGCATAGCTGTTTCCTTCAAATTGTTGACTTCGGCTCTAAGGGCTGCAATTTCAGCTAGCAAGGTTGGCATCCAATCTACTCCTTGCACAGCTGCTGGTCTTTTTGGCATAATGTATTTTGTCTGCCACTGATAGCTATTTGATATCATTTCATTGATTAAATCAAAGGCTTCTTCCTCCGTTTTTCGGTTAATGGTTCATTCTACTGCTGCATCAATCATAGAATGATTAGTAGGAGATAAATTATTATAGAAAGTTTGTACCTGAAGCCATACGGATAGTTGATGATGTTGACATCTTCTCAGCAGTTCCTTGAAATACTCTCAAGCCTCATATAGTATCTCCATGTCTATTTGCATAAAAGAAGTGATATCATTGCGCATCTTGGCAGTCTTGGAAGGTGAAAAGTACTTAGCTAAGAATTTTTGGACTAGGACATTCTAAGTTGTGATAGAACCAATAGAAAGAGAATGAAGCCAACTTTTAGCTTTATCCCATAAAGAGAAAGAAAATGACCTTAATCTACTAGCATCATTCGACATCCCATTAATTTTAAAAGTATCATAAAGTTTAAGAAAGTTAGAAATATGGACATTCGGATCATCATGTCCATGTCCATTGAATTGGATAGTTGATTGAATTATCTGGATCATCGTTGATTTTATTTTGAAGTTGTTTGCTCGCACAGACGGTCTCTTGATGCTCGAAGCTGCATCGGCTGTAGATGATATGATGTAATCATTTAATGGATGATGTACTGCTCGAATAGCTTCATGCTGTCCCTCGGTCGCCATATCCAATCCTAGATTGATGTCATTAGGATCTTCAGCTGCCATATTTTTTTCTTGTTGTAGTCTTCTGATAGTCCTTTCAATTTTTGGATCTAAAGATAGTAAGTTACTATATCTAGTACGTGTCATGCACTGAATAAATTTTAAAAATAAAGTAAAAATAAAAAATAAAAATAAAATTTTAAAGTAAAGCTAGGATCAAAATTTTAATATTATTTTAAACATAATCTCCGACAACGGTGCCAAAAACTTGATGCGTGCTAATTTATAGCTATGGCAAGTACATCAGTCGATCAAGTAATAACGTAAGTGAGTAAAGTATTGTCCCTAGAGGATTGAAAAATAAGTACCGAAAAGCTCTTTCCTATACTTTATTTAGAAGATTGATTTATAAGAATAAAAAATTAAAGAACAAAAAAAATAATTAAAAATTTTAAGGAAATAGAAAGAGTGTAATTATTAGGATTTTAAACTTAAGAGCAATAGATTACTAAGACAATCAGTTTACCAACTCAGTCAATACAATATTCAAGTTATTAGATTAATTTTATTTCATGTGATGGTGGAGTCTCCTAATTTATTCACTATCTTTTGGTCCAAGCATAGCAAAACTATCAATATTTATTAATTACCCTTTGATCCAGGTGTAATTTAAATAAATATCAATGCATTAAGTTTTGTGAAACCCTCTAATTAAAATACGCTGCATCCAAAGTGCACTAAAAGTTTCGCATGCATATGAATTCTAATTTGATTTATAATACAAGGTATATAATCAAAAAGCAATAACATAGATGTACTTGGTCCGTAACATCTATGTTCATCAGATCAATTAGAAGATGGTCAGTAATCTAAAAGCATTAAGATCAGATTTATATACTTCTCATGAATAAAATTTAAAATTAAAAATAAATCATACTGAATATTTCTTCTAAAGAGTAACTATACCTTAGCCTTAGTAAAAGAAAATTTAGTTTATGATAACAAGTTCAAAAATTATAAATAAAATAAAAAGCATGAAGAAATTAGACTGTTTGATTGTTGAAATTGGTTGTTCGTTGCTCTTGGTATGAAAAACTTGATGAAGAAGAAAAAAAACCCCTTGATCGATGTCCTGATTGTCGGAAGAAGAAAAGAAGAAGAAAAAAATAAAAGCCCTTTCTCTTCTCTCTTCCTTAAAACTCTCAAATCCTCTCTAAAATCTCTCTCCCAAAACTCTCTCCTTAAACTTTTCTAAAACTCTCTCCCAAAACTCCCTCTCCCATAAGCAACAACAACTGGGTCCTTAAATAGGCTAAGGAGAAGAGTTTTTATCAAAATCCCTCAAAAAGTCCTGAAAGAATTGGTTCTAAGACTCCTAACACAACTCAGATTGAAATATGACCATTAGATGATGATCAAACGGGCTAGAAACCACTTAAAAATTAATTTAAAAATCCAAATCAAGTCGAAATTTGTTTGGACCGTTGGATCAGCCTTGAAGATCAAATATGGGCCATCAGATCATGCACAGAAGAGCTTCAGATTCTTAGTTAAAAGTCGAGATGAACCTTAACCATTAGATCTCGATCGGAAGCTATATTCACCATTCGTCAGTGCATAAATTTCAGCCGTTCGATCAAATCCCAGTGAATAGCATCCATCAGATCAAATAGAATTCCCATATTATCCTCTATAGATTGTGTACGAACCCGGTGTTGCGTGGACCGCTGCTTTCTTCAACAAATTGGAGCGCACTTGTTCCTATGAAATCTCCGAAATGTCCTCTATAACGGTCCACCGTGCATCGCAAAAAATTCTGACGTCAGTACGGCATAAGCGGGCAGTCGGATCGGGCGGTCTACTGAGCCGATTTTTCTGAACTGATTTGAACCAGACCGGTCAAATTTTTTTTTTTTTGAAATTCAATTTCGAACTCGTTTGAAGTCCATTTTGTTTGAAATTTATTTCATCTGATTTAGAAAAATAAAATCTTTATATTGATGGCTTTCTTTCCTACATAGGATTAATAAAAATTTCTTATATATGATTTTTTTTATTTAATATTTATAGTGTATTTTTTTTCACATCACATTCTTACTTGAAATTGAGAGATTAACTCTTTTTTATAAATATTCTAATAATTTTAATTTTAAGTTAAATTTTAATTTTTACAAAGTTAACTCACCACTAAATTAGATATTGTAGGTTTGGTTGGTGAGTCCAAAAAATTAATTGATTAATAATAATTCGAAAACTATTAGTGTAAAATTTTATGTGGTCTCAGACTTCTTAAAGTGGACTGGGTTAATGAAAAAATAATAGAGAGAGTAATTAGTACGATTATTTAGTTAGTACTTTTAAAGAGAAATTTGAAAGAAGATTTACTAAAAGACGATATTACTTTATATGGGGTATGGAAATAGCTTAATGTATTCATATTGTCTTATCTTTAAGATATAATTATCTATACTTTTTTTATATCTAGTAATTTATTTAATTATCTAGAATTTCTATTATATTATAATATTTATATTAATTAAATAAAATGTACTTACGATAATAATATATAAAATTTTATAATCATCCATTCAACATAGGATATAGTATTAAATATAAAATATATATATTAAATTTAATTTATAAATTAAATATAATGGATAAATATAATAATTTATCATATATACCATTAGATTATAATATATATTTTATAATTATACTAGCATTATAATTATATACATATATATTAAATATTATATATATAATAATTATTATAATTAATAATAATAATAAAATAAATAATATTTATAACATGATATTATATTATATAATATATATATTATAATATAATTATTATATATATAATATATAAATAATATATGATCATTACTAAAATATATTTAATATAATATATTATTATATTATAATTAATAATATATAATAAATTATAATAATATAATTTATAAATTAAAAATATAATATTTGTAATATTTTATAATAATATAATATAATTATATTATATAATAATAGTATTAATATAATAATTATAAATAATAATATAATAAATATTATTATATAAATAATATTATATTATAATATAAAATTATATATATATATATATATATATATAATATAATATATATATTATATATTTATATTTTACACATGAAGTATAATTTTTAATAAATTTAATTTAAAAATATTTTAAAAATTTAATATTATATTATCAGTAATTTGATTATTATATCAAATATATCTATGAAGATTTTTAATAATTTTATTATAATATTATCTGTATATATTAAATATAGTAATTAATATTAATGATAATCTATTTAAATTATAAATAATTTAAATTATTTAATGTATTAAATACAATCTAAAAATTTTCACTTTTCAGCAGCATCTTAGATTACTCGTGCGCTTCCCTCAAGCCATATAACATTCAGATACTTTTCTTTCACGATGAAAAGCAGGTCAATCTATTCTGCCGCCCCACAAAAATAGATTTATTGGTCTAGAAAATAAATAAATAAATAAATAAAATTATATATATATATATATTATGATAATATAATTTTATTTTATGAAATACATCCGGTTGCCTGGGGGTCAGGCTGCAATAGTAATCGGCTGGAGCCGGAATTAGAGGCTAGCCGGCAGGAGGATGCGCTATCACCGTGTGCTCATCGATGTCTCAGAAGTAAGAGTTCATTAACCCTTACCCATATTAGAGAAGTCTGCGTTCGATTCTCTCCCGCTACTCTAATTGATATACTAGTTACGGGCGCTCAAGCGGAATTAGATCATCTATTGAGTTGTCACCCCAAGAGACATTTAGACGAAACCAAAAATGTATGCGGAATTATTGATCCCATCCCATGTCTATAGAGTGCGTGCTCTCATTACACCATATCTCACAATGTTCATTCGAGCTAATAAGTCGTGCGCGACCCGGATCACAAACACATAGAAGATATGCAGAGTAAATAATCACTACGACAACATCAGTTAAACATACTATTCCTCTTGTATAAATATTATACTTTTTCAAAATATCAACTTGTCAATATCATCGGATATACAATTATATTATAAACAATAATTATATAGACTTATGGGAATCGTAAGATTAAGAAAAATCCTTAATAGGGGGACTCAGCGCTGGCATAGAGCAACTTACTCGAAAAGCTCCAAGGCCATATTTCATGGATGTCTTAGCTCGGTAACACGCAGCGCAGCTGTTCCATTATACAGATTGCCGTTCTTATAAGACGGACTGCTTTGATTTCTAAATTGACTTTCGAGACTCTTGCTTTCATACTACTATGTATGTGCTTATCATAGCACTGCCTCTGAATTGTGCACTCGTGTTCAAATATAGACATAGAATCTCTCTCTGAGACTACAAACTCTATATCATCATGGACATAATATAACTAATCGTGGGAGCATGAGATGTGCTGCCTACATGAGTCACGCGTTCGCACCCGGATGGGATCCATGACTATCTCTGATACGCATACGCTTTGCAGGCGTTATATAAAAATTCGTCGACCTCACTATTACCGACGCGAACTATAACTATCCTATCTTCAGTAAATGTATAATTGTACCCATGGAACCTCACAGCAGCGCGAGGCGAATTAATCAAGTGTCAGCGCACCTCTTCCATCTACACCCACCCGCCGGTAACCCCTGTTAAGCCGATCGCCGGAACCGAGGAATATATAATAGTTACAGCATCCGATCATACGCCTGCCTAACGTTACTTATTCTATCGCACACCGCACACAGCCATCAGCACACTAGATTATTCGGATGGGCCTCCTCCCTACCAGCGACAGCTATATACATTGATCATCTATCCTAGACAGCCATCCAATGACTCTCTAAACGGTGAGTTAACACCCTATAGTCTGGTAAGCTTTGAACTAGGGCAATCTACGCGCGACACGTAGCTGCCTATGATTCTCCCAACTGCAGATCAGGCCCTCTTGAATGAGATAGAATCGAAGGTCGCCAAGACATCCATGCAATAACATCACTAACCTAATCATTACAATAAACTACACCGCATTATTCAACTAGGTAAGCATCTTGTTGTTCCACGCACATTGTTTTGATTGATTCATGCTGTAAATTTCATTCCCAAAAAATTCTGAAGCATTATAAACGAGAGGAGTCTTCTCATGCACCTACGTACATAATGGAGAACATTACACAGACGCGGTACATAACGAACGATCAACAATATCAGCTCGATGCAAGAAAAACAAAATAACCTCTATGCGATCAGCATTAACTCCTACGGCTACATGTTCGATGCGATGATTATTGCGAATGTGATTCTTCTTACGCAGTAAGGACGCCGCCGAGCACTGAGGAGACGGTAGCCATAGAAGCGTGACCCTCCCCGCCATACAGGATGCAGAGACAATTCTATGATGAGCAAAAAGTAGGGACGTAGTATCATTATTTATATCACTAATTAGGTAATAGTGATCATAATGCGTTAATATTGCTCACTAATCACACTTCTAATCAGTTTTATATCACACAAAATAAGACAAGCGCTATCTATCAGTAACACTAAACACTCACAAAAATTCAATATTATAACAATCACTACGTCTGAATTGTCGTTTCTAGCACTCGACGAGCAGCCAAAAACGAGCGTAAAAATATCTACTGCCATAGCCATGGTTTCAATCTAAGAGCACGTACGACCGAGAAACCCAAGACGGATTCTGTCACGTATTAGAGCATCAATCCGATTATTATTCTGAGCGACCGTGACGTACCCAACGTGAGAGCCAGTACTGACCAGGTGGTATTAGTGCGATATCCTGTATTTCAATCTCGTTGTACACTTCGTGATCAGTCAGAGGTCATGTCTATATGAAAAATTATAATAGTCATGCGGGCACTCTTACATAGGGACTCGTAATGCAGTCTCAATCACTAATTTGGAATTGAAAGAAACTGTATATTCATAACTATAGAGAGCCGATCAGCAGGCTCATATGGACCTAGACGAACATGACGACAGCATGGACTCACTACACGCACAGACGATATCGTAGAGATAAATAGTGTAACAGATAAACGATCTGAATAGCTTCCGTTGTTTCTAATATCTATGACAGCAATTAATTATCAATCACCATACTCTATACGAGTGCTCAGCCCACAATGACCGATATTCATATAATACCTATGACTCATCGACTCGACAACCTCATTATGCTATACCAAGAAGTGTTGTATACAAATACTCGATGCTCTCACACATTATTACGCTCTAAGCACGAATCATTCACACGGTCCGATATAATAACTGCAGCTATTATCAGCTAACCACCAATATGTGTGCTATAGCAGATGCACAGTCAATAATACACGGTTCCTTTTCCTATACATCGGACATCCATCTTAATTTGCAATATTCTAAGATATAATGCTACGCATGATAGACTAGAAAACACACCTCGCACAACATACGCATCAAGACTTAACTCTGATAGCCACTACATCTAGCACCGTACAATATCTAACTAGACACGTCTATATCACTAAGTTAATAGGAGCAGGACTCACAGACATTCAAACTCAATAGCACGCATCATAATCTATGATACGTAATAGACCATGCTATTTGAAGTATCCTACATCTCGCCCAGGAGACGATACGAGAGAATATATGAAGGCAGCGACAAATAATACAGGCTACTGAGCGATAATGCTGCATATCTATCTACCTGTTCACATACTACTAACTCGAAATAAATTCCCTCGATCGTCACAAAGCGAAGCGATCTCTGAACGTCAAACTGATCTAAAATATCCTCAACATATAGGCAATATATTAACTACAATCTTAATAGTCTAGCTAAGAGAGACTATGCGAGACCTGAAGGGGCAACACCACGATGAGAACACATTATACCGGCCAATACTCATATACTATACATACTCGTCCGTAATATCCTTTGACACAGATCTTTGATTTACATCAAAATCATGAAATGCTCTATTAATTAATAATATCAAACCATAATATATAGTGGATATATATGGCACAGCTCCTGCATATCTAGATATCCACGTCATATACGGTATAATCGCGAGGTGACTATAACTACTCTTACTCTTCATAGATGATCGTCCAAGGATCTATAAGCTTCATATCATGGATGAAAACACTACCTTATGTCCACTCACATAAAGCGGCTAGAAACGACTCGAGAGCGTCTGATACATACGAAAAAAATCCACTATAACGAGGATTTAGTGTGGTATAATTTCTTGTATATATTCAACCGATCCGATACTACCTCATAAGTTTATGTATAACGTCATCTATATTGAAGCACACATAACTTCTACGAGTCATCACACGTATAGAGGAGAGGATATCACCCAAACAAGTGTGTCGGAGACTATGTCACTTAGACACTGTATACACTCTATTATACTAGCATTTAGTACAGATTTGTGACACTGCTACTATATATCCCAATATCACAGAATATGTATACGGGAATTTATCGGATCCATTGCTACATTCTATACTTTACATCTGACTTATCTAATATAACACTGGATTAATGAGATCTATCAAAGCTGTGTACATTCTGCATCTCTATATGGTTTCGACTAGTACTATAGCAGTAATCTCGCACTGACAATATCTACTGATGACATCGACAGAACATCTTTTTTGCTTTTTGTGTTCAATGGAGCCAATAGAAGGGCCCTACTTACTATATGTATTTATATATCTTGAGTCCAGCTGAATGTGCGACACCCATTGTTCCTTTTTTTTTTTAATTTTTTATTTGGAGAAAAAAATGTCTCCAGCATTGCACACCGTGATTAGCCTCTCGATCACAGCTGACACACGAAAGCCTCATATTCATAGATCCCTTGTATATATCCCACAATGTAAGTAGCTACATACTTCAAGACTTCTAATCATTGACTTGCGACGTATCGACATCTTACAAAAGACATAGCTAATATCCACACTAATTGCCGAAGAGCGTGACATCGCAGCGTTTAAAAGACAGTATGCAATCATCTTATCCACGCAGTAATTTGAGAGAGAAGCAAGCTAATATGAATATATACGGAATCAGACTAGACATGTGATGGATCACATAAGACTTATACTCGGAAACCTTTTGAGTACTACATTAAACATTTGATGTGGTTGGTAGTGCTTCGCCGTACACACTATAAGATGTATGAGGCTTATTCGACAACCATCGCCTAGTGTTTTTCTCCTATACATCTATAACAATCTATTAGAACAACTAGCTAGCTGCTATTCAAACTTGATATATAACTATTAAAGTGTGTATTCATCAACTTATACAGGGAGATATTAATATATCGATGACTCAATATTATTCTATCACTTACGACACATCGTGTTATACTAACTACAATTCGTACAAGTGTTGTCGAGTGCGATTAAAGATATGACATATCATGGTGCATCTCACGTCTAAAGAGGTCAAAGACTTACTAATTAATCTGGCACTACTACACAATCTGATCATTCATCAATTCATTATCGTGATTGGGGATACAATATTTATGTCTCTTGGGCCGCGCACGGTCGAAACATCAGACAACCCAGGTATCCGATAAAAGATCGTGTAGCACGTCTGTATGTCGCGAGTAGAGACGCTCATCCGTAATAGATAAAGGTGGAGAAATCAAAAGAGATGTGCAATCTGCCTTAATAGCTGAACTTACATCTAATTCAACTATCTTGTAGTCTCGATCAATATATATAAGATATGTCGTACAGAAGAACTTTATAAAGATATATGAAACCGTAGCACTGCCGTGTACCTTATATAAATTAATGCAATACCAGTAGTGTATCCAAATCGACGATTATGCTCGACTGTCGCGACACCAATGTAAGTAAGCCGATCACTTATTAAAATCACCATCCTCGATGCGCCACACTGATGCTATGTCGATGAGCACTTCAGAATGCTACTTACCAGAGCATCAACACACTGATGATAGAACGGTACCATACTGAAAACAAATGACAACGCATCAAATCACTCAATGAAGGAATGCGCATCAGTATCCATGGACTATTGCGAGTCTTCATTTTTTTTGAAATTTTATAATCAAGACTCTGTGTTTACAGTTATTAGTGAAGGTAAGGCATAGGTAAATATTGCACGAGTTACTTGGTCTGTTGCCATTGATATCAAGGCCAAGGTCTGCATTATCTTGGGCAACAACTTGGAAGAACCTTAGCCTATTGCAACAACTTTTTCCAAATAAAAATAATATTTATGTATTGTTTTTTTATGGTGGTTTACGATAATTCATCATATATGCCTTTGAATGCTTGTTCAGATTTTTAGTTAGTATTAAAGTCTAAAAAATAGTGTTGCATTAAAGATTGTTCTAGAGACATGCACGTGTTGTGCTAATGGTTCCAAGAATGACTGCTTTTATTTCTTTCATTATAAAATAATACTGACAGTTGGGGTTGGATCCAATATTAATTTCCGTCCTTATTTGTACTTGATTATTGAGTTTTGACGAGCAATGTTAGCCATTTTTAAGCACATGGGCAAATCTAGAATCTTCATAATTTGGATTTTGGCCCATGGCCTAGTTGTTTGACAAGGTCTTTTGCAACATGAAAGCTTTTTAATTTAAGCTACCATCTTATCAGGAGTGGATCTTTTTTTTTTTTTTTTTTTTTTTTGGGAGCAAGACAAATTCATTGTATTCTAACTAATATATTATATACTTTCTATCTATAAACATTCTCCCTATACATCTTTAAGATTGTTGTGATTATTTTTTATTTCATATCATTTTCACGCAAAACTAGTGCACAGGCATGTGCATTGCATGTAGAAGTAGAAATAATTTTATTTAAAATACTTTATTTTAAGAGAAAATTACCTTTCTTGTTTAAGAAGGACTAGTAAGGTGGTTGATATAAATTTGGAAAACAAGGAGAGGTAAAAAATATGAGCATCAAATTTTGAAGTGAAGAGGGAAAAGTTAGATGGAATGTTGGGATTGAAATGGGGGATAGAGTTTGAAGAGGGATAACATTGTTAGATAGGGAGATGATATTGAGGAGGAATCGTCTTTCCAAAATTATGTATGCTTATAAACAAGGTTTTCATCACCACCGCAATATTGGTTTCAAATATGATATACATAAAAATCTCTGCCATGTTATCTTGGCTGCTATTAATTGATAAAATCCGAAATATTGGCCACTATAATATATTTGAATTGGCCATATTTTTTGATCACTTTGTTATTTCCTTGATTAGAATTTCTGAGTTATCTCAAAATCCATACCTAGAAATATGGTTCTTAATCCAGATTTATCATATCATCAGAGATTTTGATATCTTGGTACAAAAATATTTGAATGCCCTCTAAATTCCATATTAGCCGAGATAAACCAAGATCTCAGTTCATCTCAGTCTTGGCTACTCGAGATAACTGATATGTCAAGATTTAAAAACTATTCTAATAACTATCATTTTTAAAATATTTTTGTTTATTTAAGTTTCTATCTATGGGAAATTTTGATGGATGTAGACTCAATGATGCTCTTTCTAATATAGTGGATATATAAGTTCTGTGTGGAGTTGGATTTTTTTTTGTTTTGACATAGTTTTTTAAATAATTCAGATGTCAGTGCCGATATTAAAGGAGAAGGTAGCAAGTGTGATTGGCATTCCTGTGGAGCAGCAGCGGCTGATATTTAGGGGAAAAGTTTTGAAGGATAATCATCTCCTCTCTGAATACCGTATCCATTTTCTATCTTTTTTGTGTTTTAAATGTACTTTTGATTTTGCTTTGGTGTTAATTGTTGGTTGACTGCCCAGAAAACTTATTAAATCCCCTGCCCCCCTTGTTCTTTATGGTTACACATGCAATATGTATAATATATTTAGAATGACTTTGGTCAGCTGTCTATCTTAGGTTAATGAATCAGCCTTTTCCGATTAAAATAATTTAAAATGTTATCTACACTAAATTAAGATTTTCTCTTGTTGCAAGGAAATATTCTTTAGCCCAGGTCTTTATAAAGTTGAAACAGCTGGATGTCAGATATTCCAGAAAATGCTAACCCCCCCTCCCCCCACCCACAGAAAAAAAAAAAAAGAAAAAAAAATGCATGGAATACAATGCTAAATTTTAGTTTGTTACAACGTGATCTTTCAGATCCTCAAATCTTGCCTTAGTTAAACCAAATCCATTCTTAGTCAATTTTTTGCTATGTAACATGCTCAAACTGCATCAAGTTGGATGATTGGATTGCAAAGGCAGTGGATAGAAATTTTTCTTTCTATTTTTGGTGCTCATAATTACTTTGCCTGGTACCTGTTCTTCCACTTTGATGCTGTTGGTTATGCATGCATATTTTGTAATGCTTGACAATATATAGATCTGGAAGATGGACATACACTGCATATGGTTGTCAGACAGCCGGCCCAGGCACAAACTACTTCTGGGGTAGCGTCTGTGGATGGTGCTCGCAGTGGTGGAAACCAAGGTTTGATTTTTTTACTCTAGATTTTGCTGCCAGCTCTTGATGAACAATTTGTTCAGTATCATTGTGATGACACACTTGCCAAGCAGATATTGCATAATTTGAACTTCTGAATTTAAGATAGAAGTTTAGCTTTCTTGTAGCATGATGTATTCCTTTTCCATCTTGACTCAGCCTAGGGACATGGAAGCCCTTTTTAATTTGGACTAACCTGTTCCAGGGACTAAGGACTCACTTTGAACTTTATTAGGCTTAGAAGCAAATTTTGTCTTCTGGGGCTTATTCTGTCTATCAAACTTGTTGGTCTCGATCAATTTGGAAGGAGAAACTTTTTGTTTTGGTATTGGTCCAAAAAAAGAATAATAGGTCCAGGTCCAGGTCTTGTCAAAACAAACTTGACATACCTGGACACCCAGTATATGAATCATACATAGCATAAATTATATATTTTTAGCTTCAGCTGCTCTTTTAAAGTGTATACAAGAAATCTGAAGTTTGTCCCCCGACCAGCCCTCCTTTTCAGTCCCTTTCAATGCCTTCAACCTAAGGGCTTCATCACTGTTACACCCACTGCTTGTTCTGTCAAACTTGTTCACATGTTGGACCTGTTTGATACCCAACCCAATCTGTACATGTTGCATGCCCAACCCAGAGATTTGATCGGTCTAAGTAAGTTTAACCATATCCAAACCATATGGTGGGACCGTGAACTTACATGGTTAAAACTTGAATGCACCTACAATTCATTTCTTTTGATTTTTGTTTCTTATTTTTCTTCTGCAGGATTTTAGAAGCTTTTAAACATGGATCCTTACTTGGTATTTTTTTTATTGATCAACTTAGATTGGTCAAAAACATGTTTTGAGTGCTCATAGCATGTCGAATTCCATTGAGGAACAATTGAAGCAGTCTGAATTCAAGAAAAGGCAGTCCAAGTGTATCTTAGTGCCATTTCTGTATTCTTACATTCTTTTCCAACCTTGAAAATAATAGCAATACTTGCTTTCTCAATTTATCATTAATGTATCATGTCTTTTATATGGTGCAACCGCCAGATACAGTAAAATTTTGTTGCCTTCTACTGTTCAAATAGCACTCAGATCCAGATATTGCTAGGCATTTCTATGTAAATTATGCTAGACCATGCTTCCTTGTTCCTACACCTCAATCTGCTCCTGCACCCATTATGATTAAGGTGTGGACGACAGAAAGCAAGGTTAGGTGAAGAGGGATGGTGTGGAGTTGATCAACTCGATTCGTTTCATATGTAATTCTAATTTTCTAAAAATAATCTTCATTTCACCGAATGTCTTCTCTACATTTCATAGAATATTGTGGATCAACTGGGAACCTAGCCTCTTATTTCTTTTGAATCACAGCATTGAAAAATTGTTTTTACATGATTAGTAATTATGCAATATTTATTTATTTATTCATCTTTTCAACCTGTTATCCAGGAAATGATTCTACTGGCAATGCACCTCGTAACAGGGCTGGACAAATTTCGCACAGTGTTGTTCTTGGGACTGTCAATGTTGCTGACCAAGGGGAAGGGATGATTACTGATATCAACCGGGTATCTACTTTAATCTGAATTTGGTCTAGTCCCGTCTAATCAAAGTTTAGCTGGTTAGTGTAATTCCGTGCAGGATTTGTTTTGATTGTTCTTTACCTTTTGCATTGTTTTCAGCTTATCGGGGCAGTTCTGCATTCTTTGGGAGGGGGGATCCTGTCTCCTGCTGCTGGAGGAGCTGGCAACACCTCATCTGCTGCTGTAACAAGGATTTTTTCATTATTTCTGCTATATTTACATTTTAACTTTATCGAATGATCAGTACTTATGGTATATCTTATGCTGCCCAATCAGGTCCCTCCACGTCCTGATACAGAAGGAATGCAAAATAATAGCGGTAGAAGCCAACCCGGCAACCTGACACAACCAGGATTTACAGTTCTCAATCATCCGTTTCAAATACCACAATTTTCACCAGCAGGGGCACTCTCACGACAGAGGGTATTAATCATCATCACCATGATTATCATCTTCTGTTTCTTCTTTGTTGGATTTTTTATGTGAATTGCCTCTGACAGCTGTTTTTTGGATTATTGATTTATAACTCAGGTTATTCCTGATTCTTTGACAACCCTCTTGGATTTCATAAGCCGCATGGAACTAGTATTGCAAAATAGTGGTAACTACTTGCTCCATTTATTTTGAACTAAGGAAATAATTCATGTTATGGCTAATGAGCTTGGTTTCTTTGATGGAATATTAAGGTTCTCAGTCATCTGCACCTACCAATGCTCGTGATCTGCCTAGATCTGATGACCCATCTTTGAACTTACGAGGATTACCTACTCCTGAGATGTTGGGTTCGGTTGTCGAGCGAGCACAGCAACTTCTTAGCAGCAATGCATCGAGTGCACTTTCTGTATGTCCCAATCTTTGCTATTGTGACGTATTTTCACAAAAATGATTGCAATATATGATTATATTCTGCCTAAAAATAAGAAGCACCGACTAGAATCAGACTTTGGAGTTTTGTATATTTGGACTGGTGGTTGTAGGCATTCCTTAACATGCATGACTGAAAATTTTTATATTTACCTCTGCTTGCAAAGTCAAAATGCAGCTGATGATGCCTGCTAACCGAATATTGTAACCAGGATCTGATTTGACTAATTGGCAGTGGATTCATGAATTTTTTGTGCGGATGCTTATAGGAATAGTTTGTCTTATTTATTTCATATCCAGCTTCTGCCAACCATGCTTGATTGCTATATCACCCTATTAGAGATCAATTCCCAAAAAATGCTGTTTAAGCTGGAGTGAATGATAAACTTTGTTCTTGTTCAGATTATTGGAACAGTGAATTGGTTCTAAGTTGAAATTTTGTATAGTTTGCCTAAATGCAACAATATGATATGGTAGCAGATTTGTATTCTTCTGCTTGTTTCAAATGTAGGTTTCAATCTTTGTGTTAGTTTCTTTTTTATAAAAATGCAGCTCCTGATGAACTTTTAACATAGTTTCCATATAAGCCTTTCAATTACTGTACAAGATGTTGTGGTTATCTTATGTGTATTTGTGTGCATTTTTGCATGATAGTGGTCATAGTGACCATTATAGGATGCATTAAGAAGAGGTAACATACCAGGTGACTTTTGTGATTATCCTTAATGCTAATGCCTTGTATTTAAAGATGGCAAATTGAAAGTCTTAAAATTCATGCCGGTGATATGTATTTCTTTTTAGTCTATGAAGCATTACTAACTTACTAATATTTGCCCTTTTCACCATGCTTGTGAACACTTTGAAATTGTGAGTGACTCGTCTGAATGCATTATGTGATCATTTCTTAGCAGTAGGAACTCCTTTTTAAATTTTTGAATGTTACCTTTTAATGTTTTATTATTCAACAACCTTACACAGCTATAAGGTAATTCTGATTAAAATTATCATTTTTCTTTGACATGTTTCCATGTCTTATTTTTCTGGTTTGCCGAGTCAGATGCTTGGATGTGTCTGTGTCTACTTCATGCATGTGTCTCTATGCAGTACTATGCTGTATATTGTATGCTAGAAACCTTACTTGAATTGCTGATGGAAACACGGGCTGACATGACATTGCCATACATAGGTTGAATTGTGCGTCTATTTTGACTTAAATTTTTTGGTATTTTCATCATGCATTTTGCAGTTCCATTAAGTTATACTCACCACTGCTTAATGTCCTTAGGATTATAATGATTTTGCTTTATGACATCCTTGCATTTTTCTTTACTCCTATGCATATACAAGAATGTAGTCTAATGTAGATTATTCTTACTTGATGCAACAATGTTGCAGTTTTAGTCTAATGTAGATGTTGAATTGTGCTTTTTTTTTTTTTTTTAAACTTAAACTCTTGATGGTAATTTTGTTGTACATTTGGCAGTTCCTTTAAGTTACACTCCACATTACTCAGTATGTCTTTAGGGTTATAATGATTTGGTGTTATGATTTCCTTGGGTTTTCCCTTACTCTTTTCTTAGAAGCATGTTGTCTAATGAAGATCAATCTTACTTGATGCAACTATTTAGCGTTTGTCTGATTTGGATCATTTTTAATCATTGTAACTGTGTAGCAATTTGTGGCAAATCTGGAAAGAGGGAGAAGTTCTACTGATCCATCAGTGCGGAGTCAGGTTCAGACTGAAGCAATGCATGTGGGAGCATCAATGCATCGTTTAGGTTCTATGCTTTTGGAGCTTGGTCGTACCATGATGATGCTTCGTATGGGCCAATCCCCGGTATGTTGATTATTTTTTCTTTCGCTATGTAATTTTTATCCATGAAATGCCTTTTTTATGTGGTTTAGTTTGCAAGATTTCAACCAGTAAATATTTATAGAAATTACTGAATAGTGCAGGCCGAGTCTTATGTGAATGCTGGACCAGCAGTATATATATCTTCAACTGGACCAAATCCTATAATGGTTCAGGTAATGATATAGCATTTCTTTCTGTTTCATGTCTTTCTTACAAACCTTTGATTGAACATTTTATTTACATGTTTTTTTTTTTTTCCATGCAGCCTTTTCCTCAACAGATGAGCTCCTTTCCAGGTGTTTCTTCAACCCCTTCAGTTGGAGTTTCAGGTCCATTTGGTGTTGGCGATCCTTCCAGAAACGTCAACATCCATATTCATGCTGGTAAGAGAACTATATTGTAAGAGTATATTTTTGACCATTATCCTTCTATTTTCAGGACTGACTTCATATGTCAATCAGGGACTTCTGTTGCACCTGGTGTGTCATCTGCTGGTACCAGGGCAAGTTCCGAGGGCATTAATGGAGGACGTCAAGGTGAGGAACAAGCAAGCCAAAATGGGAATGGTTCAGGTGATTCAGCTTTGGTGCGAGGCTTGCCAGCACAAACAGTTGTTGCTGCTATTCCAGCACGTTCTGCTGCTGAGACTGCAAGCCATGTCCTCAGTGTTATTTACCCTGTTCATGTAAGGTCTCAGGCATCAGTCTCTATCCCTTCAGCCTCCTCTCAAGGTTCACGTCTGTCCATGAGTGGTGGAACACAACCCAATGCAGCAATTGTTATTCCCCAGCCTTCTCCAGAATCTGCTAGTATACCAGCTGTTGTAGCACAAGTAGATGCACGTGTTGCCACTGCATCTGGTCAAGATTCCTCATCTCCAAGTTCGCAATCTACTGATACTAGAGGTTCTCAACCATCTATAAGTAGTGGAGTACAACCTATCACAGCTAGTCCATTTTCACAGACATCGTCAGAAACAGATACCATTGCTAGGCTTGTTACACAGATAAGTACACAGATAGCCGATGCACTTTCTGGTGGTGCCCAAGGGAACAACTCATCATCTTTCAGCATGCAACATATTAACACAACATCCACAACAGAAGGACCTCGACTAGGTGAATCAGGTAGATATCTGCCTAAATTCTCTTAAAGCAGGTCTTTTCTTTATGTTGCTGATCAATTAAGTGGCTTTTGTTCGTCTTATATGCCTTGTTTCATTTCCAAGGTGCTTCATCAGCAAACATAGGTGATGCTAACGAGAGTTGTCCGGCTAATAGTGTTCATGATACTGGAGATTGTGACAATAGTGGTTCTGTTGAATCACAAGTTTCTGATATTGGCATGACGAAAGGTGAAGGGAAGCAGGTAATGTTCCATGGGTGCTTATAATTATCCTATTCCTCTTCAAAGGTAAAACTGATAAAAACTGTTGTTTCATTTCCAGCTCCAACAAGAAGGCCATGATCTTCCTGACACTGTGGGATCTGGTGGAAGCTTGGCTATCCAGAAACCATCAACTGGTAACAGTGCAGGAGGCCTCACAATCTGCCAACCTTGTGATGCTCCATCGAGTAAATCGGTGGATAAATCTTCAGAGCAAAACTCTTCTGCAACTATCCATGCTTCAGGGTCAAGTCAGGATATTGAAAGTGGTAGGCCTGCTCCCTTGGGTCTAGGGCTTGGAGGATTGCAACCTAAGGTGATTAGAAACTTTTATCTTGCTTTTCAGCAATGGGGAAATATTCGACATTACACTACCATTTTATGCTTGTTGGTTGTAGCCAAGTATTTATGACTTATTGTATTCATTTAATTGTGACATCATGTTTGCTTGTATACATAATCATTTTTCAACTGTTTGCAGAGGCGGACTAGGCCGGTAAAGCCTACAAAGAAAGATGGAATATCCTGTGGCACACCTTCAGCCAATCAGAATCAGCAATCTATGGCCAGGGGCCAACAAGTTCTGCATTCTCTTGCTTCTCAGGGCTCTGATACAAGCACAGTAAATGCAAATGGCTCCTTCAGTCCGTTGTCTAGTGTCCTTGGTCAGATGATGAATAGCATGCCTTCGGGAGGGCAAGGTGCTAGGCAGCAAGTAGATGCTGGCAACATGATGTCTCATGTCCTTCAGAGCCCTGCTTTTAGCAGTCTCCTGACTAGCGTAGCTGAGCGGTCTGCGGTTGGTTCCCCTTCAGATTTGAGAGGCATGTTGGAGATGTGTACTCAGAGCCCTGTGATTAGGAATACGTTGAATGACATTGTACAACAGGTAGATGGACATGACCAAGATCTTGGAGACATGCTTTCAGGGTTGGGGAGGGGCCAAGGTGGCATTGACTTTTCAAGAATGATTCAACAAATGTTGCCTGCTATATCACAAGCTCTTGGCAGGGGCTCAACACTCTCGACACCTGCTAATGGTGTGCGATCTGAACTTCGGCGTAATGATGGTAGGACTGTTGGAGATCATACACTGGACAACAGAAATTCTCAGGTGCATATTGGTTCTTTTTCAGTGTTTTCTGCATTTTTATTTCTAGGAATAAGTTTCCTTTGGAGTTCTGATTCTAAATATGTGAATAATGTTAATTGCTAGCAAATGTAGAATCGTGCCATTTTTTTTTTTGGGGGCGGGTTGCCTTGATGAAGTTTTGGATGCTCACTTGGTTTTGAAGATGCCCCCTTTTCAGTTTTCAAGATGCTGCTTTGATGTGAAGTAGGCAGCATGTCTTCAGTCAGACAATAAAGAAGTCGTGTTGTTTTTGTGGTTAATCTGTTGCTTTTGGAAATCTCTCTTGAAATGGTGAACGGCTTAATTTCAATGCTTCATACTGGTTCTGGAAATTTATCTTGTAGGATAATGGCTAAAACTTGTATTCAGTTAAAAAAAAAGAAGAAAATTTAAGAAGGCTATATCTTTATGTAGGTTTTGTTACTTCATTCATATATTCTTTTTTGGACTTTGCAAAAATGAAATACAACTTTAGTTTTTTTAGAGGAATGGATACTCTGGGGATGATAAGTTTGATAAATGCTTTCTGCAAGTTGAAACATGTTGGACTTTGGCAAGAGTTTCCTGTACCAAGAATGTAAGAACAGAAAGCTGGAAAAGAATGTAAAACAATCTTTCTTTTCCATCAGTATGTAGTGGGCATTAGAGGATCATACCTCGTCATAGATCTTTTATCATGACCTTGTCTCCCAGGTCAACAAGTCTCTTCAAATCCTTGTCTATTCAATAGTCATACTTCGTCATAGATCTGTAATAATGACCTTGTCTTGTAAGATAACAAATCTCTTTTCAGATCCTTGCTATCCATTTCTTACTCCCTTGTTTCTTATATTCCCTGCTGCTGAGATATGCATGTGAAAGGCACTTATTGCATGATTTTACTATCTATTATGGTAATCCCATGTAGTTTTCTTTGAAAATTTTTGCATTCATGCTCTTGGATGGTGGTGCATTTCTGTAATTCATGAATGTTCTTTTCTATTTGTTGTTGTCTAGATTTCAATGTTATTAATTCTGGATAACCAAGAGCTCCTTTTTACTGTGGAATGGTAAAAATAGTTGCTCTATTGTTGTTTAACTTTGGGGAAGCTATAATAAGAATCCTTATGCTACCATATTTGATTATGTTCAGGGAATAGTATGGTCAAGGTATGCTGTCGCAGTATTGGGCTCTGTACCAATGCCACCCTGATACTGTGTCCATATGCCCAATATAGGGGTTGGTTTGGCATACTGAGTATCGGTACGCCCCTTGTGCCACCTAGTATGGTACATTTTGTACCATCTAGTATGGTATGGTGTACCTTGAGTATGATTGTCCTTTTCTCCATAAATTTTTTCCCCTTTTTTTTATTGTGGTGGGTGCAGGGGGAGGGGGGCTTTGTCTTCATGAAACAAGCACTTCATTTAGACATTCTCTTTTAATCTGAACTTTACATGTGCGTGTGCGTGTGTGAGAATATGAATGGGTGTGTGCACCTGTGGGTGTGGGTGCATGTGGGTGTGTGTGAATATGATTGGTACAATTTGCTGTTTGTCATTCCAGATCTCAAGACTGGAATGATCAATTTTCCTGTCTCAATTTTCCTGTCTCAATGCCACCTCTGTATATTTAGGTTTATTCTAAATTCTATAGTGGTCTGTTTCATTTCTAGTGCTCTCTCCTTCTATAAGAAAATATTTTTATTAATGTTTTAATTACCCCCCTTTTTTTTCATATAATGTGGTGACATTCTCTTCTTGGAGTCTGGAAAACTCATTGCACTCTGGTGAATTTGTTCCAAAAAATCTTATCACTTGACTAGCGTATCTTAGCAATTTTTGTCATGGAGTCTGTAAATTAAATATCTTTAGTTTCTTTCTTTAGCTTTTGCTTCAAGTAATCTTTCTTTTGGAATTTAGACTGTTTGTATTGCTTATATTTTGGTTAGTCGTTCATGAAAAGGGATCTGTAATTAGGTGTTCTTCATGCTTGACATGAATGTTATTCTGAGCACCACTTTTCTTAAAAAACTATTACAATATTTATTGGTTACTCAGATTGATCTCCATCAAGCTCGTCAAAGAATTGAACAGCATGATTCTGCTGAAAATATCTTTCGTGCTGTGCTTGAAACTGCGGGCAATCTGTTTGATGGAGAGAACAATTATGAAGCCCTCGTTGAAGAACTTGGCAATAATGTGGAGTTCATCAAGGTAAGTGTTCTGTCTGCTAATGATTTTACTGTGAAAAGGAGGAGACCAAACGAACTTGATTATATGTTTTTTTATTATTATTATTCTTGATGCATTCAGCAAGAAAATTTAGCTATTTTCTGGTTTAACCGCACATGGTGATATCATGACATAATTTGAAGTAACTGACAATCATGAAAATCATGGGGTAAGCGAGCGCTCCCTGGAAATATAATGTGTAAGTTAGAAAATGGCCGGCATGGTTATTCAGTTAATTGGAAGATGCAATTAGGTTTTCCTTGGATGAGCTTGTTTTAGCAAATTGTTTACTGCATTTCTCAGTTATATAAAACCATTTTACCAAGTCACCACTGCTTGGGGAAAACTATTACTACATGCTTCATTTGACCATAACTGACATCAAGTATTAGCTTGTTACTGATGATATCTGTGCATGTATGTGGGTTCATATGTGCATGTATGGATGCATACATTTACATTTATGCAAGTATAAGCCTCTGTAAGTGTACATATTATGCAATTGTGATTGGCTCTGGATAAGAACTTGTCACTGCATGGTTTAAGATTAACAGGTCTTAGTACTGGTACGGCCGTGGTGTGGTGCACATTGAACATGGTCTCTCATTTGCAAGCATGTTGGTTCAGGAAATTACGTGTCCTGGAATCTCTTTTTTTCCTCCTGCTTGTGTTTGTGTTAAGTCTATGTTTGAACTGATTGTATGTTAGTCATATTTTTAGGATCTGAAAATATTTTGAAGGGTGCAACAGTGCACTATTAAAATCGAGAACATTAAATAATCCTTTGTAGGCCTTGCTGTTTTAGGTGCCTTGAAACTTAGCATTGAGTTAAAAAAAAAAAAAAAGCAGCTCTGAAACTTCATATATAATTTGCTTACAAGGTTAAAGCAAAATCTCATGGATGTAGTCTTCAGACCATGCTCATATAGCTGTCAAAGATACGTGTGCATCTGCGGTTTTGAGTTCAAACCACCTTAGCTGCTAAAGAGACATTTATTTTCATAGGTTGGTCTCTTCTGCTGGAATCTTTGTTGTTTAAACCCTTGTTCTTCTGTGCTTAGGTATTGCATCAGTAGTGTTATGACTAAAGCGGAGAACTTAAAACTAAAATAGGAAAGAATGATTAAGGTTTATTATTTCCGAGTCCTGTTCACCTGAGTTGTGCATTAGGGAGTTGAATTTGGTTAACTGTTTCATCAGTGTAAAGAGGTGAAACATTGATGGCTGCAGTTTTCAGATGACCCCTGAGCCAACGTACTCTCATTTTATCTGATCTGGATTGTAACACGAACATGCAAATTTGTGGAACACATCATAGTTGGTACCAAATTTGGATATTTATAGAATTACCTATTATGAGAATGTTGCATCCTATATCCCTACTCTGACATCATTATCCTATTTTTAAAATTGTGCAGCAGAAAAAGATCTTTGCTTCATCACTTTTTGTTAGCCTCTTGGACTCAAACCAAAGAAATTTAATTTTGCAGGAGTACATGGAGATGTTGCACCGTAGCATCCGTCAGAGGCTAGAAACAGAGTCCAGACCAGAGTCTTGAGTTGCATTCCACGTGCTCGGTGCACCACTCCGTTGCATGGCTGGTAAGTTAAAAACTGCAGTTCCATGTTGTCAACTTGCCATTGATGGTTATAGCACGTGCAACATCCTATTTGGTTCTGTCGTGGTTTCATTCTTTTCAGACAAATCCTATGGTGCGGAGATCATTGCTGGTGGTGTGCATGATACAAAGTTTTGTACCATCAAAACTGTAACAAATAATTATTCTCGTTTGAGATGGTTACATTAAGCTATCAGGGTTATTAAATGTTTACTTCTTTTTCTGTATTCCTTTACCTCTTTCTGGAAGCTATAGAATAGATGCCAATGCAATGAGAACACCGAGCGATCACCTTTAAGTAGCTCAAGCAATTGCCCCAGCTTGTTGAAGCTTTCCTGGTTGCACAGCAGTAAGTCCAAAATATTATTTTTTGTTAGATATGTTCAAGCTTTTCATTCGCCTTTGAAATGTGACCCGACTAATTGTTCTTACGATGTATTTTGGTAGCTGGCTGATAGAATAGGGTGGAGCTTGCGTTTCTTTACAATCGTATATCTCGCAAGCTGCAAATATCACAGCAGAACGCATCTTTTATCTTCTAGCTTGTCAAATTTCCAACTCTACCCCCCCGACCCCGAACCCCCCCCCCCCCCCAATCCAACAACAAAAAAAAAAAAAAACTATCATGTGATGAAAATTATCCAAAGTCCAATGCTCCTTATTTTATACGGCTCTGTAATTAAATGTTGTCATCATTTTATGTAGCAAAAAGAAAGGAAAAAACAAAATGTTATTATGTTGTTGTGGTGTGACATGTTACGCTCTTTTATTCAAAAGACATGAATTTTGTGCATACAGCGCGACGGGCCTCTAAAAAATCCGTGGTAAGGTCCTGGAGTGCTAGACTAAATTCTTGGATCAGCTAGAGTGCTTAAATAAGTAACGGTGTGTGGCACCCGGATAACGAACAACGCTTTGATTAGGGTTAGGTTTTCCCTTTCTCCAGCCATTAAAATTGTAAAATTCCAGAGGTCAAGCTTAATTTAATTGCCTCCAGGTTTGGCTAGCTTCGGTTATCCGCATGTTGCATTGTAGAGGGTTGACCTGCTGTTTCCATCAACATTTGAGACCAGCCTAAATGATGGAGTTTAAGAAACCGCAAGTCGGTCACGGTGATTTTGCGGCCAGCTCAGAATCAAATTGTTCTCAGAGGTCTATAAGTTTGTTGATTCTTAATTCACAATAAATAGTTGTTACAGATGGTGAAATTTGTTACTTGAGATAAAGCTGAGGGAAATGAGATTGATAGGCGCGCTAGAAGCTCCAAGTGAGCTTTTTTTCAAGTGCTTCTCTATGATGTCTGGTGGTACCGTCGAATTCAACATCCAGTGCATAAACAGGTCATCAAACCAACAATCAACAAACACCTAGAAATTTTCCCGGGAATGATTGGAATATTCTTAATGTCATTCAACACGTGTGCAATGGTCCGGCATAATTTTGGACAAGAATATATGCAACTAAACCAACCTGTAACGACTTAAGTACATTTATTGGATTATACCAAAAATATAATTATCTTGATGCATTGGTGTTGATAAAAAATCCAATTACAACAACGTAGATACATCTCAACGTTATGATAGAAATAAATGAACATAAACAGATGTGTGAGAATTAGGTGGTCTAAAGAATAAAAGTACAGTTACAATTTCGCATATTAACACACCTGTTGTATCTATGACTGATTCTGATACAAGAATGTTATTGCATCTTGTGCAATTATTGGTAGGGCAGTACCAAATATCACTGATTATAGTGCAGCATGCAACCTCAGTAGAAAAATCACCGCTCATACTTTCTCGTGGTCAGTCAGTTGACAACAATAAAGATAATTGAGCATATTTTGTATTTCGTTGTCTCCTCTTACACAAGGGTAGGAGCACCGAAGCTGGATAAACTCAGAATAACCAGCGCTGCCCAATTGCAACATACTAAAGGGAGAGGAGATGAAAGAGAAAAAACAATGCTGATATTTGATCGTATATTCAAACTATCGAGCTTATGTATCACGGCTATCTTCTTGTTGTTCAAGAGTGCTGCACGGTTCAGAAGGAGAGCTAGAGATGCGATTGCTTGCAGTCTTCATCAAATCCCTTAAACCAAACACCGTGCAGGACGGATGCCTTTCTTATGGATCTCGCCGTACAACCTAAATTGCAGTTCTCGTTTATGAGTATGGCGTATGAAAACATATTCGGAGACGATCCTTTTTCCTGCAACTCGCAAAAGTGCTCGCCGTAAGCCAATTCAAAGCTTCGCTTTTTGCGTGGCCTGTTAATGAGGGCGTCGGATGTTATCTCACTGGGTGACACATCGGCGTTCAGCATCGTTGAAACGAAATTATATGCTGCCTCAAGATTTCTTCCACGGGCATGAATCAAAACAGTGTATGTTCCGACTGTTGCTCCTGGATAAATTATTATTACTAAGCATGGTATCAAATACATAAATCCCTTGCCTCTCTCAAACGACCCTTCTGACAATTAGCATGGATTAAACAAAGTATAGCTCATGGAATCAGGACGAAAGCCGTACCATCTTCTGCTACAATCCATATATGCTTCTCTCAGATTTCCCATCAATTAGAACGTTGCCCTGCAATTAGCACCCGAACCTGAGGCGGGGATGGGTGGGCCTTGGGCATTCCCCCCTCCCTCCCCCTCTCTCTCTCTCTCTCTCGGCAGGAACCATTAGGGTTTTGCGTGCTCCATTCTTGATGAAATCGACTCTCAGGGGTCCCTATTCGAGATGGGTTCAGTTCCATTGCCGAAATGGGCGTCGGAGCCTTCCATCATGGGCATCGACGAAGCTGGCAGAGGCCCCGTTCTAGTTTTCTCTTCCACCATCCCTCTCGATCCGTGTGTCTTTTCCTTTTCTCCCCAATATCTAGGTTTTGTTGGATTTTTTGATCAATGCGCCGTGATTTCTCTTCTTATTCTGATGGATTTTACGTCCTATGGTGTATGGATGCTTGTACTGCGCTAGATCTTACCAGAAGACCCTCGCTACCCTCAACTTCGTAGGTCTGCGACCTCTTGCCCTGCTCCTCATTGACCATTCCCATTAGATATTGTTCTTACTGCCAATTTGAGTTTGCGAAGTTATAAAAGGAGTCAACTTTGTATGGAAAACAACATTTTTATATTATTAATTTTATAGTAAATTGTTCCCATTAGATATATTGTTCTCACTGCCATTATTTTTCTTTTTCTTTTTTTTTTTGAATTTGGGCTTTTGCTTGTTTTATATTGAACTAGTTTTGTGCCCGTGCATTGCACACGGATTCTAGATCATGTATATATATATAATCAAATAATATTTATTTTATTTTATATTCTTCATTATTTATACAGATAGATTTTAATTATAAGAATGTAATAATAACATACATTAATAACTTAATTTAATTCATATCAATAGGAGTTAATGTAATTTTTTATTAATTTAAAGCTTGAATTTAATGCTTGAAGGATTGTGAAATAAGAGGACACATGGCACATAAAGAATGGCTTAGGTGGACAATCTCAAATGCTTAGAAAATTTCTCTCTGTTTTTGCTTTCTAATATATATATTAGATTTGCTTCCTTGTTGCATACATGGCGGTATTTGCATGGATACTATAAAGAAAAAACTTAAAATTTGTTGTTAACCTCAACTACTTATCTCTGTGAAGAAAGCTAAAAGTTCAATTTTGACTACTGCCACAAGAAATCAAGCAAAGTACTTCCCTCCTCTCCTGCACTTTCATTTCCATATAGATCAGAAATTTGGTGTCAACATGGAGAAATAAGATACATTGAAAACTAGGAACACTACCTTCTTATTTCAGGATAATGAGCAACATACACATGAAAAATGGCATCATCCTTACTTTGTAAACATGGAAGCCACCAAGGATGGTGTCATATGGAGTCACCCTTACAACCATGAACATCTAAAATCCGTTCTTGAGCAGGCTGATCATCTGAGGAAAATACTTATCATAATGTAATCTCTATCTTTCCCTTGGTCCAAGCTAACCTTTTTAAAAGCTCTCCAGTTTTTGTCTGTTGGTTTTTTCACCTTCCACCTAACCACATATCTGATAATTCTCTGGTTTTTCTTCCCTTCTTTATTGAGTAATGGATCTTCTGATGCACAACATTTTCTTTCTCTATAAGTCAATGCAAGCATCCATTAGGAAAAGAGGGACAAGGCAAATGGCTGCATGCAAATGTGCATAGATGCATCTGCATGCATGGCTTATGCTTTGACACAATCATGAAATGAGAAAATAAACAATCATCTGCTTCATTCATAAATACGAATGCCTACTTTATTATATTATTCATGTGTTGCTTTACTGTATATAGACTCAAAGACTCTAAAAGAGGAAAAAGGGGAGGAATTGTTTGAAAATTTAAAAGCTGATAGTTCTTTGGGGTGGAAAGTTGATATCATAGATCCAAGGGAATTGTCAGCCAAAATGCTAAAAAGGTCAGTTTATGATGTTGAGACCTTAGGTACTTTTTTAACAGTGTGGACTTCTGGTCTAAAGATCTGTTGCTGCTTGTTGACAGGGAAAAAATCAATCTTAATGAAATATCTCATAATTCAGCTATCGGTCTTGTCAGGAGGGTTCTAAACATGGGAGTTCTACTAACTGTGGTAAAATATCTGTATATTTCAAATTCTTGACATGGATGGTATGTTAATCATGCCTCACCCTCAAATCTTGTTACTCCTATCATTTTATGAATGTTTCATAATTCCTAGCATGGGTCTATGTGGATACTGTTGGAGATGCAGAAAAATATAGAATCAAATTGTCTGAAAGATTTCCTGGTGTCAAGTTTGTGGTTGCCAAAAAAGCTGATAGCCTTTAATGTAGTTGTTAGTGGAGCTTCATAGTTGCTAAGGTAATTTTGTTCTTTTACTTTCTAACCAGACTTTAGTTCTTGTTATTCTTGAGAACATTTTAGCTCCACAAAATAGTGTCAGGATGTTATTAACTTCATTTTTGAAGGGCCATAGACATGTAGGTTGTGAAGTACCATTCACAAAAGAGGATGCTATTATTTTCAATGTTCCTGGGCTTTGGAACAACAAGAAAGAGATCAGTTATGAAGTAAAACAAATGCATCTTACAGTGTTAAGTTGGTTATATATCTGTCGTAATGGGTAGATCAGCATATTACATGGGACACAACTAATGCAGGGCATCTTATCCAATTTTTATCTTTTGCAAATATGATCTCTCCTAAAGATTGGATTGAGCCTGTAAGTGTGTTTATAAATTTTTCCAAAACACATTAACAAATTATGATAAGTCAATATAAAAGATATAACAGAACAATTAGCATGATGTTTGATTATTTGTATGTGAATGAAGAGTTACTTCCAGGTTGTTGCAAATCAATAAGGTACCAGAGCATTTATTTCTATGAAGCTTTGAATCAATTTGCATAGCTGCAATATTTCCTTTATTATCAAATCTTTCAATCATAGGTGAAAAACTTCAGTATTGCAGCATTGAGCATTTTCCATATAGGTGACCAGAGATAGGGCCTTGCATGGCTGGATGCTTGATGAAACTGCCGAGAATATGCATAGGAACTTTGGATCGGGATATCCAGGGGGTAAAGCATGCCTGGCACTTTCTGATTTCCAATTCATGTATATGACCTTAAACATTTCCCAGCTTTTGAGTTCATGATGTACTTTGAGTAGATCCTGAGACCAAAGCATGATTGGATCATCATAAACACCCCATGTTTGGCTTCCCAACATTGGTTCGCTTCAGTTGGGGGACATGCACCCCCTTACTTCAAGGATGTAGTCGAAGTCATCTGGTGAGTTTTTTGGGACCTGGCTAGCTATTTAAGGTCAAATTACTCTAGCCTATCTAAGGACTTGAAAGTGTCTTTTGTGATATAAGAAATTGTTTTTCTTCCTTTTCCCAGATTTACAATGTCCATATTGTGTGCCCTATCCGATTTACTTGATATGCTTGTGTTGCCTAGGGAGTCTGATAAGCTGGCGGAGGATGGCTCCAATAATAATGGTGGTAAGCGGCAGTTGAAGTTGTCTAATGTTGGTTTCACTGGATATAAAAAGAAAAGTGAGGATATCGAATCTAGTGGTAAAGGTCGCTGCAAGTTCTTCCAGGCTCGTAAACTAGAGTTGGTTGCTAATTTCTAGCGATGCTGTTGACCCTGCCTTGTGGCTTATTGACATCTGGGCTTTAATTTGGCTTGAGCTGAATTACAAATTTTGGAAGTACATGCGATCCAAGATTCCATGTCATGTTTGGCAGATATTATATGAGCAGGTTTCCAATTCTTGTTTGAAGTTGGAATTTTCTTGCACGGAAGCACAGCTTACTGGCTGCATTTTAACATGAGTTACTAATATGATTACACACATCTTCGAAACAAAGAAATCCAAGTAAATTCTTGGCTACAAATTCTTGTTTGGAAGCTTGTAATGGAAGTTTATTGTTAGTGTTAGATTCACATCATTATAACGTTTCCACCACAAACGAAGTTTTTCCCCCATTTTTTCCATTGTAAATTAACTCTGATGGCTGGACAAGGTATCCTACCTTCTCTAAGTGTTACACCATACTTTTAAGTGATTTATAAGACTCGTTAGTCTTTTTGTCTGTGCTATCTTCTGCAGCAAAAATATAAATCCATTGATCGCTATGAGCCACTGTTAGAGGTTTTCAGTCCCATTCATTGGGTGAGAAAATTTTGGAAGTTAAGAGGCCTGTTGTGAACTGGGTGGAAAAGATTTGTTAAAACTTGCGTTTGTTTTTAGCGAGAGGAGGCCTTATCTCGCTTTTTTGGGGGAAAAGGGAACAGGTCGAGCTGCAAGTTAATTGATAAAGAATGAAGAATAGACTACTATTCATAGCGTAAGCGGAATGGTCCAAACCGGAGGTTGTCATTAGCTTATGTGGCCCGTGTCCATAACATCCTCCCCATTCTCTTAAGTAGAGACAATTAGAAAGAGACACAACAATTTGTTAATCAACTTATTCGGTGGTCCACAGGATTAGTTCATACGCCATTTCTTGGATCGACTGATTATTTTCATGATCATTTCTACATTTTCAGAAAAGGAGTTTCAAATCTATTATCTTAAATCTACACTCAGATAAAACTTGTCATGGCCGGACTGTTCTATTAATTTATCAGAGTTTTGTTTTCTTCCATTGTCGTGATTCTATTATTGTCTTGCGATTCCATGATCCTGTGGCTGTGGGGTCTGATGAGATATCCGACCTAACCGAATGTTCCTGGGTTGTTCAGCCACGACCACGTTGCACAAGCCACGGTATGTGTACATGCTTTTTATTGGTCCAATATTCGTGTTGAATGGTTAGCACTCAAATGGAAATATTCCGGATGAGACATCAAATATTTCGGGTCCCAAACGGCAAGCCTCTTCTGTTATTTTATATAACGATTGCATGGAGTGGCATAACCTCGCTCCTTCCTATTGAAAAACCTTGCTTTGCCGTACAGTCAATGATTCCAGGTACAGTCCTTTCTATATATACTATGATCCATCTTATCTGCTGCCCATATCCTTAACATTCCAACCATCATCCTGGACTTGTATCTTAAAGCTCTTCCTACTTTGTCAGCTCAATCTCACCGTTCTTTGTGATGAAGATGGTCTCAGTCGTGAAGTTGGTTCAGAAGGCCAAGGTGCTCGAGAGTCTCAAGCCATTGTGTCACCGATGGTTGCTGCTTGGAAGCTCCGATGAACTTCCTCTGAATGCAATCCCGGTTGGGTGTCTACCGGTTTATGTCGGAGAAGAGCGGCAGAGGTTTGTAATTCCAACCGAGTTTCTTTCACACCCACTCTTCAGGATGCTCTTGGAGAGGGCTTACAGGGAGTATGGCTTTGAACAGAGGAGTGGGTTGATGTTTCCATGCAATGTCTCGGTCTTTCAGGAGGTGGTGAGTGCTATGAAGTGTTCACATGGGCAGTTTGACCTCGAGAAATTGATGGAAGAGCTCATTTAGTTGATGCAAAATACTCGGTCTCGGACCTTTCTATGCTTTATGTACCTCTTCTTTGATTATATTTTTTTCCTTTTTTTCATGAGAAAGATATAAGCTTCATGTATATAGCCCTTATTTTTTATGATGCATGGAAATATGCTCAACTTCTTAATTTTGTATAAGCAGAAAATATCTTTTATCCAAGAAAAAATGAAAAAGAAAATAGATTGAGCATGGTGCTTATTTAGTTTTGAAAACAAAGTTCTTGTAATCTGTCTGAGGAGCTACGGCTATGCAAACCAGCGCTCTTTCAGGTCTGTAAGGGCAATCTCATTCTTCTTGTGCGAGTGAATTTCATGTAGTTGTATCTTCTTCTTTTTGTTTTTTTTTTTTTGAAATATTTAGTTGAATTTCATTTAGTTGTATCTTACCAAGTTCATTTTGTGTGAGTGTTTTTTTTTTTTTTTTTTTTTTTTTGTTTTTTTAAAAAATCATCAGCATGATTCTGTGTGACAGCTTAAATGGATTTTGTGAACCTTTGTGTGGAATTCTATCTAAAACAAATCCGAGTTCCTTTATTGTCTGGGTTTTTCATGCATCTCCACACAAAGATTTACGATTGCTTTTTGATGCGCCAAATTCATCTTCTCCATCTCAAAGAACTAATCCTGAGCCTCCTCCATCCGCCCACTTCTACATGATCCATGGATTGAAGCATCATACCTCTCCCAGTCCCATCCTCAACACCCAAAGCTTCATCTATGTAACCTTTGCTAAACAAACCACCGATCAGAGGATTGCCAGATAATGCCGAAGCCTTTACCCAACTCCTCAATTTGTCGAGCAGCTTCTCGGCCTTGTCCAATTCCGCTTGCTTTGATAACCCATTGATGACGATATTATTTGGGGAAGCACCCAGTGTCCATCATCTCCATCTTTTCCAGGAGCTCGAGGGCCTCCTCGGCCTTGCAACAAGGATCCAGCGTCGTGTTATATGTAACGATCGTGGGCTGGATGCCGATGTTGGAGGAGGAAGGCGATCTCGGAGCGGTCGAAGCCGGGCTGACGCGCGGCCCAGCGGAAGAAGCGGAGGGTGAGGCGCGGGCGGCGGCGGAGAGGAACAAGTCGCGGTCGGCGATGAGGGGTTTGACGGAGTCCGGTGCAGCCAAGTCGCGGGTGAAGGCGAGGGGGTTCGGATGCGAGGACGTCGGAGAGGAGGGTTTCGAGGATGAGGGTTGGGGGGTTTGGGTCTCGATATGGGAGGAGTGTTTGGAGGAGGATAGGAGGGAGACGAGCCTGACGACGGCGGCGGCGGCGGAAGAGGAGAAGGAGAAGGAGATGAGCATCGAGGGGTTGGGTTTTGTGTTCATGGCTTCCTTCGTCTCCTCCTCGCCTTGATTAGAGATCATGGGAAGAAGACGAGAGGGAATTCAGAATTCGAAGCATCACGTATCGGGTGGACCGCTACAGAGTAGAGATGGTATCGGCGATTGGGAGGCCCGGCCCGGGGCTTCCACGTTCTTTCTAGTTAGGATAGGGTCGGCCCAAAGATAGTTCTGATGAGCAGCCTACAGGCCGTGCCAGTAGGAATTGTAGCCCATGGGTCCGTCTTCCAAGTTGACATTGCATGCACGGGCCTAGTGGCTTAATAAGCTGGTGACGTGAATTGATGGGATGGATGATTTCTTTTTTATTTGTCGCATTTTGACAAACGATGCTTAGCCACATTCTTCACCACATCAAATTACATTGGACCGTTCTCGGTCCATCTTAACTCATGCCTTCCAAGCCAAACAATAAAAACTAGCTTTTGGGTTAACAACCCTATGTGGGTGTCGGGTGGTTTTAGAGATTGCTCTGTTTGGGTTATATTTGGGTGAAAATTTTGACCCGGGTTATACATTAGTTGGATATGGGTTAGAGCTTGACCATGTTTGGGTCGTAAATCTTATAAGTCATACTGAAATTGTTGGGTTACATTTTTGGTGAGCGATCACTCTATTTTGGTCTCAGTTATATGTCTTATCCGAACGCTTGAGGCCGTGACAGTTACCGGGGTTGCACCGGCCAAGCCGGGTTGATTGTAATTTATTCATGCAAAGTGGTCGAGTCATGAGCGGATATGGTTGAAAATTTCCAACGGAAGCCAGAAACGGGTCTGCTTATGTGCCATCACCTGTCCTCCTGAGGTCAAATGGGACACTAAATATGGGAAAACGTAGATCATAGAATAATGGCCAAATTGATGCCTAGATCAAGTATGTTGCAATATCATAACTTAATAGTTTCAACAAAATGCATGACGCGCGGGCAAATTCAGATATATATATATATATTTGTTTTGTAGATGAAATCATGACATGAGACGAAGCCTGCTAAAAGAAGACGAGCTCTTTTGCTACATCTAGAATGCTCGTGGCCAACACACTCAACGATTAAACACGACATCTCGATGGCTAGGCATCATGGGACGAACAAAAGCAAATTGCTCCATTTTTCCCCGTCATTTATGGTGCCCGATGAGGTAGAGCGTCGGACAAATCTGTCCCCACCCACCTTCTCCTAGTTAATTAGTGCTGATTACTCCACCGTATAAAAAGGCTGTCAAAGCCTTCTGCAACAAATTAACCTCAGCTCTCGCCCATCCATCCTCTCACTTGAGCTCCAAATGGCTACCGAATCAACCCTCCAGACTTCTTTCCTACTCTCCTTTTGCTTCATCACCCTCTCGATGGTCTCTAAGAACTTCTTCTTCATTACTCCTTGTCTGGCTAACTTAGACATGGACTCAGTCGATGAGTGGACCGAAGAGAAGGAAGATGATGAGATTAATGAGGTTCAGAGCCAACGGACACTGTCGAGAGACTGTGACTTGTCTGTTGGAGAGTGGGTGTTCGATGCATCATACCCTCTCTATGAACCAAATTGCCCTTACCTCAGTAACCAAGTAAGCTGCCAGAAGAACGGAAGGCCGGACTCCGACTATGAGAAGTGGAGTTGGAAGCCGCAACAGTGCCTAATTCCAAGGTAATTAAATGAGAGACCTGCCATCTGGTAAAAAAGAAATTTCCAAACACACTAATGATTGTATATATAGGTTCAATGCCTTGGACTTCCTTGGAAGAATAAGAAAGAAGAGAGTAATGCTAGTGGGGGACTCCATGATGAGGAATCAATGGGAGTCTCTCGTTTGCTTGGTGGAAGCAGTGATTCCGAATGAGAGGAAGCTGGTTTCTTCCAATGGCCCAACCATTGCTTTCCATGCTATGGTAAGATCAATAATATTGTTATCATGCATCGAGAAATCTAGATGATGACAAGGAATGAAGTGTGCAGGACTACCAAGCATCGATCGAGTTTGCATGGGCTCCTCTTCTAGTCGGATTGAAGGAAGACGCGCATAACAAAAAGATACTCCTCCTGGATTCAATCGACGAGAACGCGAAGTACTGGCGTGGAGTGGACATACTTGTGTTCGATTCTGCCCATTGGTGGACTCATTCCGGCAAATGGAGCTCGTAAGTTGAATTTTCTCCATTTTATTTGTGGTGATACAATTGCACTAAAAACCATTCCAAATTAGATGAGAAAACTATGGCAGGTGGGATTACTACAAAGAAGGGGAGAGGCTATTCAGTAGTTTGAACCCAATGGTTGCCTATGAGAAGGGACTCACAACATGGGCTAAGTGGGTGGACTTGAACTTGGATCCTAATCGAACCCGAGTCATCTTTCGAAGCGTCTCGCCCCGGCATAACAGGTGTAACACATTGTCCTTATGGAAAAAATTGATTGATTCATTAACAGCATAAGAAACAGGCCCTCCATGTATATTAATTAATAATTTGGATAGGCAAAATGGATGGCAATGTTACAAACAGAGGGAGCCTCTGGTCTTTCTGGGCTTCAAACCTCGGGTTCCCGGACAACTAGTCGTGCTACGTGAGGTACTGAAGAAGATGAGCTTTCCGGTGTACCTTCTAGACGTGACGAGCATGTCGGCACTTCGAAGAGATGGGCATCCATCGATATATGGACGAGCCGCCGATGCACAGGGGAGGCAGGACGCAGGAGGCTGGACCTCAGATTGCACCCATTGGTGCTTGCCTGGGGTGCCCGATGCATGGAATGAGATGCTTTATGCTCTTCTCTAGATTTCAGAAAAGATCATGTAATCTGTCTTGGTGCAACAATGGAAAAATTCAGCTAGCGGTGTGTTTGTGATTAGCCTTTGTAGTGATGCTATTAAGGTATGCTGCGGTTCTTTGTTGGGTTACTTATATGATCAAGGTTATGATGTAACTTCCCTATGTTTCTCTTAAAAGAAGAGATCCATGTGTTAAACTTTTGTCTTGGGTTCCTTAATTTATGATCAAGCATATAATGGTACAGCTTGTTAGCTAAACAAATTAGATGGAGGACGGACTTGATTGATGATGATTGCACTGCATAACCTGCTCATGGTGACGGGCCAATTCCATCGGTCAATGAATAGAGGGGCGTTACAAAGAGGTCCCTAGTTTATGGTCTTCGACGAAGTTTTCAAAGCCGCCTCGAATTCAATTTTGGCTCCTTGCACTGAACCCAGCGGTCAATAGCCGCGGGGCATAACCTCCTTTCCACTAGAATTCCACTGGATTTGCTACTAATTGCATGTATCAGAGCATCAGAACATCCTTTTTGTTCAAAAAAAAAAAAAAAAAAACTCTTTTCGAGAACTGGAGGGGATATTCCCCACCCACTTGCCCATACCCATGCTAACTCGGACTCAGGCGTCCCATAAACTTGAGTTGCAGCAGCTTGCGGAACAGGGATCGGTGCCCTCTGGAGTGGAATCCTCCGCGCGAAATAAGGATTCGCCTTCTTCGCACAAATCTACCGTCCGCTCACTTTGAGACATGAATGATTAAGTTGGATTGCTTGAGATGTGTGTATAGGTGATCTAATGGTGGATTCATGCGAACAAAAGTAAATCCTTGTTTCTTGCGAAAGAGACGGCAGGTCCACCTAATGGTTTGCCGAGAAGGAGAGAATTGCATCTCTATTATCAACATGGATGCTATTAGGGATAAACCCCGCTCCTGCCAAAATCAAGTTTGGTGCCCAGCCCGATGCGGCCAATAGCCACGGAAGAGCTTCAGCGGACACGTCTTAGCCGAACTCTTACATCCGGCCGAACTTCTCAGCGGCCGGGCCTCAGCCGAAGTCCTTCAATCGATCGAACTCTCCAACGGCCGAGCTTCATACTCCCAGTGGCCGAACTCCTCAAGCGACCATTCCTTCAGCCGCCCGAACTTCTCAGCGGATCAGCCTTAGCCGAACTCCCCCCCGAAGCTCCCTCTCTGGCCGAGCTTCTACGGAAGCCGGACTCCCTGCGGATCTCTCCAACGACCGAGCTTCTACGGAAGATCTCTCCAATGACCGAGCTTCTACGGAAGTCGGACTCCCTACGGATCTCTCCAACGATCGAGCTTCTACGGAAGCCGGAGTCCCTGCGGATTTCTCCAGCGGCCGAGCTTCTACGGAAGCCGGACTCTCTACGGACTTCTCCAGCGGCCGAGCTTCTACGGAAGTTGGACTCCCTGCGGACTTCTCAACGGCCGAACTTTCATGAAGGCCGAACTCTTTATGTGGGTTCCGGCAGATGATCCTGCTACGGTTACACGATAATAATGATCGATATTTATCGAGGCAATAACGATCGACAATAACGATCAACAATAATGATCGGTATTAATTAGGACAGTTACGACAATCATTAATCAAGACGGTTATAACAAGCTCCCTCTATAAAAAGGACCCTCCGGATACACTTAGGCCAGATTCTAAAAACTCTTTTCTCTTCCTCTATACTCTACTGAGCACTCTATTCTTGTTGGCCAGAACTAACTTGAGCGTCGGAGGGTCTTGCCGGAGCCACATCCCCACCGGCTTTGGATGAGACTTTATCTTGCAGGTCTCCGGTGGCGACTTCATCGGCCTCAACTCCGGCGAACTCCGGCGACGACCAGATTCTGCGTCAACAGATTGACGCTAGAGGAAGGGCACCGACAAAGATTCCTCTCTTAAAGGAAGTCGGTGTTCCTTTGTTCTTAAAGGAGTGCTCGAGAAATCTCTCTTCCTCTTAATTCAAATTCTCTTCCAAAGAGAAAAGATGCCCCCCAGAAGATCCTCCATCCGAAGATCGGCGGCCTCCGCAGCCCGATCTCGTTCGAGTCCGTCCGCTCCTACTCCAGCCTCGGTGACCCAGGCTCATTCTGCAGTCCGACAATCGGTGGCCTCCACGGCTCGATCCCATCTGGGTCTATCCGCTACCGCTCCAGCCCCGGCGATCCAGGCCGCGGTAGATGCTGAACAGTTCAACCTGCCCGTCCAGCAGGTTCGTGGCCTCACTGAGGCAGTTCAGACGGTGCAGGCCATGCACCAGCAAGCCGCCGTACCAGTCCAACCGGCGCAGGATTCTCCAGAGCCATGTGGTCCAGTCCAGAGGCAATCGATATGGGCTACCCGACCTCCAATCCCCAAAAAAGAAAGGCAACGAAAGGAGAGCCCTTGTTCGGACCGTAGCTCGTCCCAGGGAGAAGCTTTTCACCCATTCAGCAGGAAGACTTTGGAGATAAGAGACCATGAAGGTCTTTTGGATCGAAGGCTCTTAGAAATGAGCCAACGAATCGAAGAACTCCGCCACGCTCCCTCCTCATACGATAATGAGATCCGAACCGACCCTCCATTCTCGCAGAAAATTATGCAGGAACCGGTCCCGCCGAACTTCAAGCTCCCACAGTTCGAGAGCTATGATGGGACCACTAACCCAGTCGACCACTTGGAAGCCTTCCGGACGACGATGCTGCTCCATGGTGCGCCAGACGCCATCCCGCCAGGAACTGGTACTCGGCACTCAAGCCGAGTACCATCCTGTCGTTCGACCAAATTAGTCAATAATTCGTGGCCCACTTCGTCAGTAGTCGACGTCCACGCCGAAGTTCGGACTCCCTAATGACCATCAGGCAGAAAGAGGAAGAATCCATCCGAGCTTTCATTTCTCGATTTAATACTGCTGCGCTTGAGGTCCGGGACTTGGACCAGTCGGTCGCCATGACCGCTCTCAAAAGCGGCCTTCAGAAAAATGACCTATTGTTCTCCTTGGAAAAGAAGCATCCTAGGGACTTTGCCGACATGCTGGCTCGGGCCGAAAGTTATGCCTGAGCAGAGGAGGCCTTTGAAGCTAAGGACGGCGAAGTAGGCGGTAAGCGGCTAATCGGCAGGCTAGATAGATCCGCCGAAGAAAGAAAGTGGACTGAAGCTCGGCCACATTTCTGGACTCTCCCTGGTCGCGAGCGAGCCCGGACTCCTCCTCAAGCTCGGGAGCGGGGAATCCCTGATGAAAGGACGCATCGAGGTTCTCCTCAGCACCGAAGTTCTCCCCGATGATGACGATTTCACAACTATACCCCCCTTAACACCCCGAAGACTCAAGTTCTGATGGAGATCCGAGAACGACTTCCAAGATCAGAGAGAATGCGTTCCCACCCTAACAAGCGCAATCCCAACAAGTTCTGCCTTTACCATCGTGACCACGGTCATGACACTGAAGAATGCATTCAACTCCAGGATGAGATTGAAGAACTCGTCAGGCGAGGCAGACTAAGCCGATTTCTTCGAAGATGGCCTGAGGAAAGAGAAGATCGACCGAGAACGCTACTGCCAAGTGGAGAAAACCAACAAGAAAATCAGTCGCCCGTTGGCGTCATCAATACTATCTTAGGGGGACCTCGGCAAAGGGAAACCAGCAGGTTCGAAGGATCGATGAAGAAACGGAGGATCATGGAGCCTGTAGCCTTCACCGAGGAGGACGATCAGGGAATCCAATTTCTGCATAATGATGCGGTTGTAGTTTCGTTGAATATTGCTGACTACGATGTACGCCGCATTCTGGTAGATAATGGAAGCTCAGCTGATGTGTTGTTTTACGATGACTTCTCAAAAATATCCCTACCTGACGATCGATTAGGGCCGATGAATTCTCCGCTAGTAGGATTTGCTGGCAACACCGTACCAGTCGAAGGTATCATAACTTTGACTGTAGCAGCAGGGCAGCGCCCAAAGCTGGCCAAAGCTCGAGTCGACTTCCTAGTCGTAAAGACCCCATCCGCCTATAATGCGATTCTCGACCGACCTGGTTTAAATGCACTACGGACGGTAGTGTCGACTTATTACTTGAAGATGAAGTTCCCTACGAGCCATGGGGTTGGAGAAGTCAGAGGAGACCAGGCTCTAGCGAGGTATTGTTACTCGATCGCCTTGTATAAGGGAGATCAGCCCGACCCCTATCTTGTTGACGGACTGGACGTCCGCGACAACCTCACTGAAGAACGAGGTGAGCCTACAGAGGACCTCATCTCTGTGTCCTTGAATGACGGAAGCTCGGAGCATATGGTGCAGATCGGCTCCAACCTGGAGGCCGAGGTTCGGGAGCAGCTCGTCGCTTTTCTCAGAAGGAACGCGGACGTCTTCGCTTGGACCCCAGTGGATATGCCAGGAATCGACGCTGAGGTCATGGAACATCGGCTGGCCATCGACCCGAAATATCGACCGGTAAGAGAAAAGCTACGCCAACATACCCTGGAGAGGCAGAAAGCGATCGCTGAAGAAATAGATAAACTCCTCAAAGCCAGACTAATCCGGAAAGTTAACTATCCGATCTGAGTTTCGAACGTGGTTTTTGTCAAAAAAATAAATAACAAGTGGAGGATGTACGTCGACTTCAAAAAATTGAACAAGACTTGTCCAAAGGATAGTTATCCCCTACCCAGGATCGATCAGTTGGTGGATGCAACCTCGGGTCATGAGTTCCTCACCTTTATGGACACCTTTTCTGGTTACAACCAGATACGCATGGCGCCTGAAGACGAAAAAAAGACCGCCTTCATTACTAACCGAGGTCTTTATTGCTACAATGTCATGCCTTTTGAACTCAAGAATGCAGGGGCAACATACCAGCATTTGGTCAATAAAATTTTCAAGGAGCAGATCGGCCGCAACATGGAGGTGTACGTAGATGACATGCTCGTCAAAAGCTGAGCTTCAACAGACCATCTGGCCGATCTTGAAGAAACCTTCACTGCACTCAAGAAGCACAAGATGAAGCTGAAGCCAACCAAATGCACCTTTGGCATAACCTCCAAAAAATTTCTTGGGTTCATGGTGTCGAAACATGGAATCGAGGCAAACCCCCAGAAAATCCGAGCTATTCGAAAAATGACCACTCCAAAGACGATCAAGAAAGTTCAGCGCCTGGCCGGGAGGGTGGCGTCCCTAAATCGCTTCGTCTCAAGGTCGGCTGAACATTGCATGCCCTTCTTTGAGGTTCTCAAGCGACCAAAGGACTTCAGCTGGACTGTGGAGTGTCAATAAGAATTCAAGGAGCTCAAAAACTACCTCGGCACGCCCCCGCTGCTGGCAAAATCAGAACTTGGGAAAGAATTATTCCTGTATCTAGCTGTCTCCTCGATGGCCCTGGCAGCAGTCCTCGTTAGGGAAGAAGCAAAGATGCAACGACTGATCTACTACGTGAGCCGAGTCCTAAGGGATGCAGAGACTAGATACTCAAGGATAGAAAAATTGGCTTACTGTCTCGTAATTGCTGCCAGGAGGCTCCGACCTTACTTTTAGGAGCACACCATAACGGTCCTCACGGACCAATCAATAAAAGCAGTTCTTCACCGAGCAGACGCTTCTGAAAGAATCGCAAAATGGGCAATCGAGCTCACGGAGTTCGACATTAACTACCAGTCCAAGCCATCAATCAAGGCCCAGATACTGGCGGATTTTGTACTGGAATGCACCATTCCAGATGAAGCCGAGCTTGAATCAAGCAAAACAGACACAAAAGCGAGATCGAGCCTTGACGAAGCCGAACCATCGCAGCCGAACTTCCCCGAGGAAAGCGCCGACCTCTCTGAAGGCTTCTGGGCTCTACACGTGGACGGTTCATCCAACTCCACTGGAGCTGGTGCGGGGCTGGTCTTGGTCAGCCCCGAGGGAGTCGTCGCCGAGTATGTGCTGTGCTTCGAGTTCCCCGCTACCAACAATGAAGCCAAATATGAAGTACTGATTGCCAAATTAAAGATAGCGAATGAGCTAAAAGTAGATCGGCTTCGAGTCTATAGTGATTCCCAACTAGTGGTCAGCCAAGTTGATGGCAACTTCGAAGTGCGAGAGGAAAGCATGACGAGATACCTTGGGAAGGTGGGGAGTTTGACTCCGGCCTTCGACAGTTTTGGCATTCAGCACATCCCAAGGACAGAAAATGCGAGAGCCGATTTTCTCTCCAAACTGGCCACTTCGGCTCCAACCGAACTGCCCAAAGAAGTGTTTCTAGAAACTCTGAAGTATCCGACCACAGAGGAATCTCAGGACATCCTACAGACGGAATTCGAGCCCAACTGGATCGACCCATTGGTCGTCTACCTTAAAGAGGGAGTTCTTCCTCACGACCGAAAAGAAGCTCGGAAGCTCAAAAATCAAGCCTCCCGCTACGTCTTATACGAAGACAAGCTGTATAAAAGGTCGTACTCCCTCTCATTGTTGAGATGTCTCCGACCTTCAGAGGCTAACCTCGTACTATGGGATGTGCACGAAGGACTTTGCGGAAGCCACATAGGAGCAAGGTCTTTGTCGCAAAAGCTACTTCGGCAAGGGTATTACTGGCCGACCTTATTTTGCGATTCTGTGGAATATGTAAAGAGGTGCGACCGCTGCCAGAAAAATGCTAGTGTGCAGAGGCGACTGGCATCCGAACTCACTCCGCTCAATTCACCCTGACCGTTTGCGCAATGGGGAATGGATATACTCGACCCCTTCCCAACAGCGTCGGGACAACGAAAGTTCCTCCTGATCGTGATTGACTACTTCACCAAGTGGGTCGAAGCTGAACCACTCGCAAAAATTATCGAGGCCAAGGTACAGGACTTTGTTTGGAAGTCACTAGTTTGTCAGTTCAGTCTGCCCCGAACCCTCATAACCGACAATGGGCGATAGTTCACCGGGGCTAGGTTCACCGAGTTCTGTGAAGGATTAAACATCTCCCAGCGCTTCACCTCTGTAGCTCATCTGCAGGCTAATGGGGAAGCTGAGATAACCAACCGAACCTTGCTATAAGGAATCAAAGCGAGACTCGATAAGGCAAAAGGGGCTTGGGTGGACGAACTTTACCATGTCCTCTGGGCATACTGAACTACTTAGAGGGTGCCAACTGGAGAAACACCCTTTGCTTTGGCCTTCGGTACTGAGGCAGTTATCTCGGTCAAGCTTAAGCTCCCTTCTGCACGAGTCGTGGGCTTCAATGAGCAGCACAACCCCCAAGACCTCAGAGTCAACCTCGACCTTCTGAAAGAAAAGAGGGAGGAAGCCCGCATTCGGATGTTAGCCTATAAACAGAAAGTGGCTCGGTACTACAACTCTAGGGTTAAAAGTAAGACGTTCAGAGTGGGGGACTTAGTGCTCCAACGAGCCGCTGTCACTCAGCATCAGAGTCAAGGGAAGCTCGCCCCAAATTGGGAAGGTCCGTATGAGGTGACGGAAGTTATCCGACCCAGAACTTATCGCCTGAAGGAAATCGGAGGGATAATGCTCCTCCGACCATAGAACTCAGAAAATCTGAGGATGTATCATCAGTAAATTTCCTTCAAAAATTTTTTTGCTCTGCATTTTTTGTTTTTGGCACAAGGATTACGGGATGGCAAGAGAAAAATGAGTAAAAATAGCCCGTTAGGAATAGGAGGAAGACCTCATCCTAACGCGAGCAAAGTCGAAAGCCTCGTTCACCTTAGATGAGACGGAGGAAGAGGCTTGGACGATGGTCTGTATGTGCCCCCACAGTCCGTTAGGAACAGGAGGAAGACCTCATCCTAACGCGAGCAAAGTCGAAGGCCTCATTCACCTTAGACGAGATGGAGGGAGAGGCTCGGACGATGGTCCGTATGTGCCCCCACAGCCCGTTAGGAACAGGAGGAAGACCTCGTCCTAACGCGAGCAAAGTCGAAGACCTCGTTCACCTTAGACGAGACAGGGGGAGAAGCTCGGACGACGGTCCGCATGTGCCCCCACAGCCCGTTAGGAACAGGAGGAAGACCTCGTCCTAACGCGAGCAAAGTCGAAGGCCTCGTTCACCTTAGACGAGATGGGGGGAGAAGGCTCGGACGACGGTCCGCATGTGCCCCCACAGCCCGTTAGGAACAGGAGGAAGACCTCGTCCTAACGCGAGCAAAGTCGAAGGCCTCATTCACCTTAGACGAGATGGGGGGAGAAGCTCGGACGACGGTCCGCATGTGCCCCCACAGCCCATTAGGAACAGGAGGAAGACCTCGTCCTAACGCGAGCAAAGTCGAAGGCCTCGTTCACCTTAGACGAGACGGGGGGAGAGGCTCGGACGACGGTCCGCATGTGCCCCCACAGCCCGTTAGGAACAGGAGGAAGACCTCATCCTAACGCGAGCAAAGTCGAAGGCCTCGTTTACCTTAGACGAAATGGGGGGAGATGGACGACGCTCCGAATGTACCCCCACAGCCCACTAGAAACATGAGGAGGACCTCATCCTAACGCGAGCCTGTTCACCTGCATCAACCTCAGCCCCCTCAACCCATTAGAACAAGGAGACCTCGTCAACCTCGGCCAGAGGAGATAAGATCTCCTCCGAACAACCCTATCAACTTCGGTCAAATAAGGTCCTCCCCAAGCGATTGGGCTAACCTCGGCTGAAGAACACCGACTTTGACCTCGGCGAGAGATAGGATTTTTTTCTAAGTGACCGAATCAACCTCGGCTAGAAAGCCTCAACTTCAGCATCAACTTTAGCCATAGATGAAATCTCCCTCGAACTTCGACATGGACCGATACGAGGCCCGAAAGAAAACTTCGGCAGTCGCCTTGTCTGCACTCCCTTCCTTCGAGTTTCGAACTCGGAAGTGGGGGGGCTAGTGTTGGGGATAAACCCCGCTCCTGCCAAAGTCAAGTTCAGTGCCCAACCCGATGCGGCCAATAGCCACGGAAGAGCTTCAGCGGACACGTCTTAGCCGAACTCTTACATCCGGCCAAACTTCTCAGCGGTCGGGCAAACTCAGCGTCAGACCGAGTCCTCAGCCGGGCCTCAATGGTCACCCCCTCGACCGAACTCTCAAGCGGTCGCCCCCTCGATCGAACTCTCATGCAGCCGAGCTTCATACTCCCAGCGGCCCGAACTCCTCAAGCGACCATTCCTTCAGCCGTCTGAACTCCTCAGCGGATCAGCCTTAGCCGAACTCCCCCCCCCCGAAGCTCCCTCTCTGGCCGAGCTTCTACAGAAGCCGGACTCCCTGCGGATCTCTCCAGACCGAGCTTCTACGGATCTCCAACGACCGAGCTTCTACGGAAGCCGGACTCCCTGTGGATCTCTCCAACGATCGAGCTTCTACGGAAGATCTCTCCAACGATCGAACTTCTATGGAAGCCGGACTCCCTGCGGATCTCTCCAACGACCGAGCTTCTACGGAAGCCGGAGTCCCTGCGGATTTCTCCAGCGGTCGAGCTTCTATGGAAGCCGGACTCTCTGCGGACTTCTCCAGCGGTCGAGCTTCTATGGAAGTCGGACTCTCTGTGGACCTCTTCAGCGGACTTCTCAACGGCCGAACTTTCATGAAGGCCAAACTCTTTATGTGGGTTCCAGCAGATGATCCCGCTACGGTTACACGATAATAACGATCGATATTTATCGAGGCAATAACGATTGGCAATAACGATCGGTATTAATCAGGACAGTTACGATAATCATTAATCAAGGCGGTTATAACAAGCTTCCTCTATAAAAAGGATCCTTCGGATACACTTAGGTCAGATTCTAAAAATCCTTTTCTCTTCCTCTATACTCTACTGAGCACTCCATTTTTGTTGGCCAGAACTAACTTGAGCATCGAAGGATCTTGCCGGAGCCACCTTCTCACCGATATCGGACGAAACTTTATCTTGTAGGTCTCCAACGGCAACTTCATCGGCCTCAACTCCGTAAAACTTCGATGACGATTAGATTCTACGTCTACGGATGTTACTAACAAAAGGAAACATGTGGAGCGGTCCCATCATTAAACTCCTTTCGGTTCCGTTGTTCGCCTACACCAATCCTGACATACAGCTAGCTGACAACCCAACTCCCATTTTGGTGCCGTGCTCTCATGTTCGCACTCTACAGCTCAGAGAAAAACAAGATAGAAGATGCCACATACTTAAAATTCTGTCAGAGGAAATTATAATAATAATAATAAACGTTGTGGTCTCAAAAACCCCTCTCATATATTTCTCAAAATTTTGGCTTATATATTGTTATACAATCAAATTTAAACAAATTAAGAAGAAATTATACGTATCCAATTTCAAAATACTTTCTACCCCATTATCTCCAACGATCATTTGGGCCCCAATTTCTTCTTCAACCTCTCGAGCTCTTTGGGACTCAACCCAAACGCCTTCTCCAATAGCTCCACCTTGATATCGGATCCAAACACCGTAGCCGGAATCCTCACCGCCCCGGGATTCTCGCTATTAAAGCTCCCAAAGATGGTTGCCAGCGAATCCCCGACGTTCATCTGGAAATGGACCATACCCCTGGGGAACACCATCACTTCTCCTTCCTCCACCACCTTAGCGAACACCCGTCCGCTTGAATCCACAAAGCCCGAGTAGATCCGACCCGCTACCACGAGCGCCGTCTCGGTGGCCCGTGGGTGGTAGTGCGGCGGGTTCACTCCGCCCGGTCCGAAGTCGGCTCGGACGAAGGACATCCCCAGAGTGTGGAGGCCAGGGAACTGGACCGGGTTCACGGCCACGCCAACGAACTCGGTCGAGGCGGGAATCTGGGCCGGGGATTTGATGCCGGAGAAGACGAAATCCCCGGCGGTGAGGTTGGCCGGGTTCTTGCAGGGGTAGGAGGCGAGCCGGTTCAGGTCGACCGGGTTCGTGCCGGGGTCGGGAACGCAGAAGTCAAGGAGTGGATCCGAGTCGGCGGACGCGACGGCGAGGAGGATGGGGAGGAGAGCAACGAAGATGATCGCTAATTTTCGGGCCATTTTGTTGGGGTTTGAGGTGAGGCCGAAGGGAGGAGGAGAGGGGAATATATAAACGCCCGGATGGGCTGACGGACTTGGCACGTTTCAAAATTTGTTTATTGTTAGTGAGGCCCGCTTTTCCATCGTGGTTGGTCATTCCAATCACCACTTCACCTGGTGTTAATTTTCCTATTGCAAATGATTGTGACGCTACGGAAGTGTCGTAATTTTGTTTTAATGTAATGCATATTTTATTTTGAAATAAGTAGGATTAGCCTTAATATTTATTTTACAAAAAAGAATATTTCGTGAGGGTGGACCGTGGAGCATTAATGGTAAGGTTGTCAGTAGCTGGGAAGGTATGGTACTGGGATTGATGTATCGTAGAAATAGAAATAAAACCTCGTAGCGTCGCATGTGAACATTTATTAGGCATCTCAAGGTGTTAGCGATACGTGAAGAAGGTATTAATAAATCATGTAAGGCTACTTTTTTGAATTGTATCAAACTATTTTATTTAATTTATTGTTGGATCATAATTGATCTAATGAATCCATACTATAATATTTTTTAATTCACATAGATTATGGATCAAATTACTTTTGATATTATTTATGACAACTCTACATCTCATCAAAAATAAAAAAATAATTAAAATATATTATTTAATTTTTTTTGATCTTATATAAATATCACAAGAAAGAAGGGTTCACCGGTAATCCCGATCCCACTAGATTCTACTTAATTTTAATATCCCCCCCCGGAGAGAACCTACATAATTGATAAATATTGTGTTGTACAAAAGATTTTGCTGTGATTCTATTTATTACAGGTTCAAAATTCAAAAGCTTAAGAAGATCAATCCGTACTAATAAATCCATATAATTTTTTTTTATTAGTTAACGTGGGATAATGACACTTTGCGCCATCTAAATGCTGAACTCGCCGCTCCCATCAATATGGTTAAGTTTTTGAGTCAACGTCATGGACATGAGGTCAAAGAGATGGGAGATAGGTTACAGGTTGAAGCTTGTCATGACATGAAGAACTCATTATGATAATAACAAGGAACGATGCTTTGTACACCAACTTCACCCAACCCCAAACTGGTGCACTTTCGTTGCACTTTCCCATGTAGGGATGAAGGTTTGGTTTACGCGGCTTGGGTGAGCTGCTAGCGCAAGCAGTGCTTTTACGAATTTTCCCCGTGAGTGCTTTCTTAAATCACGTCGCACAGGTCGTGGGATCTCCTTATCAATTAAAGCAGGGATGCCTTGGCAAAACCGCGTTCGATTCATCACTACGTAATCGTCAGGAAGGTGGGATAAAAAAAAAAGAAGATAATCATACAGATGTAGATTTTTTTTTTTTTTTCTCATGCCGTCGTTAGCTTAGAAGAGAAGCGTGGATGTAGGCTAGGTTCAACTAAGTTTGATCCTTACTTTGTCTTTTTTATCAGCAAGAGGATGCAAAGCCATCATGCCATGAGAACCGCATTGATGGCTTTTAATGCTTACGTCCCAAGTCTTCCAAGGAGCATTCTTTTTTTTTTGTGGGGGGGGGGGTTGGTAAATAATTCTTTATTCTTTCGGTGTCAAACCAGTTAGGTTGCTGCACATGAATTTAAAGACATGAATTTTGTATCAGAAGGTCTGATTCCTTAAGTTTACGCAGGTTTGTCATGTATGAATGAAAGAGGAAAAAAAAAAGGATGGAATGAAAACAACCGAAAAGGGTCCGATCTTGCGAACATAAAAGCATGCCATTTAGGCTTCGAGATCTGAGATAGGAATACCATTTTGTCGTTTGCAATGTGGATTGAAATAAGGGGATTCAAGTTTTATGATCCATAATTAGTTCGTTTAAAGATTGTTGGAAACATAGTCTCGCTTATGTCAATCATAAGATAGTGAATTAAATGCGGTTACTTTGTCAAATATATGGTAGTTCTTTAGCATTTATAAGACAAGCTAATATATATGACTAAAATTATATATGCTCATACGACAAAAGTCATCCGCTTACCAATTAGAAGAAAAGAATAATATAGGTTGCAGTCAACAGAAAGGAACTTGTGAGAAGTATAAGACGATCTTAGAAGCAAATGTAATATAATTAATCCTTTCTTATGAAAGGTGTTCCAACTGTAGGTCATACTATTATATAACACGAATACTGTAACTCAGAAGAACCGGTCCGCGCAAACAAAATTTGAAACAGATGCGTGCCCTTCATTCCATGCCCCTTTTTTTTTTATTTATTAGCCAAAAAGACCCCCTCTATATATATCAGTTACCTGACAAAACATTACAAAGATATGTTACTGCATGCTTCATCATCTTCTTAAAAAAAATGAGGATTCATTGTTACATTTGTTGCAACATGCAGAGAAAATAACGGCAAAACAAGAAAAAAGAAAGAGAAAAATACGCAATATTTACATAGTTTGATCTATTGACCTATATCTACGGATCGTCATGATTTAAAAGTTTCACCGTGGAAAACTAAAGATTACAAATTATAAGGTTTCATCTCAGACTCTAGCTCCCAAATATATCTGATCTCTAGATGTTTTCATTCCTTTACTATTAGGGTCCCCACCAGTGTGAAAATTCTAGGTGCCTTACTGCCTTTTATTTTTTAATATTTCCATGCTTAGACTGACCCACAACATTATGTTCAAAAATCAAAATCACCATCATCAATATGCATTCATGGTGTTAGGTCTTTCCTCTGAATTTTTTATTTTTATTTTTATTTTATTTTTTCGAAGGAAAGGGGAGGCTGTAAAAGATCAGCATAGCGGAAGATATTTAGAAGCGAAAGAAGAGAGTATGCTGAAAATTACATATTGCTAAGCCTAGCATGGCAACCAAAAACAGAGCACATCTCAAGGATCTTCTCAACTTTACAGAGCATTGGTTAAGGCAGAACAGAACAAATGAGTCGCAGGCTTTAATGTTTTGTTTTTTTTGTTTTTTTTTATTGAAAGGGAGGGTTAACCATCCGTTTTATTGCTAGAAAATATTTACATATAACGTCTCGGTCGCAGTCCTTCCCCAAGGAAGGAGAGGCGGTGAGCGGCTTCCATAGTCTTTCTGGTAGAGTTGGCTTCGAATCTGAATATCCTGCTATTTCTTTCTTCTCACAAACACCGCATCGACGCTGAAACTAAGGAAACCAATGCTTGCTTTGGTGTACTACTGGGAAGGTTGTCTCTCCATGCACCCCAAGAAGTCTTGGAGTTGCAGGCTTTAATGTTGCCAAAGTTTCCAAGCAACCAACCTGGATCCCTTGGTAACATCAAGGTCTTTTTTCCTCTGAAAAATTGAAACTACTACGAGTATTTCGTTCTCAACATCTAGAGCTTTAATTTATGCAAACAACGAATGGGATAACCCAATACGATTAATTATACCTTGCACTGCTAATTCTTGATATTACAAACTTCCACTGGCAACCCAAGAAAGATGTGACTGAAGGCGGGTAAAGGGTGGGTATTTTAAACTAATTGGAAGGAGAGATCGATGACTTGCGGTTCCATGCGTCTGGTGGCTGAGAAAAGAACAATCGAATTGATCTCCACTTTGGGCCCAGGATAACGACAGCGCTTAGTGGTAGAGATCTCGTCAAGGAGAAGTTAAACTAAAATAAGACATGCAAAGACACAAACCTTCCATACGTGGAGTAATTAAGCAAGGCTAGCTGAGGGAGTGAGCACCGGAGGCTGAGGTGTGAGTAACAAAATGCCCCTATCTTGTCTTCCTTCCACGTGGAAGTTGGAACTCTCTCTCTCTCTCTCTCTCTCTCTCTCTCTCTCTATATATATATATATATATATATATATATATATATATATAACGCAAAATAGGGTTTGGGTTCCACTAATTTCACAATGAGTACGTCTAATGCATGTGTCATTTGAGCAACAGACCAGATTGTGAGATTGAGTTGAAGTTTACGTTCTTCCCATAGAGATTCCTAGCATTTCTAAACGTAGTCTTAAGGTTGGGCATTTGGGCCTCTCCACAACTCTTTAGTTCCCTGTCATGCTATTCATTTCATCTCTGATTTTAAAATGTTTCATATCATACGCTCTGTTTCTGGTTAATCACATAAATATTTCTTCTTTGGATGGCAAGGAAGGCAATAAAAACCACCCAGTTTTTATTATACCACATAAATAAAAGAATTTGCTTTGTCTATTTCGTTTGTTTTGAGTTCTTAGACTTCTTTGATGCAGGAGTTTTGTAGCAACCCTTGGCACAGATTAATTTTTAATTTCTTGGATGTTCTACAAGGGCTTTGTGCTCTCTGTATTTTAATTATATTGTAAGTTAAAGATAGATTCGACTGTATTTAGGTTTTGATCTACAAATTTTTATAGCTAGCTATACTAAAAAGATCGAATGATGTCAAACAAATCAAATTACCACATGCTAGCATGGCCCATCCTCGTTTCACTTCCTCTGCGCAAGAACAAATTTATGATGATAGAAGAATAGATGTCATGTAGGAGATGTTGCATGCATAGCCCACCGTAGAGATACTATTGTAGTTCAGGAGATATTAGATGCACTCATTGACGTACGTAGTGGTGATGATTGTTGGGCCTTACTGTTTGCATGATAATTTTAGCCGCATAATTGATAGATTGGAAGAGATCACGCCTATGATCGTTCATCTGGTCTTCATTTCTAAAATATTTTTTTCCCGTGTGTCAAAATCCTTGCTTCAATATTACTACTACTACTATCGTTGTTATTATTCTCGCATGCTTCCTTGGAAATTTCACTACTATCAAGAGAAGCAAACTAAGAGACCTTCTCCACCAACTTCAGTAGTCCTTTTTTTTTTTTTTTTGCCCAAAAACCGTCTGCATCTCACCGCTTTAGCATAAACTCGAAGAAATGTCTGTTCATGCTTTCCCATTTCTAAAAGATAACTTAATCTTCTCCTTTTGCCTCTTTCTTCAGCAAAAAACCAAACTAACGTTCCCTCTCACACTAAAAAGAAGGAAACTCCTGGACAAAAGAACCTGCTAATGGACACGACTCCAATGGTCTTCCCTACTTAGCAGCAAAAACATAACATTGGGACGGGAGGAAAACATCAACAAACTAAGAGCGAGAGACTGCGAAGAGGAAGCAGGAGATGGACTCAAATCTGCCCCCATCGAGGCAGCCGTCTATGGAAACCATATACCTCGAGGACTGCGACACCTTTGAATCCTTGAACATGGACAACCAGCTCACCAATCCTTGGTCCGTTGAGGAGACCAACACCTCTGCCACTACCTCCACTGCTGCTGACCCCAACCGGACAACCCCCGTCCATCGCCAGGGCTCCCCTACCCTCTCCATCCCGGGGCCTCTCCACCGGAAGATCGTGGACAAGGTGTGGGCAAAGATCCAAAAGGAGAAACTACCCCTCATGATGAACGTGGGAGGAGCGCGGAGAGTTGATGACTTGGACGCTCCTCCTCTGCCATTATCACCGTATCCATATGAGATTGCTGCATTTCCAATGGAGAGCGTGGCATGTGGGGATCATCAAACCCTGCAGGAAAGTGGAGGGAGGATGGAGATGTCACGTTTTGCGGTGCAGCAACTGAAAGGGGAATCACTGTTTAGCTCGACATCGGCAGGTGGTCCAACAGCAGGGCTTGGGCCATGCGGTGGAGAGGGGATGGAATGGGAGAGAGGTGGAAGGGGGAGGAAAGGGACGAATGAGACGGACGAGAAGGACATGGAGAGACGAATGAAGAAATTGATCAGAAGTAGGGAGTCTGCTGCTCGTTTTCACGCCAAAAAGCAGGTACAAATGGTTTTCCGATAAGAAAAGAGAACTTTAATTATTAACTTTAATCCATTCAAGTGTCCATTTTCCAGCTTGCTAATTGGGCTTGAACATGGCAAACGAAACATGGCCTGTTTTGCATAAAGTGTGTTCCTAAATAACTTATACTTAGACTTTTAAATGACGGCTTTCACGGGTTGTTGTATCAAGCACATATGGCTGCAGACGTTGGCAGCTTAACGAATAACGATCACATGCAATGCACATTCCGAATTCTACTCTTGGTGTAACCTCGGAATATTGTTTCCATCATTCGTGACGTAGAATGATGTGAGAAGATCATGTCTTTATGGGAGTGTATTCCCTCCCGAGATGGGTCCACGGATGCATCGTGGAGCGCATTCACGAGGAACTAGAAGAAATATTATATATCTGATGGTAAGTTATGGTGGTGGATAGAACAGAAAAGATACAGAGAGAAATAAATAATTGATTAGTGTTGTTTATTTCATCCATATATTATCATTGTAAAGAGTTGCTCGCCTATTAGTGACCACCTTTTCGAGATATCCCTTTTATTCATGAAGGTTATATCAGATGGCTATTTATTTCTGAATCTTGTTTGTTGCAGTGTAAAAACCAATTAAGAAGCCTATTGCTCGAGAGCACCAAATTTATATTCATTTCCTGACCGATCTTTGTGGAACCCGTACAGGCTTACACGAGAGAGCTGGAGGCTAAGGTAAACCAGCTCCGAGAAGAGAATGCCAGGCTCCAAGAAGAGGAGGTAAATGAGATCTACAGAACTTTATTTTCTTTGAAACGTCGTGATGAAGGTTTATAATTCAACCTCGCAGTAAAAGCCCTTCCATCGAAGCACGTGTCCTACATAAAAATTCCAGGATCTAGGCCCAAAAGTAAACAAATCAGCCTCATGTATAAATAAATTAATCCCGGGTGGAAACACGGACGGCAATTTGATGGTCCTTGTTAGCATCTTTAAGAAACAACTTAAAAGGCTCCTGTCCTACGCGGTCACTGACGAGGTTTATTTTGTTTCCTTTCTCCCGAATTTTCAGCAAAAAAACTGGGCGACGATGAGCCAACTGGTACAAATCATAACCCTTCTATGATGCATGACCATTCCTCGTTGCACAATTAGTGGCCCAATTACTAAGTCTGTTGTTTCTGCTGTTCAATCTGTCACCAGTTCCACGAGTCAATGGATATGCAGAAGACCGTCCGCATTCCCCGTCGCCATAACAGTTGCCCGTCGTGGTGAGATGCCATCCATCGTCGCCGGCTCCGGCTCCCCCATGACTCCAGTTCAGTAGTTTAATGGAGTAGTGGGATCGGACATTCGTGGTGTCCTAATCGTGGAGGTGGAATGAGAATGGCTGTTGGCTTCTGTTTCTTACAGATTTCATGACTTATGATCAGTATATTATAGTCGAATACTTTCTGTAAGCGGTAGGGATGGATTTTGTAGAAATAGAAATCAAAATGGAATAAAAAGTTCTCTCTCCTCATTGAAATAGAAATGGAATCAATGGTATATATTCTGAGTGGCTCTGAGGTTTAATCCATCGTTTTTTTGGTTACCATTTTAATCAGTTTATGTCGGTGGAAAAATTGTACTTGGTATGGTCATTCCCATTCAATCCTCGATGACGTCTTTCCCATCAGGAAATCTCCTTGGCCAAGATGCGTCTGCTAGGGACCTGCAAGGAATCCGTTGTGATGAGAAATATTAGGCGACATGCAAGGGACCTGCTGGAATCCGTTGTGATGAGAAATTTTTCTAAAATATGAACTGGTCTCAGTATGAATAAACCGAAAACTGGTTGAAGGTTGTCATTAAGAAGCTTTTGTCGAACAAAATAATAATAATAATAATCTTGACGCATGGCTGCCAGGAACAGTTGAAACTCACCATATCGAGTTTTTCTTTATTCTTTTTCGTTGAATATGATCTAGTCCCGGTGGTGGACATGTCAAGACTAGTACAAACTAGCCAGAACGATTTTGTCTTTTTTCAAATATGAACTGACCTTGGCATGAGGCCTGCCCGAGACTGGTAACCGCAAAAAACTATTTTGTCTAATATGAACCAATTTGTTCTTGAATATAAACTTAGCCAAATGCATGCAGTAAGTTGGGACTAGTAGGGATACTCTGCATGACAAATTTCTATCATATATGAGTTAGATTGTTGCATGAGGCAGACTCAGCCTAGTTTATAGCTTGTTTTATAGGTAAGCAAGGGATCTCATTATCAAATAACTTTAACTTAAAATAGTTTAAAGGTTAGCTTCTTTTATCCCGTCAACAGTCCTTTTTTTTCAGGTTTTTCTTAAAACCTCAAAAATGGAATCATATTTTCCCTTCAACAATTCAACAAGATAAACATATAGGAATCATACAAGCTTTTGAAGATGCAATTTTTTTTTGTCTTCGTCATACAAGTCAGTGATTTCTAAGGTGGGTAAGAAAATATGGCAACTAATGAATGTGGCATGTGTTGGGGTATTAGTATCCAATCACTATGATATTGATTGTTATAGAGTCGGATCATGACACCATAATTATAGGACCTTCTCGATATCACTTGTATTGCATTCGATCACGTATAGATATCACAAGAGAAAGAAAGAAGGATAAAAGACAAAAGACATCACATAATTAAGTATATATAGATTACATCAAGGTATATCTTCATGGGACGTGCAAACTTTACTATGAGAGAAAGAAAATCAAGTAAATACAATAAAAACTTATCACTCAACCCTTGTATAAGAGTCTCTTAACAAAAAATTTCAAAATCCTCATAAAAACTCTCTGAAACCTCTCAAGAAGTCTTTCAGTACCTTCAGGACATCACTAGCTTTTCGACGCAACAAACAGTTCGTCAATTGGAGTTATATAGACTTCAGAAACCTAAAAATAATATTTCAGTAGGAAACTGAGTCCCAAATACATTCGAGATTATATCTGAACTGTCCGATCATAACCGGCTTCCTCTTGGACCGTCGAATCACGCGCACACCCTCTTGATCAAACTCGGATGCCATCCAATCATGACTGGGAGCTCTCCTGACCGTCGCATCGTGCAAATAAGCATCCTATCACACCTAATCAAGCTAGATTGCGTTTCAACCATCTGATCGCGATCGACTCAAATTAGAGCCATCAGATTGCGACCAGTCTATGAAAGAGTATCATGGACCGCATGAAACAAGCTAAAAAATAGCATGTGGGTCCATGCATAGAGGTGTGAGCCGATGGTCCACCATGGACCGCGCTTCATCCTAGGCTGGGCGCCTGCATGGCCTGTGCGCATGGCTAGCCCAACGTTGCCGTGCTTGCCGATCTGGGCCACACCACCACCAGCCAGCACCGCCTATGGACCCCTACCCCTCTAGTGGGTCCGAAGGCTGTACTACCTCTTTTAATCTTTTTTTCACATGTATTTTCTCCATCTGAACTTCGTTTGGATTCTTTTTGGACTTGTTGAACTCCGTTCATAGTCCTGGACCTCGTTCTGAACTTATAATGGATCAAATCTCGAGATATTTTCTCAATAGTATGCAATATTGATGTGAATAATTAACAAAAATCATAATTTAAAGAAGAAAATGTTTAAACTTTTTACATGTTAATCCTATAATTAATATATAATAAATCATTAAAAATAAATAATTTCTATGTAATCTACTAATTTCTTTCTTTTCTTTTCTTTTCTTTTTCTTTTTTTCTTCTCTTTCTTTCTTTTCTTTTTCTGTCACTCATAGGTTTTGCCAACAACCTGACATGTGAAAAAGGCTAGAATACGAGATACAATAAGAATGAGATGGGTCTAGGTTATATTGACAATCACTTAGTGCATGCATTCAATGATATGATTTAACTACTTCTCCTACAACAAGATTCAACCTTCTTTTACTTTAAATAATCATCAACATCAATTACTGTAAGAGAAAGAAAATCAAGCAAATACAATAAAAACTTACCACTCAACTCTTGTATAAGAATCTCTTAATAAGAAATTCTAAAATCCTCATAAAAGCTTTCTGAAACCTCTCAAGAAGCCTTTCAGTACTTCCAAGATATCACCAGCTTTTTGACGCAAGAAATAGTTCATCAATTGGAGTTATATAGACTTCAAAAACCTAAAAATAATATTTCAGTAGAAAACTGAGTCCCAAATACATTCGAGATTATATCTGAACCGTCCAATCATGACCGGCTTCCTCTTAGATCATCGAATCACACGCATACCCTCTTGGTCAAACTCGGATGCCATCCAATCATGACTGGGAGCTCTCTTGACTGTCGAATCGTGCAAATAAGCATCCCATCACACCTAATCAAGCTAGATTGCGTTTCAACCGTTCGATCACGATCGACTCGAATTAGAGCCATCGAATTGCGACCAATCTATGAAAGAGTACTGTGGACCGCATGAAACAGGCTAAAAAATAGCATGTGGGTCCATGCATAGAGGTGAGAGCCAACGGTCCACCATGGACCACGCTCCATCCTAGGCTAGGCGCCCACAACGCCTGTGTGCATGGCTAGCCCAACGTTACCGTGCGTTGCCGATCTGAGCCACACCACCGCCAGCCAGCACCGCCTATGGACTCCTACCCCTCTAGTGGGTCCGAAGGCTGTACTACCTTTTTTAATCTTTTTTTCACATGTATTTTCTCCATCTAAACTTCGTTTGGATTGTTTTTGAACTTGTTGAACTTCGTTCATAGTCTTGGACCTCGTTCTAAGCTTATTATGGATCAAATCTTGAGATATTTTCTCAACAGTATGCATATTGATGTGAATAATTAGCAAAAATCATAATTTAAAGAAGAAAATGTTTAAACTTTTTACATGTTAATACTATAATTAATATATAATAAATCATTAAAAATAAATAATTTCTATGTAATCTACTAATTTCTTTCTTTTCTTCTCTTTCTTTCTTTCTTTCTTTTGTCACTCATAGGTTTGCCAACAACCTGACATGTGAAAAAGGCTAGAATACGAGATACAATAAAAATGAGATGGGTCTAGGTTATATTGACAATCACTTAGTGCATGCATTCAATGATATGATTTAACTAATTCTCCTACAACAAGATTCAACCTTCTTTTACTTTAAATAACCATCAACATCAATTACTGTGAGAGAAAAAAAATCAAGCAAATACAATAAAAACTTACCACTCAACCTTTGTATAAGAGTCTCTTAATAAGAAATTCCAAAATTCTTATAAAAGCTCTCTGAAACCTCTCAAGAAGCTTTTCAATACCTCCAAAACATCACCAGCTTTTCGACGCAAGAAATAGTTCGTCAATTGGAATTATATAGACTTCAGAAACCTAAAAATAATATTTCAGTAGAAAATTGAGTCCCAAATACATTCGAGATTATATCTGAACTATCCGATCATGACCGGCTTTCTCTTGGACCGCCGAATCACGTGCACACCCTCTTGATCAAACTCGGATGCCATCCAATTATGACTGGAAGCTCTCTTGACCATCGGATCGTGCAAATAAGCATCACATCACACCTAATCAAGCTAGATTGCGTTTCAACCATCCGATCACGATCAACTCGAATTAGAGCCATCAAATTGCAACCAGTCTATGAAAGAGTATCATGGACCGCATGAAACAGACTAAAAAACAGCATGTGGGTCCATGCATAGAGATGTGAGCCAACAATCCACCATGGACCGTGCTCCATCCTAGGCTGGGCACCCATGGCCTGTGCGCATGGCTAGCCCAGCATTGCCTGTTGCCGACATGGGCCACACCACCGCCAGCCAGCACCGCATATGGATCCCTACCCCTCTAATGGGTCCGAAGGCTGTACTACCTCTTTTAATCTTTTTTTTTTCACATGAATTTTCTCCATCTGAACTCCGTTTGGATTGTTTTTGGACTTGTTGAACTTCGTTCATAGTCCTGGACCTCGTTCTGAGCTTATTATGAATCAAATCTCGAGATATTTTCTATACAATATTGATATAAATAATTAACAAAAATCATAATTTAAAGAAGAAAATGTTTAAACTTTTTACATGTTAATACTATAATTAATATATAATAAATCATTAAAAATAAATAATTTCTATGTAATCTACTAATTTTTTCCTTTTCTTCTCTTTCTTTCTTTCTTTTTCCTGTCACTCATAGGTTTTGTGAAAAAGGCTGGAATACGAGATACAATAAGAATGAGATGGGTCTAGGTTATATTAACAATCACTTAGTGCATGCATTCAATGATATGATTTAACTAATTCTCCTACAACAAGATTCAACCTTCTTTTACTTTAAATAATCATCAACATCAATTACCCCCACCACCCCCACCCCCGGCCCCAACCATAATCAGCTGTTAATTTGACAATGATCCATTAAAAATCATCAACATCAATCAAACACCCACCCACCCAACATAATCAGCTGTTAATTTGGCAATGATCCATTACCATTCATTATGTCCTAGTCATTATGACTCAAGAGATTATTTGTTGTCCACGACGGTATCCCTAAAACAAAAGTACCACCAAGAGGGCTAAATCCTTGGCTACCGGTAACATGAGATATCGGGAAAAATATGCTATGTGATATAAAAGAATCAATTAAATGAAAATGAACTCAATAATCAGGCATCATTAAATTTTCTGCCCTTTTTTATTGGAACAATAGTTTTTGAGGCATTGCTAAATGCCCGTATTCTGCTTGGATGTCACTTCCCTGACAAAGATATTACCACAATATATTTATGGTCGCATGTTTGATTTTATTGGAAAATGAAAGGTTGTTGGTATCTGAATATGAAATCTTCCAATTTGAAAGGCAGAATTAAGAAGTGACAGCTTAAGAATTTTACAACCTCGTGGTCGGACTTGAGCTAAATCATATCTCCAAAGCAATAGACCTAAATTACAAGTGCTCAAAATGAAGGACAAGCAAAACTAAAGAAGCATCATCGTTCACAACATTTGATTAGAATGAATCAGTCTGATATACAGAAGCGGCTGCAGCTAAAGCCATTCAAATCAAAGGCTAAAAGCATCCAGTTCGCTTCGGAATAGAGAGCTCGAGGCTACTTCTACGGTTACGGCAATGCACAGAGCAGATACCAATTCATGCACAGATTTTGGCAAAGGATGTAACAGGAGGGGTGCGGTGCGGTCTCTAATTACAGAAAATCAGTTCTGTAAACGGTGGAAGGGGAGCTGCACAGATTGTGTAGTCTTGAACAGCATTGGAATGAGGCATCAATAGCTGTCTTCCTCTGTTTCAGGCCTTCTAAGGTAGTAATGCAAACAGTTTGTCAATGCCTGCATGGACGTTAGATTTCCTGGATAAGAGGATTTAGAGTGCGATCTATTAAGTCAAAGGAATCATGTATCATTCTTTGCATGAACTCTCCTTCAGCATATACTTATTAAAACATCACACTCATCCAATCTCTATTGAGTTCTGAACTTCTTCTGAAACAGATTACTGATCATGGAGGTGCTAGCGCAAGATATAAGACTGTCCTTTTGTTTGGACAAATTTTCTAATTAGTTTTGTCTGCATAAGTATTTGAAAAAACATATGACTCAAACCAATTACCTACGATAACTGAAAAGAAAATACAGAGATAACCTTACCTGCACTAAGGAGTTGTCCAATGCGGCACCTCTGTAGCTTACATGGAATTTATCCTTGACAACCAGGCCCTGTAAATTAAGATAAAATAGATATATCTTTGCTTGAAAAGCAATGGGTAGTTGTTCTGTAAAGAAGAAGCAGAAGATATACTTCAGTGTTGATCTCAGCTGATTCCACATCAATATTTATATCTGTTATAATCTTGATTATCTCCAGCAGTAGTCCAGGTCGATCAGCAGTCTCAATGTAGAGTAAGCTGTAGCAGTATTAAGAAGTTCAAGGAGCAGGATTGTGACATTTTAAGAAATTCCAGATTAAGGAAAGAGTAACCACCTGAGGGAGGAAAAGCATGGAGAAAGAAAGGCAAACTGTTAATAGGAAAAAAAACAAAGGAGGGGGGGGGGGCTGTGTAAGCTGCAGAGTAGAATAATGGGAGAACCAAAAGGCTCGCCATACCGAAACATACCACACCATGCCGGGACTTGATACACCAAACCTACCCATGTATCGGGTGTATTGTTCCAACATGGTACCAATAGAGGGTCTGGTGCCGAAAAAGAGTGTCTCAATGCTTGCATGCCTCTTAAATAATATGTAGTAATTCTAGAAAAAAAATACATAGATCTAATGAGAAATTAAAGGTGTATGTTCTATGATGACTTCTAGAAAGATAACCAATAAAATGACAAAAAGAAAAAAAAAAAAGAAGACTTGTAATCAGCATGGAAACCAATGACCACATATTGGTAAACCATACTGACTGCCATTAAGCAAAGGTTTCAAATATTATAATGCTTAGCTAACTTCAAAATCTTATACTGCATATTCCTTTTTAAATATTTAGAACTTTACCTAAATTTACAGCAAACTTAATAATATCAAGCACAGAAAAAAGAAAAGAAAAGAAAAGAAGTAACAAACCTGCTCTTTGGTCCATCATCTTCAACAAATATACGTGTTGCAACATCAATGTCAAGCTGTCAATAATAAAAATCAAGGGGTCAAGGTTTCTGTTTGAAATGGCATGCAAGATGAGAGCCATCCAAGACAGATACTCAAGGAATTCACCCAATTGGTACTCAAAACCTAGTTGAAAACATGCTCCAAATTTGGTATAACTTTGCATTGAATATAACATGTAGTTAGCACTTTGTATTGAATATTAACTAAAGCCCTTATATTTTAACTAACAAGAATGCTCTGATGCTTGTCACAACATGCATTTCAAACATGATTTAAACAGTTTGGACACAAACAATGCAAAGATTTTACCCAGGTCCTAGAATAAGTCTAACTAGACTAAATTTTAAGTACAAGGTCAATTAAGTGACTACTTTCACTTGCAAATGTTTGAGTTAGCACTAATTAAATGATGAACCGATGAACAACTCTTGAAGAAACAACCTTAGATCTACAGCTCCACTTGTAATATGGCAGTCCATCTCTTAGGAAGCAAAAGGTGGGTTTGCAATCAGAGACTAACATACTTTGCACAAGACCAATTTCAAATTTTAATCCCATATTCACATAATGATAATTGCAATGCATCTGTAACTTCCTGCAAGAAGTGTTACTTACCTTTGTATTCCATTGTGAAAGAACATAAAATTCTAAAACTTCAATGAGCTAGCAGTTACTTTATCGTCATTTGTCACATTTCTAAATTACTCTCGCATCCCTACTTACACAGACTAACATGCAGTTCTATCGTGGTTATTTTTTGTCCCTGGGCCTTCAAAACATCTCACTTTGTCATCCCAGTCCAACCATATTAGAATTCTACATCCATCTTTCAAATCCTTAAAGAATCTAACTAGCAATTTTTTTTTTTAATGTTGTTTTATATGTTGGTTTCCAGTTTCAAGGTTAGCATGTGTTTCCATCTGTATTACTTGATCCTCTGTACATGCCCTTCATGTTCTATGTGGAAACCTTCATAAGCAACTTTATCACCTACCAAATTACCTCAAATGGCCCTTAAAGGCATTGCTCTTGCCTACAAATAAAACCATGATGGATATATTCCCCACAAATTTTTAGTGATCACCTAATCAAGATTATCCTGGCCTTGAGGCTTGAGCATTCGATGACTTAGCTTAACCCATTGCATAAACTACAGTATCCCCACTCTTTAATACACCTGCCATTATCTATACCTCCAGTCCTTTTTTGCAACAAGGCCTCCATTTGATAAAAGTAGACATAATAGAATAATGATATGTAAGATTGTATAACCGATAATGGCACATCAAAAAGTATAGAGCGCTGATCCAAAAAGTTCATATATCTTATTGTATGGCTAAATGTTGCAGAAACCAAACTACTAGAATATTATATGGCATGTAATTTTCTTTCTAAAGATTGAAAAAGAGGATAACCACTCTTGCTGTAAGTGACATCCAAGTGAATATTGCACTAGTTAAGCTCATCAAAGTATTTATCCTCTGTCAGTAGTGATACTAAACTGATTCAGTGCACTTATTTAGGCCTGTTTCTAGAGAGCAAAAGCATTAAGTTATCTTTAGGCCGACGGCAGGTACTGATAAAAGGAATTAGTTTCCATGCCCTTCTCTCATGCAATGGAGGAGAAAAGAAAATACTAAAGTCACAAAACCCATTCCTTTTCTGATACAGAAGTAGGTCACTAGGCCAATAGGCCGAACAAGTTCTAAAATAAAAAGAAAATTTTGAATAAATTGCAGTTTCGGTTAGATAACAAGTCCAACATAGTCCACAATATTCAATTAAAAACATCCAGTTTCAACAGTTCATAAAGTTTTAATTTGCAGAACTGGTCCAGATATTGTATTCTCTTTTCTTTTATTTATACTGTTTACGTGTTAAAATAAAAAAGCTATGCAAGCAAACCCATTTAAACTGTGTCCAATAAATAGGTCCAGCCATGTTGTAGTACAGGGAATGGTGTTTATTATTGACAGCTGGAGATTAACTCCTGAAATGCTTATATTTTGATAGGTTGCAAAAAAATAAGTACAGTACCTGAAGAATTTGATTGAGTTTCTTGAAGAATTGTGGTACTGTGTGAACCTTAAGGCATTTATTTGAAGTAAATATAAAGCAATACTCAGAACTGAATAACTGAAAATTTGCAACAAGGGCATCAAAACTCTCAGTACTCGAGGAAATTCCCTCATAGAGCTTAATAAAGAATTAATTCTTAAGTTATGAAAATAAGAATTCTTTTATGCTAATAAGCTTCTCAAGGAGTTGCAGTATCACCTTTTGCTACTTCTGTTTAATTAACTAACAAAAATTCAATTCCATTTTTCTGGACAATATATGAAAGAAACAACAGAATCGAGTGAGAGGAACTTTTTACCGCTCATATATGGACTTTTCACAATTTCTTTATGTTTTTGCCCTGTCAGTGATTGGTTAATCTAGAATTTCAGCAAGAAAGCTAACATATTTTGTCAATGAAGGATAATGTAAAATATTTAGATCCAGACTCATACAGAATTCCAAACACTGAACTTAGAAATGACAGAAAGGTAGATTCTTTGCATCAACAAAGCTTGGCTCAACAAAATGTAGTACAATATTCAACTTATCAGAATCAACTATGTTACCTTCTTCTCTGGAGGTTTTATTCCGAAAACCTCACCCATTGCCAGCTTCTCACTAGATTCCTACAGAAACAGCAAATAGATTGTGCAATTAAAGAACAAAAAGTATTAAATTACATGTAAAATCTACACAAGTATGAAAATAGGAACATACAGGGTGGTACTCAAGAAGATTGTGGAATATTGTAAGCCGAATTTTTTCCAGCATTGCAGGGTCTTCAACCTTCCGTCCCCTAGCATATTCATGAAGCCCACTAGATGATCAGATAACAATATTAATGGGGAAAAACAAAATCCCTAACCATTCAATTTCCACAAGAAATGACAAGAAAAAAAATGCCCTCATTGGCAATCAGTTTCAATTACACTTGAATATGGCAATGTTGCACGACTCTTGGAAATGGTTCTTATTACAAACATAATGGATAAGCTCATGACCAAAGATGGTATGTCCATTAGGACTTGCCTACTGGTATAACAACAAAAGCAGATTATGTGGCACTTTGTGTATACAATGGCTTCAAGTTCTGGTTGCATCGATTCATTTCCATGTCAGACATTCATAAAAATAAGTCTAACATCTACTTTGCCAAACAATGAACTATCACGAATCCCAGGAAAAGTTGAAGATATTGGATGGCTGATCTGGTAAATATGCAGTGCATATTCTGGTTGCACCAAGTAAATGACCTAGACGATAGAATATTGGTGCATAAATAACAAGAGGACTGCCTTCATCAACTGACTGTAATATTTAAGACAATTTCAGATATAAGGATTCAGTTCAATAACGAAGCAAGATGCACCAAGTAAACAAAAAAAAAATCAAATATGGATAAGATCAATAACCACCCTTAAAAATTATTATAAAATAAATCACTAAGAATCTTTTATGTGTCATGAAAACTTTTTCCTTTTTAATAGGACACTTGCTCTTACAGTTCCGTTGTCACATCCAGGCCCAGTTCTGAGAGCGAATCCATAACTTCTTTTAAAATATTATTATAAAACAAATCACTAAAAAATCTTACATAACAGGATATCACTCACAATCGCATAATGAAAAATTTTGTCTGTATAACGGAAGACTCAGTTGTTACACTTCCCTTGTTCACATCCAGACCCAGATCTCTGAGTGCTTTCATCTGCAGATTTGTAACAACCAATAAGTATGATGTTACCCAGATATACAAAAGAAAATATTAGATGATCTAACTGTCTTGTAAGTCACAATGATAAGTATAACCATGTTCAGAAGCACAATAGACAAACCTACCCACCCTCAAGGATATGCATAATACTGATACCGAGTGCAATGTAACAATAGTCTAACTTTTACCAATGCATTATTGGCTTCAAATGCTTCACATTTTGCTCAAGCAAACTAAAATCAAGGTGAATGCTCATGACAGTTGGAAATGGTGAATGAGTATCCAATAGCATAGATTGTCCAAGGCATTATCATTTTGTAACATCAGTTGATTGACCACAAAACAAAGAAAATAATTTGGAAAAATTCAAGAAATCTCCTTTTTATGGGTAGAGTACATCTCTGTTGTATAGATTGCCTTTATATGGAATCCCATCAGTGACAAAATAGTCAATGATCTTGCTAGTGATAGTGGACACATCAACCAGAAAAAAAAAGGAGTAAAAGATTACAAGATATGATTTTTTTTAAAAGAATAGAGGACAACTGCATGACAGAGGATTCCACCACACAAATTTACAGATCACCATTTCTGTACACCACAAAGTTAACAATTGCAAGAGAGCGAAAATATATCCAGCAAGATATTCTAGGATAAGGTGCAACTTTTTTTTGCTGAGAAAAAGGAAAAACAGTAATATCACTGTGTCAACAAGTGCCCCCAGACGGTCCCCAAAACTAAGCTGCACGATTGTTGCATCCGGGTCCGAATCTTGATCAATCAACACTATTGGCACTGGAACCGCATCCTTCTCTTGGTCAGACATCTGCCACAAAAAGAACTTTGTCAAAGTAGTGGACATCAAAACAATATAATCCAATAGTATCAAAAAATTTCATACAGTTTCAGGAAGCAACAAATTTAAAGTACACAAACTGCAGATAGCCCAAGCAAGCTCACCTACTTTGTGCAACATTTCATGAATTAAACAGGGGAATACTGCATTTGCACAAGAAATGTAGTTTTGTTTTGGAGAGCAGAATTTCATAATATGCTAGTTCTAGTTTCATTTTGGAGACCAGATTTGCAGTTGGCACTGGTTAAATGCTTGCATTAGGTTAAGTTAAATAACATTATGATAATAGGTTTAAATTATTCCAGAATTTCATATCTTCTTTAGGCGATTATGAACCCACTCTTTCAGGCCTGGGTAGTATGATCCTCACAGGTTTTGGCATATACAAAACAAAGACTCAAGACTTTGTACTAGTAAAGTAGGACAAAACAAAATGTTATGCTAAGAGAATCATTAAAAGAAGCATTGCTCTTTCCCAACCAAAGCATAATCATACTTAATACAACTGTTCGAACATTCATAGAGAAGATTGTTTTTAATAGACACATTACAAATGAAGGATGTTTTCACATACCGAGGAGGATCCCAATGTGTCTTCTGAATTGATAGAAGATTGAGAATCACTCCTGCAGAGCAAAGATTTTAAGATATACTTCATGATGATTTCTAAAAAAAATGTTTATGTTGCACATATAACTCAGTGGTACCACAAAATTTCGTCTCCCACCAAAGAAAATTTAGCATTGAATATCATAGATATAAGACAACCCTGATTTGCAATTTAAGATATATGTATGAAAAGGTGAACAAAGAAGATGAAAGCAAACCAACATGTATCAGCATGTGGTGCCATGTCCTCTGCACAATATTTTTGAATAGAAAACTACAGTTAACAAGATTAGTGTCACTTTTCTGCCCTGCTTCTTTAACCATCATTGTGAACCATCAACCACTGCATTGCTACAAATCTCTTATGTAATGCACCTAATCATTCTTTTGAGAGTTATGGCATCAGATATAATTATTGCTTTTCTAACTCTATTATGAATTTAATCATATTCTACAGACAGTGTATCGCTATTATACAGATCCTTGGGTTATCAAGTAACCAAAACATATACTTACATGCAAATATATAATTCTAATCAGATAAATAAACAAAGAAAGCAAAAATGAATAATGTAACATGCAAGAACTTGAAGATCAATTGAACTGGAAAAAAAAAAAGGAAAGAAAAAATAAGAGGGCTGCAATAAGGAAAGCAGATCATCGGAGCAGGCCCAACTATTTCATATGCATATGTTCACATCAAATCAACTGCCAGAGAGGAGCATCGTATCCTTGAGAATAAGTAGAGAAAGAAGAAGAGAGAAATAGATCCAGATTAAGGGAAACAAAAAATTTCATCATGCCTCCAATCATCAAGAAAACAAAGACCGACCAGCCAAACCAAACCAAAGAGGTTGCAAGAAGAAAAACGCAAACCAAAGGCCAAACCCTATTTTATTACCAAGATAAGTAAATCAAGAGAAACAAAGAGTGTACTAGTTCTTTATCAAGAATTCAAGGATCAATTGGACCAAACCAGACTAAAGCACACTGTCAGCAAGCATCTCTTTGCATCAACACTACTGCTAGAAGAAGTATTTTACCATTCTACCATAAATATACTCCTACCCAGATTCTTCATCAAGAAACCAAGGATTAAACCCGAGTTTACTCCCAAGATAAAGCAATAAAGAAAAATAAAAGAAAGAAGTCCGAGTGAAGAGCATGGTACTGAACTCATAGCACAGATTCTTTGCATAGAACACGAAGACTAACGGATGAAAAAGGCTTCATGAAGGAAATCAAACCTCCAGAGCAAATTATTCTACCTACTTGCAACTCCTCGAATCAGTATCCACATCAAGAACCACGGAAATTTCATTCAGGGCACACGTTCTTGATCAAGAAGTCAACAATCGACCAGAGCAAGCCACCTCCAAGAAAAAGAAATCAAGAAACCAAATGCGAAACCCCAGCAAGAAGAGAAAAGTGAACCGCAAGGAGAGGAATATTGAAACACCACCACGACCGATCACAAAACCACAGCACTCCAATCGCAAACGTACGCTAGAAAAGAATCCGCTACAGAATCGCATCGGAAAAGCAAAAAGGCCAAGAAACTACGATTTAAGTAGAGAACAGCGAAAGCAGCGAATCCAAGCTCACCCACGGATCTTTCCAAGAAGTCCGCTGCCGCCGGAGGCGATCGACACATGGAGGAAGGGAGAGGGATTGGCGACCTCGACCCGGAGGGAGTGGGAGCAGGGAAACCCTAGGGCGGAAGCCCTCGAGAGGCGGAGGGCGAGAGAAGAGAAGACTGTGGTGGAAGCCATCGCCTGAACTGAACTGCTAGCCTGCTACGAAGAGCGGAAATGGAAAGGCGTGCGGAGGCTTTTATAGGCAGTCCGGTCTAGGCCCCACGCTGGATTGCGCCCCGCACGTCTATCAAAGCAGGCGCACAACTATCAAAGCACCCCAACATGTTCCAGTAAATTCGATTAAGCGGCTAGTGCGCCATCCAACGATTGATATTGCGAAAGATGATCAATCATTTCTTCGCGCGAAAGATACAGCCACCCTCCAACTCCATCTCCGCATGGTGGACGCCACGTAAGATGGTGCGGTACGCGCGCACCGGGTCCGAGCCGGACCTCAGCTAACCTATAATTTCGGAGAAAAATAAGGTGATAAATTTTTTTTTCAAAATTTCCTTCTTTCACTTCATAATCCAATCCATTTTTATCCCATAATCCTAGCAATTGCAGAGACACTTGGTATTAAAACAAAATACTTTAGCACGTGTCCAACGCCACCCGAGCTTGTTATGAGTTAGATGGGCAACACGTACCATGTTTCTCAATGCAAGTTTATAATCACGTAGTAATATATTCTTCATAAAAAATAATAAATTAATGATAGTTGCAAGGAAAGAGAGGTTCGGCGTTGAATTCTTGTGAAGATAAATAATAAATTTGTAAAAAACTATTAATTTAGTTACGATCCCTTTTAGATCTTTGTTACTTCTAAAAGTTAATATATATTTAAAAATAATATGGTTCATTTTTTTTTAATTTAAAATAATATTGATGATTGAATAAATTTTTAAATTTAATTTTTATCATTTTTATTTAGAAAATATAAAAATTTATTTTTTCTATATTTTTTTTTTCTTATTCTGGATGTGATTTTATTATTTGCCAAATCCTATAATTACCTTTACATTATTTATGTAATATTTGATGCAACCATTTTTAATTTTTTGATATGACCTAAAATTTTGTTATTTAAATATTTCAAAAGGAGACATACATACTAATATTTTTTTACCATGAATTTGTTGATACATTTGCCCCCATATATTAGTTTATGTTTTAGGCATGGTATTTGTATATGATTAATGTAATGTTGACATAAGTTTTTATTACAGTAGTAATAAAACATCTCAGACCGACTGATATATCCTAGAGGCACTTCAGCTCAGTCTATCTTGATGAATGTTTGTGGATCAGAATATTATTATAATATCCTTTGAATAGATGACTAATGCCCGAGGGCCGATCTGACCCAATATTTATGAAAATATTTCAGTTCGCATCTATCATCTTTAAATCACCTCGGATAAAGAAAGTTCTCCGTAGATTGACCGCAATACAACTATAATTAGGTCGTAAATAGGCTGTCAGCTATTCGCCCAAAATCATTGATGATAAATTGGGAATCCTAATCAAACCAGCAGTCGTCATTCCATTTGAAAGGTTCCCAAAAATCTTGCCACGATGAGATTAGCGACTCGAAATCAGCGGAATGGCATAACCATCATGTAAAAATTTCTCCACAAACACCATGAACCTCGAGGACCTAGGTAAGCAAGAAATCTCTCTCAAAAGAAATTAGCTCATGCTTATTTCTGACTTGAGCGTCGGGGGGTCCTCGCCGGAGATTAAATTCTCTGGTCGGGACTTTATTTTGCAGATCCTCAAGTTTGGCTGCGCGGAGCCATTCCTCTAATTCTAAAGCCGATTATTCTCAGCAGTAATAAATTGGCGCTAGAAGAAGGACGGGCTAAACTTTTAGCCTACCATAATTTTTGTGAAAAGCTGATCGTCCGGTCTTTAAAGATCAAACCAATCCATAATAAATAATAATGACTCCAAAAAAGACCTCGTCCCGGCTCAACGACGTTGCCGAGGCCACCACCTCACAGCAACCGGACCTGAGAGTTGATGATCACATTCAACCCCCGGCGGTGGAAGTTTCTCCACCCATCAAGTCGGCCCATGTCACCATGGACCAATTCAACTTAGTTCTTCAATAGGTCCACTCCCTGGCGATCGCTGTCCAAGTGGTCCAAACGATGATCGCGCCATTCTTAATGGCGCTGCAACCAAATTTGTCCGCTCCTGCTCTATCCTCAACGGTGCAACTAATGCCTCCGACGGTTCCACTCGCACCACCAGTGGTGGTGCTGATCCAGCTACCGACATCCTTTCGGCAAGTCGCATTCACACTATCACCTTTATAAAGTTTTGGGCAGGGGCGACCCCATTCACGATATCTTAGCCTACAATCAGGATACAGTTCTACTCCCGACTGTCGTTCTCCCCCACAATCCGAGGCCCTCATCGATCGAAACTTGATGATTGAAAGAAAGCTTCGAAAGTTCGACAAGAAACTCAAAGCTCTGAATAAGGCCGCCTCTTCTCGATGTTTTGACGATTTTAGCAGCGAGCCTCCATTCGACGAGAGGATCCTACGGGAATTGTCGCCCCCTAGATTCAAGCTGCCTCAACTCGAGATCTACGATGGGATTACTGATCCCATCGATCACATTGAAACTTTCAAGCAGCTTTGCTCTTTTAAGGAGCATCGGATGTTACTCTCTATCGGACATTCCTCACCACTCTCAAGAGAATAGCCCGGCAATGGTACTCAAATCTGAAGCCTGGCTTGATTCATTCTTTTGATGAGTTGAGCCAGTCTCTGGTGACGCATTTTGTCAGCAGTTGCAAAAAGTAGAAACGATCCGACTATCTATACACCATTCATCAGAGGGATGCTAAGTCGATCTACAGCTATCTGAGCCATTTCAACATAGCTATACTAAAAGTCCGCGATCTTAATCAGTCAATTGCAATGTCCGCTTTTATGGCTGGATTGTAGAGAAATGATCTGAAGAGGTCATTGGTGAAGTCTTATCCAAAGAACTTCAATGGTATGCTGAAGAAGGCGAAGAAATATACCAATGTTGAAGAAGCCTTCGTCGAAGTCTCCCTCGTCAATGGTGATCGGACGGGGTCGAATAAGAAGCGCCTTCCCTCGAAAAATGAGTCCTACCGTCGGCGCTCCTATTCTCTACCTAGAAAGAATAAAGGTGGAAGCTCTTTTCGGAATCGTCGATCTCCTAGCCCACCAAGGCGTGATCGACAGCGGTCTCCTCCGAAGCGTTTCAACAACTATATGCCTTTAAATGCCACCCGGGAAGAAGTTTTGATGCAGATCCAAGATCAACTCCCCCAACCTCCAAGGATGTGGACTGGCCCGAAACGTCGAGATACTATGAGGTATTGCTTCTATCATTGTGATCACGATCATGACACCGAAGATTGCTGCCTCCTTTGCGATGCTATTGAAAGGTTAATTTGGGAAGGAAGGCTCAAACGCTTCGTTCGTAGGAGAACCCCGCTGCGATGGCCCCAACCAAGGGCTCGCCAACCACCTCCTCAGCCACATCGACAAATGCTAATGCCCATGTAGGACGAAAGAGATCTGGCGGTAGTGGAGAAGTGACCTCTTCATGGAAAAATTCATATGATTACCGGAGGATCATCTAAAGCGACAGCATCAAAGAAGCCCAAACATGATAATGGACCTGAACAACAAATAACTTTCACTGAGCAGGACGCAGAGGGTGTACAACAACAGCACAATGATGCTATGGTTGTTTCCATGAATGTTTGTGATTTCAATGTACACCACATACTTATCAATAATTGAAGCTCAATCGATATTTTGTACTTTTCTGCCTTTTTCCTTATGGGACTTTCTTTTGATCGGTTAATTCCATTTGACGTATCAATCTAAGGATTTTTCAGCAGTACCATAACACCAGAAGGAATGATCAATCTATCTATAACCGTGGGCACTCCACCTCAGCAGGTGACCATACAAGTGAACTTTCTTGTTGTAAAACTTTCATCTACCTATAATGCCATTCTCGGGAGATCAAGTTTGTGGAAACTAAAGGTTGTCGTATCCAGCTATCATCTCTTGGTCAAATTCCCGATAGCTCACGGCGTAGGAAAGATTCACGATAACCAGACCATCACTCGATAGTACTTCACCACTAAGCTCCAAACAAAGGATCTTATGGGAAACCAACCAGAGTTCCTAATAGAGCTGGATGCACGAGATGACCTCATAGAAAATCGAGTCCAACCATTCGATGACCTTCAAAATATACCACCGGAGAAGGAGAATCCTCAGTGGACTGTGAAAATTGGATCTTGTCTTGATCAGATAACAAAACACCAACTGATCGATCTTTTGTAGGCAAACGCGAACCTTTTCATTTGGTTAGCCACTGATATGTTGGGAATCGATCCATTGGTGATGGCTCATTATCTGAATGTGGATCCGACCTATCATCTAGTAAAGTAGAAGAAGTGAAGCTTCACCCCTGAACACCAGAAAGTAATTGCCAAGGAGGTGGACAAACTGATGAAGATCGGTTTCATCCGAAAAGTTATGTACCCAAACTGGTTGGTGAATACTGATCTGGTAAAGAAAGTAAACGAAAAGTGGCGTATGTGCATCGACTTCACCAATCTAAATAAAGTCTGCCCTAAAGACAGCTATGCATTACCGCAAATTGACCAACTAATCGATGCCACTTCTGAGCATGAACTTCTCAGCTTCATGGATGCCTTCTTCGGTTACAACCAAATTCGGATGTTCCTAAAAAATGAGAAAAAAATGGTCTTTATTACTAACCATGGGCTCTACTATTATAGGATGATGCCTTTCGGACTCAAAAATATAGGGACCACATATCAAAGACTGGTCAATAAGATCTTCAAAGGTCATATCGATGGGAACATGGAGGTTTATGTCGATGATATGTTGGTGAAAAGCCGATCAATACCTGATCACATGCATGACCTCCACAAAATATTTGACACACTTTGGAGATACCAAATGAAATTAAATCCCATGAAGTGTGCTTTCGAAGTCACTATCGGCAAGTTCTTCGATTTTATAATTTTTTGTAGAGGAATCGAAGTGAATCTAGAGAAGATTAAGGCGGTCCTGAAAATGTCACCCCCGAAGACTATAAAAGAGGTACTGAGCTTGACTGAAAAAATTGACTCTCTTAACTATTTTGTTTTTAGGTCAGTTGAAAGGTGCCTCCCATTCTTCCAAACACTCAAGCAACCGATGGATTTTCAATGGACCCCAAAGTGCTAGAAGGTCTTTGAGAAGCTGAAAAGATATCTCAGTTCCCTACCTCTGCTCACCAAACCATTATCGAGTGAGGAGCTTTATCTCTATCTTACTGTATCACTCACAGTAATCAGCACGATCCTTATTCGGAAAGAAAGATGAGTCCAGAAGTCTATATACTACATCAGCAAGGTCCTCCATGATGCGGAGATCGAATACACAAAGTTAGAAAAAATGATTTTCGCGCTGATTATTGCTGCAAGAAAACTTCGATTCTATTTTCAAGCTCATACCATAATAGTGCTCACGAACCAGTCTTTGAAGTCGGTACTGCATCAACTGAATTCTTTCGGATGGATAGCAAAGTGGACTTTGAAGCTCTCAGAGTTGGATATTCACTATCGATCGAGGCCATCCATTAAGATCCAAATTTTAGCCGACTTTATCCTCGAATGTACAATATCGAGTGGGAAGCTCACAGAAAAAAATCTGACGACTAGACATGAAGACCCTACAAGCTCACAAAGCAATGAAGATCCAAAGCCGAATTGAGAAGATCCAGGGAAAACATGGGTCTTGCACATTGACGGCTCCTTGAACTCAACATGATCAGGAGCTGAAATTATCTTTTTTAGTCTAGATGGGGACGTGGCAGCATATGCCATCCACTTCGAATTTTTAGCTACCAATAACGAGATGAAATATGAAGCCCTGGTCATAGGATTGAAAATTATTCAGCAAATCAAAGCCCAATGCCTGAAAGTGTATGATGATTTCCAACTTGTGGTGGGGCAAATAAAAAAAGAATACGAAGCTCGAGAGAAAAATATGAGAAAATACCTCCAAAAGATAAAAGATTTAACCTCATGCTTCAAATATTTTGACATCCAATAGGTCCCCCGGACGCAAAACGTTAAGATGGATGCTTTATCAAAGCTCGCATCTTTGCTGCCCGTCGATCTGGAAAGAGAAATCTACTTCGAAGTTCTAAAAACTTTGAGTTTAGAAGAGCCTCACATAATTCAGCAAATTAATGAAGAGCCTAGTTGGATGGACCCCATCATAAAATACTTGAAGATAGGAGAAACAGCGATAGATCGAAAAGAAGCTCGAAAGATCAGGAATCAAGCAGCTAGGTATATATTGCTCGATAATGATCTGTACAA
>QRFJ01000153.1:912334-1193995 GCA_006176705.1 Cocos nucifera
AGAGAGATCGGGAGCTTGTCAACATGGTCGTTTTCTAAAATGCTGAGGCCTTTCGACTTTGCTTAACGTTAAGGTTTTCATGGTTGGGAGGGTTTTATCATCTGCTATTCCTAATCTTGTAGGACTGTAGGGTTGGGGCATATAAGGGATGTTGTTCGTTTTGGTCAAGGAGCCTCTCCTACCTCTATCTCATCTAAAATGAACAAGATCTTTCAATCTTTCTCCAGATTGTTAGGGTGAGGTTCTCCACTATTTCCTTAGATTGACTAGGCTGTGCACTCAGCGATTTATGTGTTTCACCGGATGGTTCTGGCCTCATCTTGTTTTCTAATGAATTGAGACTTTGTGATTTCTCATGTTAGGAGAGGTGTGGTATCCTTCTGGTATGGCTCTTTAGAATTTGGCAATAGTGGCTTAGTGAAATGGGCTGTATTTGTAATTGGGGTCTGTCCTCTCCTATTAAGGTGAGAGATTAATGGTCTTCTCAACCTTGTGCTTCACTGTGTTAGGTGTGGTTGGTCAACGAGATTTCTCTTCTGCTTTTCTTATATTTATGTATTCGTATCTTTGTTTTGACTTTTTTTGTTTGTGTCATTTGACATCATAGTTTTTACATATCCTGAGGAGAATATGTCATGTTGAAATAGATGAAGATGTCTATTTGAAGGAATTATTGGAACTGCTCTTGCGGCTCGTAGCTGGACGCGCGGGGTTGGCGTTCTTTGTTTTTTGTGGTGTCGGTAGGTTTACGCTGTTGTTCTAGATGTTTTTTGAATTGGTCAGATTCGTTCGAGGAATTGTGTTTGTGTGTGCGGCTTGGTTCGCTCGATTTCGCTCTCTTCAATAGCTTCGATATAGGTTTCGGATGCAGGGAACAGATCTTAGTCTCTGGTGTAGTTTCAGTATGGGTTCGTTTTTTCGAATTGGTTGGGTGGTTCGAAGCCTTTTCTGATCTTTTGAGGTCTGAGAGAGTTTGGTGGTTCATTGTTTTCGAAGGATGAGGGTTTGTAAGAGTTTTTATAGGATGTACGTTATTGATGATGTCGATAATAGTTGGTTGGGTTATAGCTTTTCTTATTATATTGTGTGTGCATTGGTGGGTTTGGGGCTGGCTGGTAGGCGCTGATTTAGGCGTAGTTTTGCTATTTATGGGTTTGGGCGGAGGGGTTGTGAAGGAATTAACCCATGCGAGCCATTCCTAATTGTAGTTTTCTGTTTTCGTCTTGTGTGATTTCAGGTGGATGTAGTTATGTGTCTCATTTCTTTTCTGCGGTCCTTTGGTTATGTGTCTTTTTGTCCTTCGGCTGCGTCCAATCAATACTGTATTAGTTTTTATTGATGTCGATGGGGTGTAGTGTGGAACTCTTTCTAGTGCATGGGAGCACTTACTGTGCGCAGATGATGCTCCTACTGATCAGGGAGCTTGCGATCTTTGTGACGGGAGGAGCTCAAAAGGAGTTGAAGCTATAGTCTTGGCTCGAAAGAAATCCATGAGCCTTGGAACCATCTCTTCGACGTTGCCGAATCAGCTACGAGTTTATATGACTCGCCACATGCCTGCGCTTCTCTAGACTTTCTCATCTTTCAAGTTTGAAGCTTTCTTTCCGCTTCGTATGCATATTCTCTCTCGCTAGCTTCTGGAACGTACGTAAGGTCGAGGACAGTTTCGCTATGTGTTAGTGTATTCTCAGAAAGAAACAGCAAATATTGTTTTTGAAGACCGTTTGAGTGCGCCATTGCAGACAGATGGTTCAAGTTTCAGACTCAATGCAGCTACATTAAATCGAGTGATATTAATTAATATGAGATTTCTGCTGCTTAATATTATAAGATGAGTCTAAACCTCGGGAAGATGTGTCGAGGATACGATGAAGTGAGCCATAAATGATGTGATTTGATCAAAGGGAATGTCGTACTACTTCAATATCGAGTATCCAAATTTCTTGCTTACTTTAGCTTCAAGTGGATGAGAAAGCTTGACATACAGATGATGCGATGTGCGCATGAAGCATCTGTTCGAAACGGCTTCAGATGTGATGGTCATAGAGGTCATCGTAGTTTCCACAATTGAGAGAGCTTGGAAGTTTGGTGAATGTGTCTTGCATAATTCGAGGAGAGATAAGGAGACTCGATGGTGAGAACGTGTCGTCATAGTGAGCCAGGATGACGTGGTGGAGTTTCTCCATCATCAATCTAGATCTATGCAATTCTGGATTTGATCGGATGTATCTCGATCCGCAGATTTAGAGAGGCTTCCTGATGTTAATGGGAAATCTCTTTTGAGAAGAATCAATGTTTCGAAGCGAGATGTTCTGCTCTTATTTTTTTTTCAAGGGTGAGGTATGTGGCCAAGGCTCTCCTTGAGATGAGTTTCACTGACATTCGATTGGGTTTCCTGACTTGAAACATCATCCCGGAGGGCCCGTTACGCATGGTTGCACCATTTCCGGTGAGCCCTAATTCGCTGTGCTAGCAAGTTAAATGACTTGATCTATCATGGCGTCGGTGGAGGTGGGTTGAGAAGCCCGTGATGGAAGCAGGAATAAGTGGATGATGCAGAATGGTAGTCTACAAACCAATCGACCTTTATTAAAGACATTTTTTAGGATTGAGAAAGGAGGGAGATGAATCTGAAGAAAAAATTCGGAGATGAATTTAAGAAGAAGGATCTATAGTGATCGATTGAGCACTCCTCTGCAGAATGGGTACCCTCGAAATAGAGGATCCTTCTTCTGCGCCAATTACTATTGGTGTAAGTAATCTGTTGACGCCCGATTACTGGAATAAAGGGTGAGGACGAGAGTGCATCGATGAATGCATCGATGATCTATAAAATAAAGTTTCATCCGGAGTCAGTGGTGGTGGCTCCGATAGGACCCTCCGACGATCAAGTCAGCTCTTCTTATCAACAAAAATGGAGTGCTCAGAAAAGAATTCAGCAGAGTTTTGGAAAGAAGAAGAGAGTTTAGAGAAAACGTGTCTGGAGGATCTTTTTTTATAGATGGAGCCTGTAGCAGACTGATAGTGACAGCCATACCGTCCGATCGTGGATCGCTCGGAACCGCGTGGGATTTGTTATGGAGAGAGAAGTGTCGTCTGTAGTGATGTGTCTATTCATCGAGATTTAGAAGTTTAGAAGAGGCAGGCATTGGTTGGTGAAAAACTTTGACATATATCAATTCCAGAGGAGTTCGGACTTCTAAAGAAAATACGGCTAGAGGAGATTATCCGGAAGGAACGCTAGCTAAAATCTGTTGAAAAAATTTGACTGAAGGAGTCCGAAAGGAGTTTGGCTCCTGAAGGAATCCGACTAAAGAAGAAGTCCAGAAGGAGTTTAGCTCCTGGAGGAATCTGACTGAAGGAGAAGTCTGGAAAGAGTTTGGCTCCTAAAGAAATTTGACTGAAGGAGAAGTCTTGAAGGAGTTTGGCTTTTGGAAGAATCTGACTGAAGGAGGAATCCAAAAGGAGTTTGACTCCTGAAAAATTTTGACTAAAGAAAAAGTCCAAAAGGAGTTCGGCTCCTAGAAAAACTTGACTGAAGGAAAAATCTAGAAGGAGTTCGGCTCCTAGAGAAATCTGACTGAAGGAGAAATTTGAAAGAAGTTTGGCTCCTGAAGGATTTTGATTGAAGAAGAAATTCGAAAGGAGTTCAGCTCATGGAGGAATTTGATCGAAGAAAAAATCTGGAAGGAGTTCGGCTCCTAGAGAAATCCGATTGAATGAGGAATTCAGAAGGAGTTCGGCTCCTGGAGGATTTTGACTGAAGGAGAAATCTGAAAGGAGTTCGACTTCTGAAGAAATTTGACTGAAGGAGAATTCTGAAAGAATTTTGGCTCCTAGAGAAATTTGACTGATGGAAAAATTCAGAAGAAGTTTGGCTCCTAAAAGAATTTGACTGAAGAAAAAATCCAAAAGAAGTTCGGCTCTTAGAGAAATCTGACTAAAGGAAGAATTCAGAAGGAGTTTGGCTCTTGGAGGATTTTGACCGAAGAAGAAATCTGGAAGGAGTTCGGATCTTGGAGGAATTCGATTAAAGTAGAAATTCAGAAGGAGTTCGGCTCCTGGAGGAACTTGATTGAAGGAAAAATTCAGAAGGAGTTCAACTCCTGGAGGAATTTGACTGAAGGAGAAATTTGGAAGGAGATTGGCTCCTAAAGAAATTCGATTGAAGGAAAAGTTTGGAAGAAGTTTGGCTCTTAGAGAAACTTGACTGAAGAAAAAATTTGGAAGGAGTTTGGCTCCTGAAGAAATTTGATTGAAAAAAAATTTGAAAGAAGATCGGCTCCTGGAGGAATCCAATTGAAGAAAAAATCCGAATGGAGTTTGGCTCTTGGAGGAACTTGACTGAAGGAGAAATTCGGAAGGAGTTCGACCGCTAGAGGAGTTCGGCCAGGGTTCGATCATTGAAGGAAGAATTTTTGATCGAAGCTCTTTTGTGATTGTCAATTATGTTAGGCTAAGCATTAGACTGAACTTCGACGGAAGTGGGGTTTATCCCCAACAACAAGTTTTCCAGATCGAAACTACTTCGGATTAAATCTCTTTATTCAAGATACTCAGCAAAATTTTTTTTGTTCGGAATACTTAACAGAGAGTTCCTCAGGTCGGAACCGCTTCAGATTAAATTTCTTTATTTGGGATACTCAGCAAAAATTTCTTTATTCGGGATACTTAATAGTGAGTTCCTCAGGTCGAAACCACTTCGGATTAAATCTCTTTGTTCAGGATACTCAGCAAAAATTTCTTTGCTCGAGATACTTAACAGCGAGTTCTTCAGATCAGAACTGCTTTAGATTAAATTCCTTTGTTCGAGATACTCAACAAAAATATTTTTGCTCGAGATATTTAACAACGAGTTCCTCAGATCGGAATCGCTTTGGATTAAATCTCTTTATTTAGAATATTTAACAACGAGTTTCTCAGATTGAAATTATCTCAAATCTATTCGGTTAAAGAAACTCACATGGGTTCAAGGTTTCTTTGATCGGAATAGTTAACAATATAGACAGAATAGAAATAAAGTGCGATATGAAGGAAACAAAAGCATTTTATTTTATAAAGAAAAAACTTGTACAAGAGCAATGACCCAATTGCTTTTACAAAGAACAATAATGAACAACTTGGATGTAATTATAAAAGCATAACTCCAATGCAAAGACACGATCAAAAAGCCTGACGAAGCTAGGACCATCAATATACAGAAAAAGCTCCTTTGAAGACTTGAGGCTTTGGGATCCCATAAAGGGTATTCAGGTTCGTGGAGGTATGAGATCCGAGGTGATGGACGTCCCACCGATGCTGAAGTCAGGTATTTTTGAAATCCATGACTATACGATCCAGCCTCAAAATCTCTTCCAGCAGCCCGAACATATGCCCTCCACGCTATAGGGGTGGCATAACCTCAAACACCACCACCTGAGCTGCCAAAAAATGACAACGATAGAGAACCCGATGAGACCGAGGTAGAGTTTACTTAGAATCCAACTCCACCCCAAACTTAGAACAAAGAATCCATCCATCGAATGTCGATGCATGATAGACAACCAGGGTAAAGCTTTTTAATATGACTTTGAAGAACTTCTTCAGTGCCCCAGTTATAGTTTCTGGGAACATAATAGCTGAAGGAGCCTTTGAGCCATAAGATCTAAACTTCAGATGCCCAGGTGGCGGCTCAACCCCTTGCTGCTTCCCTGCAAGGATGGCACAACCACAGGCCCCTTTGAGTAAGTCACGAAATCCTACCCCCTCAAAGCCAGAGAACCGTGACAAAGCTCTCAGGACCGACGGAAAGACCATCTCCTACAGGCGAAGCAGGATGACAAAGGTCTCAAGACTGAGAGCAAAAGTATCTGAACGACAAAGCCCTTGCCATCAACATCCCAAGTTGATCGAGATCAACCAACACTCCATCTCCTCGATTGGATAACTATCTCCATCGAGAGACGAAGGAACTCCATCTCCTTGTAGGAGACAGAACCAATTTGCAGACATTCCTCTGAAAGACAGAATGTCATGGATAGAACAGCTAGCAAACGGGATATCGCTATAAATAAGTGGATCTAACATAATTACGAATGTCCGGTCTTGCCACGTGCAAACTAGGAAGTGGGCGTATTTGTCGTCCCATGATTAAGTACCAAATTTTGAGTCAAATTCATGGTTATGTCGCTTCCGTAACCATACGCATTTAATGACGGACATGGAAGATTGGGTGCGTCCCATCGAATACACACATGAAAAATGAAAAAATCAGCTTGTAGGTTCATGAGCTGATGTTAGGAAGTACAAAAATGCATGAGCTGAAGGAATAACTCCTTAGATCAGAGTAAAATAGAACGAACAAAGCAAAATGAGAAAGTCAAGGAGAACAAAAGGGAGAAATTTTATTCATAACAAGGCTCTTTACAAAAGCTCCTAAAGAGCTGAAGAGAATAAAAATTCAAGGCAAGTCGTCCGGAGGAATATCTAAGAAGCTTAAATCTAACTCAGGATATTCCAAAGCTATTTCCTTGTGGACAGCATGTCTCCCTTCATCATAGGCGTTCAGTGCAAAAAAGGCTTTCTCTTTCCTGAATTCATCGAACATCCTAAAATCATCAATCGCCTTCAAGGCCTTCTCCTCAGCTACTTTCGCCAAAAGTAAAGCCTCTACCTCGAACGCTTCAGTCTTGATGACTGAATCCCTCGATTCTACGATCTCGACCTCCAAGGCCCCATTAATACCGGTTAGGCGAATGTTCTTTTCCATAGATTTCTTCAATACCATCTCGGCACCCAGAACTTTCTTTTCGACCTCTTCAGCTCTGTCCAAAGTTTTCGCAACCTCTTAGGACAGCTGATCCTTTGCCTTCCGGAGGATTATACTTTGAATCTCAAGTTCCGTCATCCTTTTGGAAAGGTCAACAATGTTCTCTATGAATCCATTTAAGTAATGGGCAAGCTATAAAGGCATTGCATAAGATTCGTAAGGATAAGTTCTAAAGCGAGGAAACAAAAATAAAAAGAACAACAATCTATGACCTCGGCTTATCCGGACAAAATAGTCCAGAGCTTTTTTTCTCCTCATTTTTAGAGGATCAACTAGTATCTTGAATGCGTCAACCAGGAAAATAAAATTTGAGAATGCTTGACAGGCCAGCTTATAATCATGTAAAGTCGAACCATCATAGTAAACTTCGATCGATGTAGTCCCATAAATATTAGCCTCCTCAAAAATTTTTGGCTCATTTAGTGGAGCCTTCAATTGTGCCACCGTGCGAGTTTTTGAAGCATCGACATCCTCGACAGAAAATACTCCAAGTATTGCGGGCTCACTAGCTCCCTTTCTTTCGAACAATTTCTCCTCTAGAAAAGGCTTGGGGACATCAGGAGCCGGTAAGCCTAAAATGGCCTTGCTAAACAGATATTCAATGGAAGCTTCATGGCCCCCCTTTGGAACTGGAAGCTTCAAGTCGTGCGAAACCTGGATGATCTAGAAGTCCTCAATAATAAGAAGACTGGGCTCCTTGACTATAGGAGATCGTTACGCTAGGAGAGATTTAATTTGAATATGGGTAGACTGTTAGATATATGTGCCCTAGAAGCCAGAATTGGCTGACACTTGTAATACACTTCTAGGGGCAAAATTGTAATTTTGACTATAATTAATAAAAGGGTTATTTTCTATCACACATGTGTATTTAGTGTCTGTGATACATCCTTTGAGTTAATGGTAATGATAATTCATATTTTCAAGAGTTGAAAATTTTAGACATGAATAATCATTATTAACTCATAAAAGCTCCCGACCATAGGATCATCACGAGGATGGTGATTGATCCGGAAGGTTGGTGTACGATCGCTTCTCTTTAGTAGATGAGTCTTGAGTCTACGGTGTGGAGACACCGGAGCGAGAGTACAGGTACTCGTTAGAGAACGAGGGCACTGAGCGTGACCACCTCGAGTAGTCATTAGGGAGTCTACCTTCTCGTCAATGACTGACTCGATGCTGCAGTAGTGTGTCTGGTTCTTTGACCTGAGATGCATCGGCAGTTCACCTTGAGGGTGTTATAGTTTGACTACACCATTACTCGGTCTCCTAGCCATATGGAACCCTGAGGTGTATGTTGGCTATGACATGTTCATTGTAGGAACTGGATTGCATCAAGATGGGATCTATCTACCTCGGTGGTAGAGGAGTAGCCCTATGATGATCATGAGAATCAAGTCCTGAAGCCCATGGCCATGGCAGAGTGAAATAATAGAAAGAGTTTCTATTTAGATTTTCACATTGGACTCGAATCGAATGATTACATCATATGACAGAGACTAGGGTTTGACGAGTTCACCTTAACCCTAATCTGATCGGGGCTCAAGATAGAAGAACTTGAATCACACAGGTAGCTGCACCAAGAGGTTCGCATTCAGCTCTGATGGGTTGCCACCATATACTGCTAGGTGTCACTGGTGGATTTTGGGAGCAATTAGAATGATTTAGATGATCGATCATTCTAGCTGTTCGAATCAGAAGAGTTCTGATCCATCGAAAGGAGTTTCGATGATGTCGATGATAGAGATCATGACATATCCCATTACCATACAGAACTGAACCTAACTGGGTCACACAAACAAGGGTTTGAATCTGGTGATCATCAATTGAACTGATCTAGTTCAATTGATCTGAATGAGATTCAATTAGGTTCAAGGAAATCGTGCTAGCACTCGATTGAACCTAACGTTCTTCTTTTGCTATCATAAATAAGTTGTCCTGTCTGAGCCAAAGGAGTTTGTGCTCAATCAGAGGCCTTCATATGGTCTGACTGGAGGTTGTCCAAGTCAGAATAGGTTGTCTTATTTGTAAGACATTACCTGCCATTTTTGGTCACCTGCCATTTCTTGTTCTTTGACTTTGGTCAAAAGTCTACCTTTGACTGGTCAAACGTTGACCATTGACCCTTTGACTTTTGACCACATGTCATGCACCTATTGGAGAGCTGGTGGGGGCTTGTCCCCCTGCCAGAACCTGGCAAGGAGATGGGCGCACGCCAAGGGTGGCGTGAGCCCAAGTAGGAGGCGCCTAGGAGTCCTTGTTGGACAAGGACTCCATCTCCCTTTAGGATTCCAATGAGAGTTCTTCTAAGAATCCAGTTTGACTGGTCCAAGGCACTCTCCAAGTAGGAATCCAGGGGACTCTAATCCCACCAATCAGATTTAGATCTGATTTCACAAAGGGTTGTGATTGGTTGGGAGGAAGATGACTTGGATCACGCTTAGTCTATATAAGAGACCCAGCGCCCAAGTGAAAAAAAAAAAAATAATCAAGAAGCAATCTTCCCACGCCCCAAGGCTGCCTCTCTCCCCTTTCTCCACGCCATACTCTCTTCTCCCCTTGCTCTCCACGTCCAAAAGTGTTTTGGATTTGGATTGGTGCGATTTAGATCAAGAAAAGGAGATCAAAAGCAAGAAGGCTGCGCTGCTGCGAAGAACGACTGCAGATCTTCAAAAGGAGTTTTGAAGATCCTCCAGATCAGATCCAGATCTGATTTTTGGAGGCGTGATAGAGAAGAAGAGGATCTCCAGATCCAGCCCGAGTGGATACCGGTAGAGGCCAGGCGCTTGCGTGGCTTGATCCAGAACCTTCCGCTGCAAACAGGATCATCAACAGGGTAATAGGATTACCCTATTCAGGTAAATTGAATGTGATTTAATTTATCCTTTTCATTTAATTTTTATTAAATAAATAAGAATCAGATCTGAAGCATCCCTGATCTGATACAGATCTAAGAGAAAAAATTTTGAAATATATCTCTTGATCTGATCAGATCTGAACGAACCTGGTCAGGGAAATCAGGATTTCCCTTCAAGTGGTATCAGAGCCATGGTTCTAAAAATAGTTTAGATCTGATTTTTAATTTTATTTTAATTAAAAATAACGTGATTTCAGATGTCACATGAGATGTGATCAGATCTGAAATCAGAAAAATTAAAATTAAATGATTTGGATCTAAGAACATGAAGATATGCATGACTAGTTCTAGAATAGAATAGTTCTATAGAATAGTTTTGCATGTCTTTGATTTAATATGATTAAATCATATTTTAGATCTTCTTATTTACTGTTTTCTGATATTATAAGTGTTATAATAACATCTGATAAACAGCAAATAAAAATTATTTAATTTTAAATATCATATGAGATATGATAGATGCATGACTAGACTAGTTGTAGAATAGTTCTACATAATTGTCTAGATTAGAATTTATTTTGATTAGATCAATTTAAATCTAATTTTTCAGATTATTATGTGATAATTTAGATCTGAAAACATGCATGATTATGATACATGAGATGTATGCAAAATATGCCATGGTTAGATCTAAATTTGTATATGAGATATATGATATAGATCTATAACTGTTTTGTAGTATTGAATGTTTATTGAATGTTCCTGATTAAGGCGTTCCTCTTGGCCGTCCGGTCATAAGAACGAAGAAGGGTTTAAAGGCCCTCTCTTCCCATTCGATGGGGTGTTCTTATGATGTGTAGGGGTGCTGCGTGTTCGTCCTTAATCAGAAACCCAAAACTTACTTTCTGCAAAACCCTAGATCCTGAAACCCTAGGATTTATTGTGCATATTTTGTTTATGAACCCTACTTAATTAAGAATTAAGTTTATGGAATATTAATTAGGTCTAAAATTGAGAATTTCAGATCTAAGACATATTCATAATACTGGGTTCGGGCTTGGGTAGCTCAATTAGGTCTAAGCGGTTGATCAAACCGAATCAAGAGTTGGTTAGATGGGATCAACAATGCTTAAATTGACCAGCCTAATAGGATTAAGTCTGGGTCAAGATCGAGTCACGATCAAGCAAGACCTAATTAGGCTCAGAGGTTAGAGTCTGGATTGTAGGCTAACCCAATTGGTTCTGACTCAACAATTTGGTGTCTAAGGTAAGTTTGGCACAGACGACCGACTGGTTTTTAATTGGAAGCTACTCGACCTGAATGCGTTCTTGTACGAGTTAATGGCATATTCCTTCCACCGGTCTCACTTACCTGGCCATATCTGTTGACACAGTTCTGATCTGAGGTGGTCAATAATCCGAGCTGACCCATGCCACTAGGTTAGTCATAATTGTTATGACTAAGCCAAGTCTAGTTTAATGAGACCTGAATCAATTCTCCCTAAGAAAAGATTAAGTCCGAGGTCTTCCACCATTGTAGATGTGCGGGCCCTTCCCGGGGTTGATTGTTCTCGGCTGGATACAGTGGCTCAGTTGCACCGGGAAGACGCAACCATGTCTATTAGGCATTGGATGCTATGGGCTGGAGGATGAGTTGGGCTCAATATTCCGGATACGGTGAGAGACCCAATTAGGAACCCAGTCTATGCAAATGGTGGGTCTGACTTAACTAAGGAGTGGATCAATATTCCGGATACGGTGAGATTCATGAATTAGAGACCAAGTTTGGGTGCACCATGATTAGAGAATCATTGAACAAGAGTTGTTCACTCATTGGCTAACCCATCACCAATAACTGTTAGGTGAGGTGATGAGTCAGTTGGTGAGACCGCACCACCCACTAGAAATCATCAATCGCGGAGATTTTCGCATCTCTACAGAGGGAGTGTAGGGATCCGAGAAAATAGTGGGAGCTAATTTGTTTAAAAATAAAATCCCTAAACAAATTGGTCAAGTCAAAATTACAGTATCTAACTAGAATCTTTGACTCTCTACAGGAAAATGTCTGCGTCCAACCCACTGGCACGTATCCTAGACACACATAGACTGACTGGACCCAATTATAAAGATTGGCTCAGGAACTACAAAATTGTTTTGGGTTCAGAGAAGTTAACACATGTTTTGGACCAGGACCCTCCCACCTTACCAGCTCGTCCATCCACTGAACAGAGAGCGTCTCTGGAAAAATGGATTGACGAAGACAATAAGGCCAGATACTACATGTTGGGCTCGATGTCTGATGAGCTCCAGCGCCAACATGAAGATATCGGGACTGCTCGCCAAATGTTGGCTCACCTGCAGGAGATGTTTGGTGAACAGAGTCGCGCAGCCAAATATCAAGTCACGAAACGACTTTTTAAGGCTAAGATGCGTGATGGGCAGTCAGTCCAAGATCACTGTCTGACAATGATCAAGGACATGGAAGAGCTTGAGAAGCTCGGTGTGAAGTTGGACTTGGACTTGCAGAATGATATTATTCTGCAATCCTTGACTGATGCATATGGGCAATTCATCATGAATTACCACATGCATAAACTTCAAAATTCCTTGGCCGAGTTGATGAATATGCTGGTTACCGCTGAGCTTTCTATGAAAGGTTCTAAAGGCTCAGTTCTTGCTATGGAACGGACTTCTTCCAAAAGAAAGTCTTATGGAAAGAAAAAGAAGTCTGTGAAAAAGCAAAAGGTAGAAGGATCAAAGAAGAAGAAGGCAGAACCGAAGAAGAAGGTCGATGGCAAAGGAAAGTGTTTCCATTGCAACAGCGACGGCCATTGGAAGCGGAACTGCCCTACTTACCTGGCCACCCTAAAGAACAAGAAGGAAGGTCCTTCTGGAGGTATGCTCGTTATTGAGTCTAACCTTACGGTTTCTTCTGCATCCAGTTGGGTGCTTGACTCTGGTTCTAGTGCTCATCTGTGCACTTCTATGCAGGGTCTTGAGGATAGCAGGAGGCTGAGGGATGGAGACATGATCCTACGCGTCGGTAATGGAGCAAGAGTTGCTGCAGTAGCCGTGGGAACATACCCTCTTCGATTACCATCTGGTTTAGACTTAGTTTTGAAAGACTGTTATTTTGTGCCTGCAGCTAGCAGGAATTTGATTTCTGTTTCATGCTTAGCACAAGAAGGTTATGTGATTCACCTTCTTTAAGGACCATTGTAACATTCTTTATGAAAGAAATAAAATTGCAAATGGTTTCCTTATTAATGGTCTTTATCAGCTACATATTGATGTACCTGTTCTAACTATCGAGCAAAACGTGAATGCCAAACGACCTAGGGATAGTCCAAACGACAGATATCTATGGCACCTGAGATTAGGTCATATAGCAGAAGATAGGATCAACAAATTGGAGAAAAATGGGCTATTGAGTCCATTGACTTTCCGAGTCATATCCAACTTGTGAATCTTGTCTTCAAGGCAAAATGACTAAACTCCCTTTTGTTGGACATGGGGAGAGGGCCACAGATCTCCTTGCCCTAGTACATACTGATGTGTGCGGCCCATTTGATGTGCCGGCTAGAGGCAATTTTGTCTACTTCATTACCTTTACCGATGATCTGTCTAGGTATGGGTATGTGTATCTTATGAGACACAAGTCTGAAGCTTTTGAAAAGTTCAAAGAATTCAGACATGAAGTAGAAAAAGCAAACTGGAAAACCCATTAAGGTTCTTCGATCAGATCGAGGAGGTGAATACCTTAGCCGGGAATTCCTAGACTATCTTAAGGAAAATGGCATAGTCTCTCAATGGACTCCACCAGGAACACCTCAACTCAACGGGGTTTCAGAATGGAGAAATCGGACTCTATTGGATATGGTTCGATCCATGATGAGCTTCACAGACCTCCCTGATTTTCTTTGGGGACATTCATTATTAACTTCAATTTATTTACTGAATAGGGTTCCCTCTAAAACCGTTCCTACCACACCGTATGAGATATGGCACGGTAAGAAACCAAGTCTGAGTCATCTCAGAATTTGGGGTTGTCCGGCTCATGTCAAAAGACAACAAGCGGACAAGTTAGAGTTTAGGTCCTTTAGAGCTCGATTCATAGGATATCCTAAAGAGTCATTAGGATACTATTTCTACATTCCAGAAGACCACAATGTGATTGTGAGTCGACATGCCATATTTCTTGAAAAATAGTTTATTCAAGATAGTGGCATTGGAAAGCAGATTAAGCTTGATGAGAAAGTCTCACAAGCAGAAACGAGCTAAGGACCAAGTGGAACCAAATCAGGTTGAGCCAATAAGAACACTACCTCCTCCACCTCGTAGATCGGAAAGAGTTTTCCGTCCCCCTGAAAGATACTTAGGTATTATTTCAGAGGATGTAGAGAAAATGTTCCTCATAGGTAATGGTGCTCATGGTGATGATCCCAAAACCTACAACGAGGCGATATCAGATATCGACTCCGAGAAATGGCTTAGAGGCAATGAAGTCAGAAATTGACTCGATGCACTCAAACCAAGTCTGGACCTTGGTAGATCCACCAGAAGGTATAGTACCTATTGGGTGTAAATGGATCTTCAAGAGAAAGATTGGTGCAGATGGGAATGTGGAGACATTCAAGGCTAGACTAGTGGCAAAAGGTTATAGTCAACGCGAAGGCATTGACTATCAGGATACCTTTTCCCCAGTAGCTATGCTAAAATCCATCCGCACATTGCTTGCTGTTGCAGCCTATTTCGATTATGAAATATGGCAAATGGACGTGAAAACGGCATTCCTAAATGGATATCTTGAGGAAGATATCTATATGGAACAGCCGCTAGGTTTCACATCCAGTGATACTGATCACAAGGTTTGCAAGCTGCAAAGGTCCATATATGGACTTAAGCAAGCATCTCGGAGCTGGAACACTCGTTTCAATGATGTGATCAAAAGTTTGGTTTCATCAAAAATGAAGAGGAACCATGTGTTTTCAAAAAGGGTCAGTGGGAGCGCTGTTGTCTTCCTCGTATTGTACGTGGATGACATCCTCCTTATTGGGAATGATATTCCCATGTTGACATCAGTCAAAATGTGGTTGTCTAAAGGAATTCTCCATGAAAGACCTAGGTGAAGCATCCTTTATTCTAGGAATTAAGGTCTATAGGGATAGACCGAATAGGATGCTAGGACTTTCACAGAAGATGTACATAGAGGAAGTACTAAAGAGGTTTAGTATGGAAAACTCTAAGAGGGGATTAATACCCTTCAGACATGGTATTCATCTTTCCAAGAAGATGTGCCCCAGCACACCTGAGGAAATAGAACGCATGAGCAAGATCCCTTATGCTTCTGCAATAGGGAGCCTCATGTATGCCATGCTATGTACACGACCTGATATAGCCCATGCTGTGAGTGTCACAAGCAGATATCAGTCAAATCCAGGTGAAGAACACTGGACTTCTGTGAAATGTATCCTTAAGTACTTGAGAAGAACTAAGGATATGATGTTGGTCTTTGGTAATGGAGAACTCCAAGTCCAGGGATACACAGACTCGGACTTTCATGTCCGATATAGATGATCGAAAGTCGACATCTGGAAGTCTGTTTGTGTGCAATGGTGGAGCTGTCAGTTGGAAGAGTTTCCAAGCAAACTGTGATAGCAGATTCCACCATGGAAGCAGAATATATCGCTGCATCAGAGGCTGCAAAGGAAGCATTCTGGTACAAGAAGTTTGCTGCAGAAATTGGAGTAATGCCATCAGATGCCATTCCTCTTTACTGCGACAACAATGGCGCCATAGCCCTTGCTAAGGAGCCGAGGTCTCACCAGAAAGTCCAAGCACATTGAGCGGCGATATCATCTCATCCGCGATTACCTTGAGAAAGGTTACGTTGAGGTCAAGAGAGTCAACTCCACAGATAATGTGGCAGACCCACTTACAAAGCCGTTGGGCCAGCAGAAGATCGAAGCCCACCTTGAGAAGATGGGACTTAGACTTGTAGCCAATTGGCTTTAGGTCAAGTGGGAGATTGTTAGATATATGTGCCCTAGAAGCCAGAATTGGCTGACACTTGTAATACACTTCTAGGGGCAAAATTATAATTTTGACTATAATTAATAAAATGGGTTATTTTCTATCACACATGTGTATTTAGTGTCTGTGATACATCCTTTGAGTTAATGGTAATGATAATTCATATTTTCAAGAGTTGAAAATTTAAGACATGAATAATCATTATTAACTCATAAAATGCTCCCGACCATAGGATCATCACGAGGATGGTGATTGATCCGGAAGGTTGGTGTACAATCGCTTCTCTTTAGTAGATGAGTCTTGAGTCTACGGTGTGGAGACACCGGAGCGAGAGTACAGGTACTCGTTAGAGAACGAGGGCACTGAGCGTGACCACCTCGAGTAGTCATTAGGGAAGTCTACCTTCTCGTCAATGACTGACTCGATGCTGCAGTAGTGTGTCTGGTTCTTTGACCTGAGATGCATCGGCAGTTCACCTTGAGGGTGTTATAGTTTGACTACACCATTACTCGGTCTCCTAGCCATATGGAACCCTGAGGTGTATGTTGGCTATGACATGTTCATTGTAGGAACTGGATTGCATCAAGATGGGATCTATCTACCTCGGTGGTAGAGGAGCAGCCCTATGATGATCATGAGAATCAAGTCCTGAAGCCCATGGCCATGGCAGAGTGAAATAATAGAAAGAGTTTCTATTTAGATTTTCACATTGGACTCGAATCGAATGATTACATCATATGACAGAGACTAGGGTTTGACGAGTTCACCTTAACCCTAATCTGATCGGGGCTCAAGATAGAAGAACTGAATCACACAGGTAGCTGCACCAAGAGGTTCGCATTCAGCTCTGATGGGTTGCCACCATATACTGCTAGGTGTCACTGGTGGATTTTGGGAGCAATTAGAATGATTTAGATGATCGATCATTCTAGCTGTTCGAATCAGAAGAGTTCTGATCCATCGAAAGGAGTTTCGATGATGTCGATGATAGAGATCATGACATATCCCATTACCATACAGAACTGAACCTAACTGGGTCACACAAACAAGGGTTTGAATCTGGTGATCATCAATTGAACTAATCTAGTTCAATTGATCTGAATGAGATTCAATTAGGTTCAAGGAAATCGTGCTAGCACTCGATTGAACCTAACGTTCTTCTTTTGCTATCATAAATAAGTTGTCCTGTCTGAGCCAAAGGAGTTTGTGCTCAATCAGAAGTCTTCTTATGGTCTGACTGGAGGTTGTCCAAGTCAGAATAGGTTGTCTTATTTGTAAGACATTACCTGCCATTTTTGGTCACCTGCCATTTCTTGTTCTTTGACTTTGGTCAAAAGTCTACCTTTGACTGGTCAAACGTTGACCATTCATCCTTTGACTTTTGACCACATGTCATGCACCTATTGGAGAGCTGGTGGGGGCTTGTCCCCCTGCCAGAACCTGGCAAGGAGATGGGCGCACGCCAAGGGTGGCGTGAGCCCAAGTAGGAGGCGCCTAGGAGTCCTTGTTGGACAAGGACTCCATCTCCCTTTAGGATTCCAATGAGAGTTTCTTCTAAGAATCCAGTTTGACTGGTCCAAGGCACTCTCCAAGTAGGAATCCAGGGGACTCTAATCCCACCAATCAGATTTAGATCTGATTTCACAAAGGGTTGTGATTGGTTGGGAGGAAGATGACTTGGATCACGCTTAGTCTATATAAGAGACCCAGCGCCCAAGTGAAATAAAATATAGAAAAAATAATCAAGAAGCAATCTTCCCACGCCCCAAGGCTGCCTCTCTCCCCTTTCTCCACGCCATACTCTCTTCTCCCCTTGCTCTCCACGTCCAAAAGTGTTTTGGATTTGGATTGGTGCGATTTAGATCAAGAAAAGGAGATCAAAAGCAAGAAGGCTGCGCTGCTGCGAAAACGACTGCAGATCTTCAAAAGGAGTTTTGAAGATCCTCCAGATCAGATCCAGATCTGATTTTTGGAGGCGTGATAGAGAAGAAGAGGATCTCCAGATCCAGCCCGAGTGGATACCGGTAGAGGCCAGGCGCTTGCGTGGCTTGATCCAGAACCTTCCGCTGCAAACAGGATCATCAACAGGGTAATAGGATTACCCTATTCAGGTAAATTGAATGTGATTTAATTTATTCTTTTCATTTAATTTTTATTAAATAAATAAGAATCAGATCTGAAGCATCCCTGATCTGATACAGATCTAAGAGAAAAAATTTTGAAATATATCTCTTGATCTGATCAGATCTGAACGAACCTGGTCAGGGAAATCAGGATTCCCCTTCATAGACCTCTCACAGATTGTATGAATATTCCTTTTGCGATGATCTTTCGGAATCCCAACTTTAAGAGGACTCTGATCGATTCTTGAAATTCAAAGCATTGACCATCTGGCACCAAATCTACATACTTGAAAATTCATTGATATAAAAGAAAATAAATACGTACCGAAAGAGTTGAATCGGTCGATTCCAACATTGAACAGAATCTGCTCGGATAGCAACTCCTTCAACTCTGGAATCTCATAACTCCGCAGGGTCTTCAGATCCTACTCTAAATGCGGACCAAGTGGTGGGTCCTTCAATAGATTCTCCTGCGGCTTCCCCCAATCGATGAAACCCAAGTCTTCTCCTAAGGTTTGGAAAACAAACAAAAATCTGATCTTCCATCCATGAATGGTGGAAGGAGTTCTCTGAATCAGTGAAAGAACATTTTTTCTCAATCTGAGGGTCACGTACCACCAGCTATGAGCCTCAGGATGCCTCTTCACCATTAAATAGTAATGAAAGAGTGTTACAGTCAGCTCCACCCCAGCCAAAAGGCACACCATAGTGAAGCCGCAGATATGGCGCCATGAGTTTGACACCACTGAACAAAACGACATCTCTAGAAAGCAAAAAAGAGTGATAAAAAATGGATGAAGAGAAAATCTCAACCCGCCCCAGAAACACTCCTTGTACACTTCGATCAGACCAGGAGGAGGGCTGCAGACCCGCTCCTCCGGTTTAGAAACTTCGAGTTGAAACTCTGGAGGAAAGTTGAACTGATCATGAATCAATATTAGGTCATCCTCTATTACCTCCGATTGAAAGGCTAAAGGGGCGAACTCGAAATCTTTGGATTGGACCATTTTTGTAAGAGAAAAAAAAATAGACAAAAATCCACAACAATAAGAAGATGACAAGATTCAATCCTTATTCTATCTAGGTCTTATATAGAACTGGCGAAGATTCGAGTGATTCATTTTCTCGAAATATTAAATGTGTGCGATGGAGATTGATGCAACATAGACACGTGAGACTGGCGATTAGATGCGACCCTTGTCATCGATATGATAAATCGGTATGGAGAGTTGAAACCATGTCCTACTCCACTCATGAGGCAGTATGCAAAGATGTGCCATAGTAATCAGTACATGAATGGCGATTTAATCCATCCCTCTTGGCTTCTCACGAATCGCTGGATGGATAAGCCAAGGATAAGAAGATAACCAGTTAAACAGGAAAATAGGTTCGACAATTCAGAACATCTTAAAAAGATAAGGAAAGAATAAGAAAGGAACTGCTTCGGCAAAAAAGTATTTCTTTCATATATGAAGCCTTCATACAAAGTTTCAATACAAAAAAAAAGAGAGAAGAAAAGCATAGTGCACGAGGATGTCGTCAGGAGCTCTTCTACAATTTGCCTCGAAAAGATCCTCCTCTTGGCCTTAAATTGAGCTTTCTATGCATCGAAATCTGCCTCATCTCCTTTGATAGCAAGATCAGATACATCTGAGAATTTGCTGATGCAAATACGACTTACAGATTGCAGGTTGACATCCGACTGTATGCAAGAACTCAGTGGCTCCATTAGGAAGATGAGGCAAAACTATTTCTTTATCCTCGTTAAAGTCTGTATAAAAGCCCATCTTACAAGCCTTAATAATAGAGTTTGTCCCAGCTTTTCTTAATATTTCAAGCGAATTGTTTAGTATCTGAGGTTTAGTTGGAGACCTCTGAGCTGTAGGTCCTCCCATGGAGGAGGAAACTTGGAACCTCCATGAAGCTTCCTCCACGTGATGACTCCCGCTTGAAGTCCTGGGTCTCTTTGTCGGTCGGTCATCGAAATCTCGGAGAAGTGCGGTCTCAAACGAAGATCCATCCCTTTCAGCCAAGGTCCTCTTTAGACGTTTGATGACATTATAGGGACGATGACATTTTTGGTCAGCTTCTAATCTCTACTTCTCAAGGACCTCGATCCTACGTCAAGCTCTACTCAACTCGTCGTTCTTTCAATCGATTACTTCTTGAACTTCGAAAAGGACTTTCTTAAAGTAGTCAATCTCCTTAATCAGATCAGCGTTAGCAGCTTTCTCCTACTCAAAAAAATATTTGAGCTTTTCGAGCTCATTTTTCACTTCCATAAGTTCTAAAGGTGAAAATCTGGAAGCGGCTCCGACGAAACTCGCTAGATAATGACTAAGTAAAGCCAAAGAGTCGAAGGCTCCAAACACCTGATGTTGGACATCTTCGCTTTCTAAAGTGAGCCTATCTATAGGAGAGAGATGCCTCCTCAAGAAATCGATGGTGACTTCCAAATTATTTGCAGTAGGAGAAGAGGAAGGAACTAACGATATTTGGGGCACCTCCTCCTAGATCCTTGTTGGAAAAATATTTGAACCAAAAATTTCTACTCTTTATGGTTTGACAGCCCCAACCGCATTGATCGAGTTGAAGGAGTCGGAAGCCTTAATGGCTCCTCCCGACTCTTTGGAAAGATTGACTTTCGTCTCTGAGACAACGCGCGCTGGAAAGAAAATGGAGATGACCTTCGTGGGAGTTCTCACTGTTGCTTCTGTCACCGTCTCTACATTTTCCCCCATTGAATCCACCGGCTTGACCCTAACATTACCCATCGAGTTTTGTAAATCATTCCTTGACAAGGATCTATCCCCTTCTACATCATCTGGGACAGGAGGGAGAGATATTAAAGAAGTCTCTGAGACTTCAGTAGAGGAGCTCTCGAAAGTCTGGGTTTGAGCGGGCAAAATCTTGGCTTGCAATCTTTGAGCCGATAGCCTCTTCAATGTCGCAGCCATCTGAGAATCTATTTGAAGCAAAAAGCCTAACAAGGCAACTTCAAAAGAAGGGATGCAAAAAATGAAAGTTCTATGTTCAGAAATGCTTTTCGTTCTTCAGTTATCCTCTTCAAATGCTTTATAGTAAAAGAGGAGAAGACAAGGAGACACTTGTTATTAAGTTTTTCCTTTTTCTATCGACGAATGGAACATGTCTTTCAATCGTAACTACTCTTGCCCTAAGAAATGGTGACAGCAATGATCAAACGTTGGTGTACAACTATAAATAGAAAAGTAACTCATCCAATCCGAGATGCTGTCTATGATTAGTCCTTTCACCTGATCCTCAGACTCAGCACTAGAGGAGTAGTGTTACAGTAGTAATAAAAAGCCTCAGATCGACTGATATATCCTAGATGCACTTCAGCTCAGTCTATCCTGATGAACGCTTGTGGATCAGGATATTATTACAATATCCTCTAAACAGATGACTAATGCCGGATGGCCGACCTGATCCAATATTTATGAAAACACCCTAGCTGGTACCTATCATCTTTAAATCACCTCGGATAAAGAAAGTTCCCCACGGATTGACTATAATACAACTGTAATTAGGTCATAAATAAGCTATTACCTACTCGCCCAAAATCATTGATGATAAATTGAGAATCCTAATCATACCAGCAACCGTCATTCCATTCAAAAGATTTTCGAAAATCTCGTTACGACAAGATTAGCGGTCCGAAATCAGCAAAATTGCGTAACCATCGTATAAAAATTTTTTCACAAATACAACGAACCTCGAGGACCCAGGTAAGCAAGAACCCCTCTCAAAAGAAATTAGCTCATGCTTGTTTCTGACTTGAGCATTGGAGGATCCTTACTGGAGACCAAATTTTTCAATCCGGATTTTGTTTTGCAGGTCCTCAAGCTTATCTATGTGGAGCCATTCCATCAATTCTAAAGCCGATGATTCTTAGCAGTAATAGTTTTTTCTTTTTTCTAATACTTTTGTATATATGCACATGTATTTTTGAGAGGAAAGTTACTTTGTACTTGAGTGAAATCTTATCTCAAAAATCATCCAAAAAATTTGAAATCGGTAAAACTAAAGACTTTACGTAACCACGAAAGGTTTGAATATCAAAACTTTATTTAATCATATATAATATAGTTATGGAATAGTGGGGTTAAATCTTCTCTCTGTATTATGCCCTTGTATTCATATATTCCGACGGCAATCTATTAACTATATCTTTTAATTAAGTTATTATAATTTCTCAAAAAAAAATAAAAATAACAAATGTCTTTGTGATAGACATCCTGCTATAAAACCTGTTAAAGCATAAATCTGGCATGATTTTTATTGTGATTAAGTAAATATTAGAGTCTACTTCATGTTATATTGTCATTACATTTAAAAACTATTTAAGTTGACATTAATATGTGTAGAGATGCTTCAAAAATGGGAGAGCATGAGCATAAATATGTTAGAAGATTGTATGTAATATAGAAATTCTTAACTTATTATTTCCTTCACAGTCAAGGAATAAATTTTAACGGGTGTAGTTTTTTTAATAGTCAAAGGTTCGCTTGAAGCATTTTTTTTTTAGGTTATTTGGAAAATTCTGTTTCTAAAAAAATTAATGTTTTTATTCAACTGGCTTCTAAAAATAAGATTTTTGTTGCAGATTATTTAGCAAAATGAATATGGCCAAGTCCTACCGAGGGTGTTTCAGAGTCCTTGAATATGCCTTGCATATCTTCTTAAGTTGTCAGCATGTAAAAATGTGGGTTTGTTTCAAAGCTAAAATTAAATGGTAAGATGGCATGGGGCTTGATATCTTGCTAGGTTAAGGTGGTACCAGTCAAGTTTTGGCCTCTTAGTAGCTTTAGTTTAACGATATTTAGATTTGAAGTACAGTCCGACGGATTGCTTAAGAAAAAGATTCTTAAGCATCCCCCCCCCCCCCCCCCCCCCCTCCGCCACAAGCTCCTAAATGGTTGGAACTTGGAAGTTTGCAAAAATTCTTCATATAATGTTTGCTTCAATTTTCTTGTTTTTCTTATTTCATAATCTCAATGAAATATGGACAGGTTGAACCAATCCTTTCCCTCAAAAAAGAAAAGAAAAGAAAAAAAAATTGGGTGGAAAGATCTTTTTATGATCATCAGCAAATATGAATTACATGCAACAATTATATATTAATTTTATTTATATAAATTTGAATGTTATTGTAGGAGCTGGTGGACATTAGATGATTATAACATAGATAAGGATGTTTGAGATGAAAATATAGCAAGATTGAGAGAAAGATCAAAGAATGATTTAAATTCAATGTTTGTTATAAGAAGGACTTCTAATCACAAGTAAATACAACCCTTACTCCATGACAATCAATCCTAGAAATCTAAGCAACCACTCGAGCTTAGTCATCTAATTGCTTTGCATCTTGACTTCCCGGTCAACCCTGAGTCACCTCCATGAATCTCCTAACCGTTAACTTTTCTATATTCGTCAAAGACTCAACTTTGATTACTTGAAGTCCATGACATGATATCAATGATGATTGAGCCTATCAAAACGGACTCTCGTGATTCAAGAATCAAAGGAGCACTTTTGGTCCAGGCCACGCTGCTTTGCCTGCCCAAAACCCTGCCAAAAGGATAAGGAACTCCTACCCCCAATCCCAATCGAAAAATATATATACTTCTTTTTTACCCCCAAAAGTAAGTATATAACCCTCTCGCCTCTGCACCGCGGGGTTTTTTTAAGACAGTCGCCGATTGCTTTTAAAAAAAAAAAATACACGTACACCGACCCCCTTACATCGGAAGTTTCCGACCGACGACGGCTCGGAGGTCCGAAGTCCGTCCTCGCCGTCATCAATTCTGCCCGTTGCGTCCCCAAATTCCGATCCGATCCCCTCTGATCGCGGAATGTGGCAGGCGATCCAGTCGGCGAAGGAGCACTAGAATTCCGAGGGAACTAGGGTTTGGCGCCACCCGCCGAATCGCCGGAATCGACCCGCGATTAGGGTTCTCTGGCTCCTTTTTTACTTATCTCGCTTCTCTCGCTTGATTTTGGTTGCTTAAGCTTCTGATTTCGCTTCGTCGCAGTCGCCGGATGGTTTCCTTGGCTGTTTGGCCTGCGTTGTGGAGCTAGAGTTGCCGAATTGATGTAATTCGGGCGACGACTTCGGGCTCTGCTCCATATTTCTTGCTCAAATCTTTGGATTTGTTGTTCTCGTCGGGATTTTGATTCGATTGTTTGTGAATTTTGTTGTTATGTTCTGTGGCTTTGGAGTTTGGAGTTCAGGTTAAGTTTTTTCCATTTTTTTGTTGGGGGTTGGGTGGGGGTAGTCCCTCGGTGGTTCTGCGTGTAGTTCTCGTTTTTCATCTCGTGGGAGTCTGCCGTTGGTGGAATTATTGAGCTTTCGTGTCGTTACAATAGCTTGAGCATTGTAAATCCCTACTGCATTTGCTCTTGTTGTTGCTAGGTTTGCTTCGTGGTCTCTTTGATCCTTCAATCGAATGGTTGAAGTCGCTTATTTCTGTTTTCATTAATATCCTCTCACTTCTTAAGTTCTGCTCTGTTTTCTGCTTTGTTTTGGTAGGTTATTGGAGGTGTAGTTCCTATGAGAAAAACAAGCTTGAATTTGTGGGATGCAGATTAAGTATCGACTTTAGTTTCTGGGGTTGTAGGAGTTCGTAATCCTATTCTATATTGCTGTCTTGTCATGCCCATGTTCAGTGCTGCGCTCTTATTTGTGTGGTATTTATATCGAAAGGAAATGGTGATGTGCATCATAAGGGGCAAAACGCGGATTTAAGTTGTAACACGTGGTTAAGAGAGATGGCGGGAAGCACAAGAGCAGAGTTGGCTTCAAGCAGTATGGATGGATCGACCTTTGCTGCCACATATTCCGGTGGGCAGCGGGGAACGTACTCTGGCTCAAACTTGGATAGGTCTGGAAGCTTTCGTGACAGCCTAGAGAATCGCATCATGGTTTCAGGGCCAGGCACATCTAGAAACACAGCTCCATCAATGGAAGTTCCACCAGTGTCCCAGTATCTAACACTGGAGCCTATTTCTATGAGCGAGCAGAAGTATACTCGCTCAGGAGAGTTAAGAAGGGTTCTTGGTATTTCTGTTGAGGAGCATTCGTTTGGTGCTGTACAATCTAAACCACTCCCTCCTATAGCATCGGAGGAGCTAAAACGTTTCAAAGCAAGCGTGCTAGAGTCATCAAACAGGGCCAGGTACTCTACTTGTATTCCTCCCTCCTTTATTCTCAGACTGGCCTGTTATGTGTTCTGTATCCATGAGGTGCCTTTTCCTATTCTTCCCCATAATTTATGGCGCAGTATAATTGTAGACTTTTTCCCGTACATTACAACACAAACTGAATCCTGTCAATTTATCTGGCTGAAGGATTTAAAATGTGCTGGTCCTAGGGTACACAGAATAAGTGCTGAAAATCCTTCAAACCAGAATATTAGTTACGTCTAGACATAATAGAACACCGATGTATATCTGATAGTGGCTGTTTGCTGAAGATATAGCATCTCTTTGACCAGGGATAGGGCAAGATTCTTGCAAGAATCGGTTGGGAAATTGGATAAATATCGCAACATTCTCTCAAGGAAACGACAAAGAAGTGAACCATCAAGTGAGAAGTCAGGTACTGCAAATTTTTTAAAGTTGGGAGGTCAAGCTCATCAGAACCCTGCAGAAGTTGCAAGTCAGAGATTGGAGGACAGGACAAAAAATGTTGTTCCAAATAAGCGTGTTCGCTCATCAATGGTGGAAGTACGGGTTTGTATTTCTTATCAAGTTGTTAGTTGCTTGAGGCATTTGAACTTTTGATGATGGATTTTAATTGTATAGATAGAGCTAGCTTTGCAGCCAGTATATGAGCACGTATCATTTTCTGTCATGTTCTTCCACACCATCCATTTGTGAGGTTTAAAGATGAATTTTTCCCCCTGCCAGTTATATAGGCCTTTATTCAAAAACCATGGGATATTTTAATAGTATGCTTGCTTGCCTGATCTCTTATAAGAAGAAGCATATAGCTTACTTGTTTCTGACCATTGGGCAGTTGTTTGATGAAAAGAATATCAAATATTGTTGATATATGGTCTGGAAACACTATAAATGGTTTTCTCTTTCTGCTATAGTCGGAAGGGCGCAGTGCTGTTCTTGTGAGGCAAGGTACAGCAACAGACAAGGATAAGAATATGCTCAGGGCTTACAATGGTGGACCGATGACCTCTGAAGACAAGATTCGTGGGCTCACTCCTGGCAGCGATGTTTGGGAGAAAAAAATGAAACGAAGACGTTCTGTTGGCACAATGGTTAACAGAGTTGCAGAGGGTGATCGAGACTCCAAACAAGCAATTCAACAGAGGCTCAACAATGAATCCCGTCCACGATCGTGTGATAACCTTGGATTCCGGTATTTTTCTACAGGATATTATATTTTCCTCTTTTTACAATCTTAAATTCATATGTTGGTGTAAATTGCTAGTTACCATAGAAAGTAGTTCCTGTTTTTCTAGTTGCTCACTTGCTTTATTGGTTGTCAAAAACTGATGTTTGCAGTTAGTCTGCATTTTACATGCTGTCAGAATTGTTAAAAGATTTTGACTATTCCTTTGGTGTCAGGAACATCTTGATAATTTGTTGCTTTAAGATATGCTTTTATCAAGAGTTTGGTGGAAAGTTTGGTAATTAGTAAAACTTGATGTAAGTTTAGAAATTGGGTTAAATATGTAGATAATGGTGTTAATTAACAATAAAAAAATCTCTAAGACTCTTAAATGATTCATGTATCTAAAAGATAATTGATTAAGTGTTAGCTCTCTTGATCTTTAGCTAAGAAATGAAATTCTACATATTGCATTTTAGTGAAAATAGGGAGTTAAGAGAAATTAGGTAAGTTATACTACATGTACAAGGAGGTTAGTACTTGCTGGATTTCTAAAGTTTCTTGATATGAGAAGGTTGGTGCATCAATTCTAAGTTTTGCAGTATTATCAACTTCCAGGAGTCTAGGAGATATTGAGGTGCTTTTTGTTTAATCTATTTTGTAGGATGTACTAAAAGTGATTGCAAGAGGCTTCTCATAAGGAATGGTGAGGATGTGAAAAGATGGAAATCTGTATCTAGATACCGTTAAGAGAGGTGTTTGCCATGATGCTTTAGGGCAAGCTATAACCATTAAGGCCAAGATTTAAGATACCGATTTGTTTTATCCTGGGTTGAGGTGATATCAGGATGCTACTGTCCCAACTTTTGGGACTATTTGGTGTCTAGGTACCGGATTGGAACACTATTATTTTTTCTTTTTTGTTTGATCATTTATTTTTTCTTTTTTATCCTAAATAGGTGTTTCAGTGAATATATATATATATATATTTAAAAAATTATCCTCTACCTTCCTCTCTCTGCCCCTCTGTCATCTCTCTCTCTCTCTCTCTCTCTCTCTCTCTCTACCCATACTACTCTCATGACTAAGCCAAAGAGAGAGAATGGCCCTCACCATGCTTTTTGTCTCTCATTTTTTTCTTTGAAATCTAATGCAATGCTGTGGTCGCTCTTGGTATTGGCTGAACTGGCCTTCATGCTGACCGCCCCCAACTAATTTGAGCCAGGATAGATGGAATGTCCGATCCCATTAAGGGACCAGCATCCAGCAAATGTCCTAAGTGCCAGTTTCTTGTTGGTACTGACAGTACTGATCTAAATCCTTGGTTAAAGCGACTGAAATGGAGGTTGCTTTGGTGAGAAACAATATATATGAACCAGAGTGTGGAGATATTTTTTCAATAAATGGTGTTCTTTTGGTATTATATCATTTCAGTAATTTCATTAGATGAACAAAGTTATATTAAGAAGTATAAGATGAATCTAAGAGAGAGAGGGAGAGAGAGTGGCAGGAATGATTTGGTCATGCCGAGAAGAACATCTAGGTTAGTACTAACTCATTTGATCAATTGAATAAATTAGTATGAAGAGGTGAAACCTGAACATTGCTTTTATTGTTATCCAATAGTGTATGTTATAACACCATGTGAGTTATTAGGTAATATGAAAGAAAGCTGCAGCTAGTGGATCTTTTGACTATTGTTTTATGATATGTATGAGGTGAGGTATGAACTACTTATAAAGTGTCTGGTTGGATTTTTAGTGGTTTGAGAATGACAAGCCTCTTCAATTTTTGCCTTTTTATCATCTTGGATGCAATGAGTTTGATATAGAAAAAGTAGTTTCTTAATATACATTATTTGCCTATGATACAGTATTGACAAGTGAAGTTATTAGGTAAGTAAGAGGGAAGAAAGTTGCATCTACTAGATCTTTTTACCATTGGTTTAAGCTGTGTACAAGTTATTAATCTTAGGCATGAACTACTTATAAAGTATCTGGGGGGTTGACAATGGCAAGCCTCTTCAGGCTTTACCGTTGTATTTCTCTTGGATGCAATGTGTGTTGTTATGGAAAAAGTAGTTGCTTCATATTCATTGTTTGTAGATGATGCATTATTGACTTATATGACTATGGAAGGGTGAATAGATTATCAGAATAATGGAAGTTTTATGATAAAATGTAGAAAAAATAGCTAACTAAAATGCACCCTAAATCCCTACTTTTTGTTAAGCATGGATGAAGAATTGGAAATGGTGGGTACGCTAGCTTCCAAATTTGTTAATGGAAGGTAAAGAAGATAAATGGAAATGTCTCATATAGGAGTGAAGCGGGTGGGTGGATGAATAGGAGTTTTGTTGAGCATTATGTAATGACTCACGATATCACCATGAGCTATCACTAGGACTTGCTCGAGGATTTATAAGATCATTAAAAAAATTGAAAATTTATGGCAATCTTATATATTATAATGTTGAGCTATTAACAGGGGGGACATGGGGAGTATTACGATTAGAGGATAAAGTGAGGGAGAAATTATTAAGATAACTTGGACATGCTCATTATAGGCTGTAGTGAAAAACTGCAAATGACCTGTTGGTTTGAATGAGCATGCCTAGGAACTAGTTGTGAACTGATGCACATGAACTTACCCGATATTGATGTTATAAGACTTGTTGCATATATCTGTACTTACTTACATATAATAATCATTTACAGAGGTTTCTATATCACATTATGTTCTAGATTTCTGTACATGTACAATACTCCTTATCCTTGGTTTTCTGATAGCTTTAATCACACTTATGGGCTTGTCCAAAGATTTTTAGATTTTGGAGGATGAAAATAATCTAGTCATATTAAATCATATCTTTGATTCTTACTTTCTAAGTACTTCAAAGTTCAAACATTCGGTCTCTTGTGTGACCAATGCAGTGGAGCAATGGCTTTTGTCGTGGAAATTTGTTTGTTATGAAAAGGATGAGGAAGGATGGAACTTTATCCCTCATCTGGTTGTTTAGAAAGAAAGCTTTGAGATAATTTTCATACATGCCAAGCTTAAAATGGAGACTGTTTGCTATTGACATTTCCTCCAGGACGAGCTTTGTGCTAATTAGATAGTTTTTTAGGTTGGATCTACTGCTATTATCTGTTTGGACACCACGGTCTTTCTTCTTTTATCCTGCTGTTTCTATTTGTATTTGTTTGTGGAATAAAGCTGCCTCCTTTCTCTTGGATATTTTGTCATTGGAGTACAACCTCCACCCTGTCATTTTCTTTTCTTGTGCTATTCTTTTCCCAATTTTTGCATTATGATTGTTACTACTCATTTTACATGAAAAGCGAAGTTCTACTCATGTTTTACTGTTGCTGCTTCCAAGCTCATGCTTTTATAATTTCTTTAACCTCATGTAATAAAAAACAAAGAAATTAATTTGACTTTTTTGCATTTTGGCTTTTCCATAAATGCTTTAGTTACTTGACATATTTGCTGCTCAATCACCATCATGTTAATTGTTTGGTTAGGTTTATGTGGTTATCGAATTGAGAGAATTTTTTGCTATTTCTTCTTGAACTTCCCATCTTGCAGGCCTGGATCATCCAGTGTAATTGTAGGAAGCAACAAGATTGATGGCAATTCCCAATTAAGTGGTGCTAGTTCCCGTGTCATATCCAAGAATGACTTGGATAATGGCTCTCTTTCAAACGAGAGAAGAGAATGCTCTGCTGGACTAGATAAGGAGCGGATTATAGCTAAAGGAAGCAATAAGTATGTATACTTTTGTGAGGTCCTCCAAACTTGGTATCTTCATCGATACTGCTTTGGTAGCTAGCATCTATTCTATTTTATGATACAAAATCCCTTGACTGAACTAATTGACAAATCATTTATACTAGTATTCTTTTTTCTTTCCCCAATGCGCACCCCCTCCCCTTTCTTCTACTTCTTTCCTCTCCTCCTTCAATGCATGTGCAATCAACTCTCTTGGTTTCATTTGGATGCATGATTTTGGCTGGTTGATCTCCACTGTCCACAAACTTGATTGCAATTGTTTAATATGCCATGCTTTCTGTCATGTGCTTGTATGTCAGTCTTGCTTGTTTATATAATTATATCCTTATTGGGCAGAGCAATGCTTGTTGCTTATGATTAGGCTCTTATGGTCTCACAGTGAGTTTTTTAAAAGAATTTTCTCCATTACTTTTCCTTCGTTTATCATACTTCCATTTATTAAACTGAATTTAAGTCATCCCGGTATCCAGGTTAAATTCTCGTGAGGATGCTCAATCAGGAAGTCAAAGTCCTCTGATGAAAGGAAAAGCATCTAGGGCTCCAAGGACAGGTTCAGCTGTTGTCATAAATGCTTCTTCAAATTTTCCTCGCACATCTGGTGAGGGATGGGAGCAAGCTCCTTCCCTAAACAAAGTCCAGCCTTTAGCTGGGGCGACCAATCGTAAACGTTCCGTGCCTACAGGATCATCATCACCCCCTGTAACTCAATGGGGAGGTCAACGGCCACAAAAAATTTCCCGGACGAGAAGGGCAAATGTAGTTTCTCCAGTCTCAAATTTTGATGAAGCTCAGATTTTGCCTGAAGGATTTGCAGCTCCTGATGTTGGGGCAAGATTAATAACTATGGAGTCCAGTGGGCTTTTATTTCCCAGGGGCATGCATAATAGCACTCTGCAATCAAAGTTGAAACCTGATAATGTGCCATCTCCAGCTGGATTATCAGAAAGTGAGGAATCTGGTGCTACTGAAAACAAGTTTAAAGAAAAAGGAACTGAGAGTGGTGAGTTAGAGGATGGGTCCCGGAATACGGTCCATAAAGCAACTTTTGTTTTGCCTACAAAGAAGAATAGGTTTTTTCTAAAAGAAGCAATTGGAGATGGAGTTCGGAGGCAAGGCAGGAGTGGAAGAGGTTCAATGCAGTCAAAAGCATGCTTAACCTTAATGAAAGAAAAATCAGAAAATATCGACGCATTAAAGCCACTCAAAAGCGGGAGGCCTGGTTCTGATAAGAATGAAAGGTGTTGCCATTTAATCTGCGAAGAGACTGAAAATCTGGTACTTTATTACATGCTCGTTGCTAATTCTGTTCATGCTTAATTTAAGTATTGTTTCCTTGGTGCAGTAGGGTAGGTCGCCCTCCTTCCAAAAAGGTATCTGATCGCAAGGCTTCTACTCGTCCTGCACAAATTATAAATAGCGGTTCCTCGGACTTGACAGGTTGTTTATTTCATATGTTTTATAATATAAATAATATTTTAAGATTTTATTTTATATTTTTGGTATTCTCCTTTTACCTATATCTAAATATGCTGGCATTTTATATATTTGTAATTGGTAGGTGAATCAGATGATGATCGTGAAGAGCTGTTGTCAGCTGCAAAAGCTGCTCGCAATTCTAGCTGTGTGCAACCCACCCTACTAACTTTTTTGGTTTTAAAGAACAAAGCTATTTCTTTTTGATTCCTTATATATATATATATATATTTCAGCTTTCTTTCTTTTGCAGATAATGGTTGTTCTAGTTCTTTCTGGAAGAAAATGGAACTAATTTTTGCTTTTGTTACTTTGGAAGATATAACCTATGTGAAGAATCAGGCTAGTTTCTATGCTGCTACTATTTATATTTTAGTTGAATTTATATTTTTAATAACGTTCTCATTTTTTGGTTGAATCAACCTTTTTATCAGGTAAATTTTGTTGAAGAGCTTGATGAAAGCTTGTCTAATTTGCATGATATTGACTGTAACGTAATGGTATCAACTCTTTCCAAGTCTCTTCTTACAAAATCTGCTTTCTTTTTCTTTTTTCTTCTTTTTTTTTTTTGTTCAGGGGAAAAAAGAAAGAGAGCGTCATTATCTCTTATTAGCTCTCTGTTCTTTTTATTTTCCTTCTTGGTCTTTGGATGCATTGGGGCTTCCCCCATTGTTATTTCAATTTCTTTCACTTTCTTAGTTGTCTTTTTATTTCCATGGCCCACCAGTTGGTATTGCAATACCAGTTTATCTCAGAGAACTTTGGAACAGTGACATATCTTTTTTCATCTCAGTCGCCTTCCTTATGGATATTTGGTATATATAAATTAGTTTTCTTTTCAGGTTGAGCTTGCATGCCAAACAGTGCTATCACCTCACTCTTCTTTTTCTATCGAACAAAATCAAGCAAATGTTGATGGACAGAACAAATCTGTTGGGACTCTGTGTTCAGTTGATGAGCCACAGCGTGCCAACACAACATGTGGAAACGTACAAACAGAGAAGTGGCTCGAGAAAATGGTTCCACTATCACAGAGGCTTCTGTCAGCCTTCATTGCAGAAGAAGGAACTGAGAAGTTTAACTGCGATAATGAACAAGGAGATATGGTATTGCAGTTTTCAAGCGATTTTTTTCCTTATGGTACAAATCGTAATGTTAAAAATGAACATGAGACCGATTTTATGAAATCTGAGTTTGAAATGGACCTTGATTTCAAGAATCAGAAAAACCACTCAGGAGATAATATTCCTTGCAATGGATTTGTGATGTCTAGCAGCATCAGGAGTTCAAATACTCAGAATTTCACATCTGGTGATGAGGTACTGGCAGAAAACAATGTCATGATGCATTCAGATAATGGGTCTCTTTCAGAGTTTGGGCAAACTAATTCGAATCAGCTACAAGCCATGGGTACAAATTTTTCTGGTACTTCCCCATATGAGTGTCAGTTTGAGCATATGTCTTTGGATGATAGGATCTTGATGGAGTTGCACAGTATAGGCCTATATCCAGAGTCAGTGGTATGCTCACTTTTCTATTTTCAAATCTTTCATTTGATTAATTGTCTCTTTGTTGGACAAGCATGACTTACTAATTTTATCAAATCCTGTTATTTTTGATTGTACGGTCACCCTTGTCCATGCAATTCTCATTGCTCAATTCCATTTCTTATTTATGTCACTGAATTACATCATGTACCTATTTCCACAATGTCTGGCTAACCTTTTTTTCTTAGACATGCATATGACCAGACTAGCTGATTCTTCTTATTGAAATGGTCCTTATGTTTTTATTAGCACATAGTTCATTATATTACTCTTCTGGTGCATGATAACATAGTCATTAATATGAAATGGGGAAAGTAGAAAAGAATTCTCAAGCTCTCTCATACAATCTCTTTCTTTATGCCTCTCCAGCTTTGTGCTTCTTTAGCACTCAGCCTGGTTACTTGATTACCCCTTTTTAATCTAAAACTGGAGCTTAGTTGAAAATATTGCAGGTGAGTTATCTTGTAAACTAGAGACGAAACAGAGGCCAAGGTCAATTATATTACTTTGTTTCTCATGCAGCATTCCTGGATTACCAGTGGACTTTCTGAAGTACCACCACCAGCTCACCAGTTGCCACCATATATTTTTTATGTTTAAGTAACTTTTATTTTGTTTCTTATGTAAGTGGTCTCATGTGTTCATTCTGTGCTTTATGACTCATCGTTGGACACTGTTTTCTCTCCTTGCTATGTTATATGTTATAATTAATTGTGCTCTTGATCATTTATCTTCGACACAATTGTTTCCCTCGAGTCATGCTTGTGTATAGCATTGGCTGAAAGTATTATACATGTTACACTTGCTTTAAGCAACATAAGTGTTGTAAATTGCGATTGCCTCAGCCTAAATTTTTTAAACCATCTAGGGAAATGCCCTGGTTTGCTTTCTGAGGAGAGAGGTAAAGATTAAAGATCTGTAGGTCCATTATCTCTATTTTGAACCTTGTATCTATGATTTTATTTTGTATGCTTTATGCTTTATATTTTAACTGCTGATTACCTTCTGCAGGAAAAAAAAAAACATGTTAACCTTTTTCTTTTTATGTTTGATAATGAATTCTCTCATGAAAAAATACTTTCTTTTATGGAATTTCCTTTTTACAGCCTGATCTGGCTGAGGGCGCGGACTGTGAGATCGATAAAACTATTTTGGAGCTTAAGATAGGGCTTTACCAGCAGGTTGCATTTTCACAATATATCTTTTTTTTTTTAATATATATATAAGTCATTCTTTTCTGTTTAATTATAAGTTAATTTGCTTTACTAATATAGATAGATAATTCAATTCTTTTAAAATAACTTTATTATTTAAGCTTGTGCAATGCCATCCTATTACATATTCTTTTAACCTTCATGGACTCTGCAGGATGTTCCTGTTAGATATATGTGCCCTAGAAGCCAGAATTGGCTGACACTTGTAATACACTTTTAGGGGCAAAATTGTAATTTTGACTATAATTAATGAAATGGGTTATTTTCTATCACACATGTGTATTTAGTGTCTGTGATACATCCTTTGAGTTAATGGTAATGATAATTCATATTTTCAAGAGTTGAAAATTTAAGACATGAATAATCATTATTAACTCATAAACAGCTCCCGACCATAGGATCATCACGAGGATGGTGATTGATCCGGAAGGTTGGTGTACGATCGCTTCTCTTTAGTAGATGAGTCTTGAGTCTACGGTGTGGAGACACCGGAGCGAGAGTACAGGTACTCGTTAGAGAACGAGGGCACTGAGCGTGACCACCTCGAGTAGTCATTAGGAAGTCTACCTTCTCGTCAATGACTGACTCGATGCTGCAGTAGTGTGTCTGGTTCTTTGACCTGAGATGCATCGGCAGTTCACCTTGAGGGTGTTATAGTTTGACTACACCATTACTCGGTCTCCTAGCCATATGGAACCCTGAGGTGTATGTTGGCTATAGCATGTTCATTGTAGGAACTGGATTGCATCAAGATGGGATCTATCTACCTCGGTGGTAGAGGAGCAGCCCTATGATGATCATGAGAATCAAGTCCAGAAATCCATGGCCATGGTAGAGTGAAATAATAGAAAGAGTTTCTATTTAGATTTTCACATTGGACTCGAATCGAATGATTACATCATATGACAGAGACTAGGGTTTGACGAGTTCACCTTAACCCTAATCTGATCGGGGCTCAAGATAGAAGAACTTAATCACACAGGTAGCTGCACCAAGAGGTTCGCATTCAGCTCTGATGGGTTGCCACCATATACTGCTAGGTGTCACTGGTGGATTTTGGGAGCAATTAGAATGATTTAGATGATCGATCATTCTAGCTGTTCGAATCAGAAGAGTTCTGATCCATCGAAAGGAGTTTCGATGATGTCTATGATAGAGATCATGACATATCCCATTACCATACAGAACTGAACCTAACTGGGTCACACAAACAAGGGTTTGAATCTGGTGATCATCAATTGAACTGATCTAGTTCAATTGATCTGAATGAGATTCAATTAGGTTCAAGGAAATCGTGCTAGCACTCGATTGAACCTAACGTTCTTCTTTTACTATCATAAATAAGTTGTCCTGACTGAGCCAAAGGAGTTTGTGCTCAATCAGAGGCCTTCATATGGTCTGACTGGAGGTTGTCCAAGTCAGAATAGGTTGTCTTATTTGTAAGACATTACCTGCCATTTTTGGTCACCTGCCATTTCTTGTTCTTTGACTTTGGTCAAAAGTCTACCTTTGACTGGTCAAACGTTGACCATTGACCCTTTGACTTTTGACCACATGTCATGCACCTATTGGAGAGCTGGTGGGGGCCTTGTCCCCCTGCCAGAACCTGGCAAGGAGAAGGGCGCACGCCAAGGGTGGCGTGAGCCCAAGTAGGAGGCGCCTAGGAGTCCTTGTTGGACAAGGACTCCACCTCCCTTTTGGATTCCAATCAGAGTTCTACTAAGAATCCAGTTTGACTGGTCTTAGGCGCCCTCTAAGGAGGAATCCAGGGGTCTCTATTCCAACCAATCAGATTTAGATCTGATTTCACAAAGGGTTGTGATTGGTTGAGAGGAAGAGGAGTTGGATCACAAGAGGTCTATAAATAAGACCCTGCGCCCAACCCTAATCCTAAGTGAAAGTGAAGTCAATAGAGATTTCCCACGCCCCAAGGCTGCCTCTCCCCTCCTTCTCCACGCCATAGTCTCTTCTCCCCTTGCTCTCCACGTCCAAAAGGTGTTTTGGACTTTGGTTGGTGCGATTCAGATCAAGGAAAGGCGATCAAAAGCAAGAAGGCTGCGCTGCTGCAAAAGGACGACTGCAGATCTTCAAAAGAGTTTTGAAGATCCTCCAGATCAGATCCAGATCTGATTTTTGGAGGTGTGATAGAGAAGAAGAGGATCTCCAGATCCAACCCGAGTGGATACCGGTAGAGGCCAGGCGCTTGCGTGGCTAGATCCAGAACCTTCCGCTGCAATCAGGATCATCTACAGGGTAATAGGATTACCCAAATCAGGTAAATTAAATTTGATTTAATTTATCTTATTTTATTTTATTTATTAAAATAATAAGAATCAGATCTAAAATATATCAAGATCTGATTAAGATCAAGAGAAAATTTTTGAAATATATCTCTTGATCTAATCAGATCTGGACGAACCTGGACCGGGAAATCAGGATTTCCCTTCAACTGGTATCAGAGCCATGGTTCTAAATTGTTTAGATCTGATTTTAATTTTATTTTAATTAGAAAATAAAGTGATTTCAGATGTCACATGAGATGTGATCAGATCTGAAATCAGAAAAATTAAAATTAAATGATTTGGATCTAAGAACATGAAGATATGCATGACTAGTTCTAGAATAGAATAGTTCTATAGAATAGTTTTGCATGTCTTTGATTTAATCTGATTAAATCATATTTTAGATCTTCTTATTTACTATTTTCTGATATTATAAGTGTTATAATAACATCTGATAAACAGCAAATAAAAATTATTTAATTTTAAATATCATATGAGATATGATAGATGCATGACTAGACTAGTTGTAGAATAGTTCTACATAATTGTCTAGATTAGAATTTATTTTGATTAGATCAATTTAAATCTAATTTTTTCAGATTATTATGTGATAATTTAGATCTGAAAACATGCATGATTATGATACATGAGATGTATGCAAAATATGCCTTGATTAGATCTAAATTTGTATATGAGATATATGATATAGATCTATAACTGTTTTGTAGATTTACATGTTCCTGATTAAGGCGTTCCTCTTGGCCGTCCGGTCATAAGAACGAAGAAGGGTTTAAAGGCCCTCTCTTCCCATTCGATGGGGTGTTCTTATGACGTGTAGGGGTGCTGCGTGTTCGTCCTTAATCAGAAACCCAAAACTTACTTTCTGCAAAACCCTAGATCCTGAAACCCTAGGATTTATTGTGCATATTTTGTTTATGAACCCAACTTAATTAAGAATTAAGTTTATGGAATATTAATTAGGTCTAAAATTGAGAATTTCAGATCTAAGACATATTCATAATACTGGGTTCGGGCTTGGGTAGCTCAATTAGGTCTAAGCGGTTGATCAAACCGAATCAAGAGTTGGTTAGATGGGATCAACAATGCTTAAATTGACCAGCCTAATAGGATTAAGTCTGGGTCAAGATCGAGTCACGATCAAGCAAGACCTAATTAGGCTCAGAGGTTAGAGTCTGGATTGTAGGCTAACCCAATTGGTTCTGACTCAACAATTTGGTGTCTAAGGTAAGTTTGGCACAGACGACCGACTGGTTTTTAATTGGAAGCTACTCGACCTGAATGCGTTCTTGTGCGAGTTAACGGCATATTCCTTCCACCGGTCTCACTTACCTGGCCATATCTGTTGACACAGTTCTGATCTGAGGTGGTCAATAATCCGAGCTGACCCATGCCACTAGGTTAGTCATAATTGTTATGACTAAGCCAAGTCTAGTTTAATGAGACCTGAATCAATTCTCCCTAAGAAAAGATTAAGTCTGAGGTCTTCCACCATTGTAGACGTGCGGGCCCTTCCCGGGGTTGATTGTTCTCGGCTGGATACAGTGGCTCAGTTGCACCGGGAAGACGCAACCATGTCTATTAGGCATTGGATGCTATGGGCTGGAGGATGAGTTGGGCTCAATATTCCGGATACGGTGAGAGACCCAATTAGGAACCCAGTCTATGCAAATGGTGGGTCTGACTTAACTAAGGAGTGGATCAATATTCCGGATACGGTGAGATTCATGAATTAGAGACCAAGTTTGGGTGCACCATGATTAGAGAATCATTGAACAAGAGTTGTTCACTCATTGGCTAACCCATCACCAATAACTGTTAGGTGAGGTGATGAGTCAGTTGGTGAGACCGCACCACCCACTAGAAATCATCAATCGCGGAGATTTTCGCATCTCTACAGAGGGAGTGTAGGGATCCGAGAAAATAGTGGGAGCTAATTTGTTTAAAAATAAAATCCCTAAACAAATTGGTCAAGTCAAAATTACAGTATCTAACTAGAATCTTTGACTCTCTATAGGAAAATGTCTGCGTCCAACCCACTGGCACGTATCCTAGACACACATAGACTGACTGGACCCAATTATAAAGATTGGCTCAGGAACTACAAAATTGTTTTGGGTTCAGAGAAGTTAACACATGTTTTGGACCAGGACCCTCCCACCTTACCAGCTCGTCCATCCACTGAACAGAGAGCGTCTCTGGAAAAATGGATTGACGAAGATAATAAGGCCAGATACTACATGTTGGGCTCGATGTCTGATGAGCTCCAGCGCCAACATGAAGATATCGGGACTGCTCGCCAAATGTTGGCTCACCTGCAGGAGATGTTTGGTGAACAGAGTCGCGCAGCCAAATATCAAGTCACGAAACGACTTTTTAAGGCTAAGATGCGTGATGGGCAGTCAGTCCAAGATCACTGTCTGACAATGATCAAGGACATGGAAGAGCTTGAGAAGCTCGGTGTGAAGTTGGACTTGGATCTGCAGAACGATATTATTCTGCAATCCTTGACTGATGCATATGGGCAATTCATCATGAATTACCACATGCATAAACTTCAAAATTCCTTGGCCGAATTGATGAATATGCTGGTTACCGCTGAGCTTTCTATGAAAGGTTCTAAAGGCTCAGTTCTTGCTATGGAACGGACTTCTTCCAAAAGAAAGTCTTATGGAAAGAAAAAGAAGTCTGTGAAAAGGCAAAAGGTAGAAGGATCAAAGAAGAAGAAGGCAGAACCGAAGAAAAAGGCCGATGGCAAAGGAAAGTGTTTCCATTGCAACAGCGACGGCCATTGGAAGCGGAACTGCCCTACTTACCTGGCCACCCTGAAGAACAAGAAGGAAGGTCCTTCTGGAGGTATGCTCGTTATTGAGTCTAACCTTACGGTTTCTTCTGCATCCAGTTGGGTGCTTGACTCTGGTTCTAGTGCTCATCTGTGCACTTCTATGCAGGGTCTTGAGGATAGCAGGAGGCTGAGGGATGGAGACATGATCCTACGCGTCGGTAATGGAGCAAGAGTTGCTGCAGTAGCCGTGGGAACATACCCTCTGCGATTACCATCTGGTTTAGACTTAGTTTTAAAAGACTGTTATTATGTGCCTTGCAGCTAGCAGGAATTTGATTTCTATTTCATGCTTAGCACAAGAAGGTTATGTGATCACCTTCTTTAAGGACCATTGTAACATTCTTTATGAAAGAAATAAAATTGCAAATGGTTTCCTTGTTAATGGTCTTTATCAGTTGCATATTGATGTACCTGTTTTAACTATCGAGCAAAACGTGAATGCCAAACGACCTAGGGATAGTCCAAACGACAGATATCTATGGCACCTGAGATTAGGTCATATAGCAGAAGATAGGATTAACAAATTGGAGAAAAATGGGCTATTGAGTCCATTGACTTTTGAGTCATATCCAACTTGTGAATCTTGTTTTCAAGGCAAAATGACTAAACTCCCTTTTGTTGGACATGGGGAGAGGGCCACAGATCTCCTTGCCCTAGTACATACTGATGTGTGCGGCCCATTTCGATGTGCCGGCTAGAGGCAATTTTGTCTACTTCATTACCTTTACCGATGATCTGTCTAGGTATGGGTATGTGTATCTTATGAGACATAAGTCTGAAGCCTTTGAAAAGTTCAAAAAATTCAGACATGAAGTAGAAAAACAAACTGGAAAACCCATTAAGGTTCTTCGATCAGATCGAGGAGGTGAATACCTTAGCCGGGAATTCCTAGACTATCTTAAGGAAAATGGCATAGTCTCTCAATGGACTCCACCAGAACACCTCAACTCAACGGGGTTTCAGAACGGAGAAATCGGACTCTATTGGATATGGTTCGATCCATGATGAGCTTCACAGACCTCCCAGATTTTCTTTGGGGACATTCATTATTAACTTCAATCTATTTACTGAATAGGGTTCCCTCTAAAACCATTCCTACCACACCGTATGAGATATGGCACGGTAAGAAACCAAGTCTGAGTCATCTCAGAATTTGGGGTTGTCCGGCTTATGTCAAAAGACAACAAGCGGACAAGTTAGAGTTTAGGTCCTTTAGAGCTCGATTCATAGGATATCCTAAAGAGTCATTAGGATACTATTTCTACATTCCAGAAGACCACAATGTGATTGTGAGTCGACATGCCATATTTCTTGAAAAATAGTTTATTCAAGATAGCGGCATTGGAAAGCAGATTAAGCTTGATGAGAGAAAGTCTCACAAGCAGAACGAGCTAAGGACCAAGTGGAACCAAATCAGGTTGAGCCAATAAGAACACTACCTCCTCCACCTCGTAGATCGGAAAGAGTTTCCCGTCCCCCTGAAAGATACTTAGGTATTATTTCAGAGGACGTAGAGGAAATGTTCCTCATAGGTAATGGTGCTCATGGTGATGATCCCAAAACCTACAACGAGGCGATATCAGATATCGACTCCGAGAAATGGCTTGAGGCAATGAAGTCAGAGATCGACTCGATGCACTCAAACCAAGTCTGGACCTTGGTAGATCCACCAGAAGGTATAGTACCTATTGGGTGTAAATGGATCTTCAAGAGAAAGATTGGTGCAGATGGGAATGTGGAGACATTCAAGGCTAGACTGGTGGCAAAAGGTTATAGTCAACGCGAAGGCATTGACTATCAGGATACCTTTTCCCCGGTAGCTATGCTAAAATCCATCCGCACATTGCTTGCTGTTGCAGCCTATTTCGATTATGAAATATGGCAAATGGACGTGAAAACGGCATTCCTAAATGGATATCTTGAGGAAGATATCTATATGGAACAGCCGCTAGGTTTCACATCCAGTGATACTGATCACAAGGTTTGCAAGCTGCAAAGGTCCATATATGGACTTAAGCAAGCATCTCGGAGCTGGAACACTCGTTTCAATGATGTGATCAAAAAGTTTGGTTTCATCAAAAATGAAGAGGAACCATGTGTTTTCAAAAGGGTCAGTGGGAGCGCTGTTGTCTTCCTCGTATTGTACGTGGATGACATCCTCCTTATTGGGAATGATATTCCCATGTTGACATCAGTCAAGATGTGGTTGTCTAAGGAATTCTCCATGAAAGACCTAGGTGAAGCATCCTTTATTCTAGGAATTAAGGTCTATAGGGATAGACCGAATAGGATGCTAGGACTTTCACAGAAGATGTACATAGAGGAAGTACTAAAGAGGTTTAGTATGGAAAACTCTAAGAGGGGATTAATACCCTTCAGACATGGTATTCATCTTTTCAAGAAGATGTGCCCCAGCACACCTGAGGAAATAGAACGCATGAGCAAGATCCCTTATGCTTCTGCAATAGGGAGCCTCATGTATGCCATGCTATGTACACGACCTGATATAGCCCATGCTGTGAGTGTCACAAGCAGATATCAATCAAATCCAGGTGAAGAACACTGGACTTCTGTGAAATGTATCCTTAAGTACTTAAGAAGAACTAAGGATATGATGTTGGTCTTTGGTAATGGAGAACTCCAAGTTCAGGGATACACAGACTCGGACTTCATGTCCGATATAGATGATCGAAAGTCGACATCTGGCAGACTGTTTGTGCTGGAAGAGTTCCAAGCAAACGGTGATATCATCTCATCCGCGATTACCTTGAGAAAGGTTACGTTGAGGTCAAGAGAGTCAACTCCGCAGATAATGTGGCAGACCCACTTACAAAGCCGTTGGGCCAGCAGAAGATTGAAGCCCACCTTGAGAAGATGGGACTTAGACTTGTAGCCAATTGGCTTTAGGACAAGTGGGAGATTGTTAGATATATGTGCCCTAGAAGCCAGAATTGGCTGACACTTGTAATACACTTCTAGGGGCAAAATTGTAATTTTGACTATAATTAATGAAATGGGTTATTTTCTATCACACATGTGTATTTAGTGTCTGTGATACATCCTTTGAGTTAATGGTAATGATAATTCATATTTTCAAGAGTTGAAAATTTAAGACATGAATAATCATTATTAACTCATAAACAGCTCCCGACCATAGGATCATCATGAGGATGGTGATTGATCCGGAAGGTTGGTGTACGATCGCTTCTCTTTAGTAGATGAGTCTTGAGTCTACGGTGTGGAGACACCGAAGCGAGAGTACAGGTACTCGTTAGAGAACGAGGGCACTGAGCGTGACCACCTCGAGTAGTCATTAGGAAGTCTACCTTCTCGTCAATGACTGACTCGATGCTGCAGTAGTGTGTCTGGTTCTTTGACCTGAGATGCATCGGCAGTTCACCTTGAGGGTGTTATAGTTTGACTACACCATTACTCGGTCTCCTAGCCATATGGAATCCTGAGGTGTATGTTGGCTATAGCATGTTCATTGTAGGAACTGGATTGCATCAAGATGGGATCTATCTACCTCGGTGGTAGAGGAGCAGCCCTATGATGATCATGAGAATCAAGTCCAGAAATCCATGGCCATGGTAGAGTGAAATAATAGAAAGAGTTTCTATTTAGATTTTCACATTGGACTCGAATCGAATGATTACATCATATGACAGAGACTAGGGTTTGACGAGTTCACCTTAACCCTAATCTGATCGGGGCTCAAGATAGAAGAACTTAATCACACAGGTAGCTGCACCAAGAGGTTCGCATTCAGCTCTGATGGGTTGCCACCATATACTGCTAGGTGTCACTGGTGGATTTTGGGAGCAATTAGAATGATTTAGATGATCGATCATTCTAGCTGTTCGAATCAGAAGAGTTCTGATCCATCGAAAGGAGTTTCGATGATGTCTATGATAGAGATCATGACATATCCCATTACCATACAGAACTGAACCTAACTGGGTCACACAAACAAGGGTTTGAATCTGGTGATCATCAATTGAACTGATCTAGTTCAATTGATCTGAATGAGATTCAATTAGGTTCAAGGAAATCGTGCTAGCACTCGATTGAACCTAACGTTCTTCTTTTACTATCACAAATAAGTTGTCCTGACTGAGCCAAAGGAGTTTGTGCTCAATCAGAGGCCTTCATATGGTCTGACTGGAGGTTGTCCAAGTCAGAATAGGTTGTCTTATTTGTAAGACATTATCTGTCATTTTTGGTCACCTGCCATTTCTTGTTTTTTGACTTTGGTCAAAAGTGTACCTTTGACTGGTCAAACGTTGACCATTCACCCTTTGACTTTTGACCACATGTCATGCACCTATTGGAGAGCTGGTGGGGGCTTGTCCCCCTGCCAGAACCTGGCAAGGAGAAGGGCGCACGCCAAGGGTGGCGTGAGCCCAAGTAGGAGGCGCCTAGGAGTCCTTGTTGGACAAGGACTCCACCTCCCTTTTGGATTCCAATCAAAGTTCTACTAAGAATCCAGTTTGACTGGTCTTAGGCGTCCTCTAAGGAGGAATCCAGGGGTCTCTATTCCAACCAATCAGATTTAGATCTGATTTCACAAAGGGTTGTGATTGGTTGAGAGGAAGAGGAGTTGTATCACAAGAGGTCTATAAATAAGACCCTGCGCCCAACCCTAATCCTAAGTGAAAGTGAAGTCAATAGAGATTTCCCACGCCCCAAGGCTGCCTCTCCCCTCCTTCTCCACGCCATAGTCTCTTCTCCCCTTGCTCTCCACGTCCAAAAGATGTTTTGGACTTTGGTTGGTGCGATTCAGATCAAGGAAAGGCGATCAAAAGCAAGAAGGCTGCGCTGCTGCAAAAGGACGACTACAGATCTTCAAAAGAGTTTTGAAGATCCTCCAGATCAGATCCAGATCTGATTTTTGGAGGAGTGATAGAGAAGAAGAGGATCTCCAGATCCAACCCGAGTGGATACCGGTAGAGGCCAGGCGCTTGCGTGGCTAGATCCAGAACCTTCCGCTGCAATCAGGATCATCTACAGGGTAATAGGATTACCCAAATCAGGTAAATTGAATTTGATTTAATTTATCTTGTTTTATTTTATTTATTAAAATAATAAGAATCAGATCTGAAATATATCAAGATCTGATTAAGATCAAGAGAAAATTTTTGAAATATATCTCTTGATCTAATCAGATCTGGACGAACCTGGACCGGGAAATCAGGATTTTCCTTCAGTTCCCTTTTCCAAAGGGGCATTTGCTGAACTAGTACTGTGACCCATTCTGGTCGGCTACTAGTAGGGGATAGTATGGGTCCATATTGTGCCACTGCGGAGTGTACCGAAATAGGGAGAGGGAGGGAGAGAGAGACTTACCAGATGAGATCCTCAAGGGGACGACTGACAAGTGCTTCGTTGGGGACATAGAGAAGGAGGAGGAGGGGGGGGGTGAAGAAATAACAGCCCTAACCCTATCAGGGAGAGAGTTTCCCTCTTTTTTTTTTTTTTTTTTTTGGTGGGGGAGTGGGGAGCTTTTTTTTTTTTTGGGGGGGGGTGTGGGGGTGGGGGCCGATGTTGAAGAGGGTATGACCAAAGGCAGCTTTTTGATTTTGGGGAGGGAGCAAACAAGAGAGAGAGTAGGTTCTCAAATCATCAAATAGATCTGGTGGGAGGGATTTTGTATACAAACCAACACGAGCGGGTGAACCATCCCGGGCTAGTGTCAGTATGGTTTTGTATGGGCCGAACTGCCCTGTTGGGCTGATTCGGTGATCGGTGCCCCAAACCTAGTTGTTACCTTTTGATTTTTTGTGGATGATGTGCAAGGAAATAAAAGTAGCATTCCATATTCCCATGTATTTGTTTCAAAATGTAATAGACAACTTGCAGCTTATCATTATTATAGGAAAGAAGTGCATATTTTATGGTCAGAGGTTGCAAATAAAAGCTTGATACAGCTTTTCAACATCTTTCCCACTGTAATCTGTTTCACGGTTGCAATTGTTTTACCTTTCTAATCAATGCAAAACATGAAAGCATCTTCTTTTGGGTCTTCTTTACTGATAATATAATGCATTTTTATTTTACTGATTCAATAGGTGAGGAAAAAGAAAAATCAGTTGCATAAATTAGAACAAGCTATTCAAGATGCGAAAGAAACTGAGGAAAGGTATGTTTACGTACATGTTCTGGAGTGCCCTTGCAAGTTACAACATGCAGATGTCTTTGTAAGTTTCAACTTGTACCTCATCGTGTGTGGCCAAACATCTTCTATCACTTAACTTGCAGGAGTCTTGAGCAGCTTGCAATGAACAAACTTGTTGAGATGGCATACAAAAGGCTAATGGTAATTGTTCTTGATTTTTTCTTCTCCTAGAAGGTGATACCATTATGTTTAAGCTCAGTGTCAGATAAGATATACACTGTAATGCTTCATGTATTAAATTTTCACATATGAGGTTGAAAAACTTTCCACCAAGGGACTAAGGGATGCATGATGCAATAAACACAAGCATTAAGCTACTAGTTGGATCTGGTTGCATTCAACTAATTGAATTTGTCCATTATATTGTTACTCATACTCATGTATCTTGTCTGGATGCAGAATAATTGGAATATGTGCATTTTTCTTAAGCCAAAATTCTCAGTTAATTGTTGTCCTTTTCCCATAGTCATCTCTCGCTCGAGCTGATTTTCTTCCTCTATGGTGGCGATCATTCCTGTCACAATTATTATGCAGCAGAGGGCACTGCTTTTGTCAGAGCTAGAATTTCTGCCTCAGCTCCTGATGCTTCTGTGTTGAGTCTGCCAATAGAAGCCTTACTTGTTTGTGGACACCAGGCATTAGAGAAGCCTACCAGCACAAGCCTATTTTTGTGTCTACTATTACTAAATAATTGTCCTTAGTCATTCTGGGCGGTGATCAATTAACCTTTTTCTTCCTATTACAGAACTCCTATTCCCTTTTTCCCCACCAGTTGATCAAGCAAGCATGCAAATGTTTCATTGCAAACATTTGTTTGTAGCTTTTGAATTTCTATATTTGGTCTTAAGGTGGTTCTTTTTTTTTTTCAGAATTTTTTTGTGTGTGTGAGGGGTAGGTGCTTATTAGAATTGCCCTGTTTGAGTCTTGTTTCTGGAGAGTTATGTCTGCACCGGCTATTGTGATTTGGTGTTCAATATGTTCTTCTTCATTATTGTTGCCATTATATATGTATGTTGGTTATTATCCATTTATATATGTTTGTATATGTTCCTATTTACTAGAAACTAGCAGAAATGTATGATACATAAAATTAACGGGTTAGATGGTGATAAGGAAAAAAGGATTTCTCAGGATATGCTTAAGTCCTTGGTACTTTGCTTATAGATATGTAGGGGGCATAGAGGTTTGGAGATCATATCATATCTTGTTCTTTTTTTATCTTTTTCTTTTCTATGTTGGATTCTTTCATTTTACTTTCACCTCCTTAATCTAAAGCCTACTTGGTTTCTGGCATGCCTTGGAGTCATTGAAATTCTGAATGATTTTCATTTGGTAATCCAGTACAAAGGGAACTTATATTTGTTTGCTTGCTTCTATCTGCATTTTTTCATTCACATGTGGCCAATCTTTGTTAACCTTGGTTGTCTCTACTATTTTCTGTAAACTGGCTGGCAAATTATCTTCATTTTTATGCTTAAATAAGTAAATCAGTCTTTGCCCTAATGTTTCTATTTTTGTGATGGCATATTCTGGTAAACATTTCAGCAATGTACATAGACAGATTTTTTTTTTTTTTTAATCTTATGCAAATTATTTTGTGTGTGCTTGCAACCTGTGAATTTATATATGCTCTTTCAGTGCCACAATTAGTTCATTATTCTAATGTTTATAAATCAATATCAAAAAACTCCTAAGTAAATTATCATATCATTATCATTTGCTTGTTGTGTTCTATGTTAAGATCCATAAATTAAGTTTGTCTCCTCGAGGAGCTGTATGTTATTCCTGGGTATTCACCACTGGATTAGATAAGTATCTTTGATTATGTGATAAATGTGAAATGTTGCATGCAATTAATTGGAAATACCTTTAAGACCTGCTATTTTTATAGGGTGGTCGTGGAAGTCATGGTTCAAGTCATAAGAGTGGTGTCAGCAAGGTCTCAAAACAAGTTGCCTTGGCCTTTGCTAAGCGTACTCTTGCCAGATGTCAGAAATTTGAGCAAACAGGTCGAAGCTGCTTTAGCGAACCTGCTTTCTGTGATGTAATCTTTGCTGCACCACCTTACAGCAGTGATGCAAAGTATGCTGATGGTATTACATCTGGAACTGCTACTAATATAAATGGGGAATCATGTAGTTGTCAGTTTGATTCTCGAGTATCAGGTATGCTATTTAGACGGTATAAATAATACACACTTGCACATATGATGTTTGTAGCTATTGTATACTGTATGTTTGTATGCACCTATTCTTTTAGAACTGCTTTGTTAATTTGCTAAATATTTTTAATGCAATTTTCACGCTGTAGCTATCTAATCTGAGTGAAGTCCTCTTTCTAGCTAGTCTAACTATAATGAGGTATTGCTGGTGTGAAGTTGCAGCTTCTGGTACCTTGGCTTCAGGTGCAACATCAAGTATGACTGAGAGGCATGGGTCTAGTCATAAGATTGACAGAGGTCCATTGGATTCATATCAAGGCCTTGCTCATATGTCCGAGCAAGCTGTTGTTAAAAATGATCCGATTTCGAACAGAGGGAGGAAGAGAGAGGTGCTACTTGATGATGTTACAAGTGCTGCTTCAAGAGCCACATCAACTCTCAGCCACACTCTTCCAGGTGGTCCAAAATGGAAAAGGACCGATAGGGAGAGGGATCAGAATAAAGATGCATTGACAAGGAACTCTGCTGCTAAAGCTGGGCGTCCGGCATTAAGCAGTGGCAGGGGTGAGCATAAAACAAAGCCAAAGCCAAAACAGAAGATAGCACAGCTATCAACTTCAGGAAATGGTCTCGGCAAAGTTACAGAGACAACCACCTTAATTTTGCCTTCAGGTGAAGCCATGAACAGTGCAGGCACCAGAGTTGATCAAGAGGTTGAATTGCGGAGTGTAGTTAATGTGGCTCAGAATTCATCTAAGGAGATGGATGACAATATATTCACGAACTTACCATTACATGGAATAGACTCTATTGATGAATTAGATGTAGCTGAAGGCCTGGGTGGGCAAGGCCAGGATATTGGTTCTTGGTTGAATGTTGATGAAGATGCATTACAAGACCATGATTTAGTGGGCCTAGAAATTCCAATGGATGACCTTTCAGAGTTGAAATTAAACTTTTGAAGAGGGCCAACCATACCTCCTGTGCATATTCAAGAGTCTAGATCAGAATGCTAGTGCTTCTATTATGAGACAACTAACTAATCAAAATGTCAACCTCAAGCAAGTTAGAGTTTGTAACTAGCCCAGTCCATTCTTTTGTATACCCTTTTTAGATCTTGGCAGATCCCAATTCTCTTCTGTCATCTGAGGTCTCTCCCTGTAACAAACTACAATCTCAATTGAGAATTTATCTAATTTATATTATTTCAAGCTAGCATTCATCACTTCTATAACTTTTCTGGTGATCACATTTGTATCCATCTTTCTGGACTCACTCAGCAGCAGAACTGGACGTTCGCCCATTTCATGGAATCCTCAGCTTAAATGGTCAACCAAGTCGATGTTTCAAGCACACTCCCCTGAGCACCTCTTACTGATGCATTTTATTATCAGTTTATATTTCTTGTGACAAGGTGAGGTCCCTACTCTTTTAGTGGTTCTGTTGTCCGGCAAACTCTGGGATCTTGAGGGTGACCTGTTGTTGGACAACATGAATTTTGAAATTGCTTTAAATTCTACCAGCTAAAGCAGTTGTTTCTTCCTGATGGTTTGACTTCCATATGTGTGAAGGCGCAGGTTTTTATTTATCTGAATTTTGAAACTTACAGTGCAAGTTTTATTGTGAGTACGTGTTATTTCTTTTGGAACCTGGACATTTAATGCTTCCCAATGATGCTTGCAAACTGGATGGTCATTATTTTTCCCCCTAACAACTTAAACTTGTTATGAGTGTCTTCATGTTTGGAAGTTAAATATGCCATTTGAGAGAATTTGAAACTGAAGATGTAGGGGAAGATCGGCAAGCCTGTACCTGAGATGACTACATATAAGACTGTTTTTGGGCCAGTGGGGGTTAGGCAAAGCGGAGATGGCCATCCTTCTAGTATGTTGATCTGATTAATTTTGTTAATTATGAGTTTCAGCTTGGTTATTCTCATACCTCCCTGAATCAGGTCAGACAAATGCAGGCACCAGAGTGAGGATGTGATTTTGTAAAAATTGTAGTGTCCAACAAGTGTTGTTAGAATTAATCTTGAACACTGTTATTGTTTTGTGATTGTGTGTTAAGGAGCAGGCACTAACTGTAATTTCAAGTATGGGTAAACTTGTATGTGATGCAATATTCATTGAAAGATGATAATAGCTTGTCTAAAAATGTCGATGAAGCTGATGTAGCATCGGGAGCATGATTTTGAAGCAAGTGGCACAGCAGGAAGTCATATAGGTACTGAAGTTCCTTTCCCTTCTTCATTTCTCGTCTGTCACGACTTTCAAAGATACGGATCCTACATCTTAGAGATGATCGACTAAGGGAAATTTTTTTTGTAGTTGCTGGTTGAAGGGGTGTTTTTATTCAGATATATTCACAACTAAAGCATCTGTTGCATTATAAGAGTCTGATGGGATTCCATCCAGATTTGAATTGAATAACATGAAGCCTGGAATTTTCGGTATATCAGTGGATGTAGATCGGTCGTCCAAATTTTAAGTTGGATTAGGCTTCCATGTATCTCATCATTTGGTGATAATCTTCTATCTTGTACATTACAAATTTGTCCTCTAATATGCTATTGGTGCCAGTTAGCAACAATATATCAGGATCCTTTGCTATGTTAAGGCAGCCAACATCATTCATTCTTTTAAAATTTCTGTGGTACTATATTAAAATTGCCCTAACAGAATGATTTGCTTGCTTTTCAGCAACTCATAGTCACACTCTGCATTAGAGTTGGTGAATATAACAGAGTTTCCTACTGCTAGGTCTATGACATACTAATGAATGGTGGATGCCGACAAACTTATTAGCTGGGTTTGTCATGTCTTTCTGTGAGGTGATCTGCATATGAATTCCATGATGTTGCTTTAGGACACGTGATCCGGAGTTCGGATGCTCGTCTTTGTTTTGTGAACGTAACCCTAATATACTTTAGTCCAACCTGAAGACCTGATCTGCCCCTGGATGCCCGAATGCCGGTAGCATGCATCATTTCTGGAAAGTCTCATGGAATGCCTTCTTCTGGTACAGTTGTAAAAATGAACCATCTCATGAAATGGCTTCCTTTGATAATCTCAGCAACTTGTACAAAAGTGCATATTCCCTCGTATGTTAAATAATCTAGACCTTTCGTTTGTCCTTCAGAGTTTCGTTTTCATATACTCTTCTGCAGGGTAGCTGTCGACACTTTTTAGCTTTATACCAACTGGTTCAATGCCTCCTGCATGCACCATTTTTTACGATCATCCTTCAACAAAAAGGGAAAATGGGAAAAAAATAATTTAAAATAAATAAGCCAAAACTTAGTTAATTTGCATCCCAAAAACCATTATATGTCATTTGGCTTGTGGTCTTTGATGTCCTAAAGGCATGAAAATAACATGGTGGAAGTTTGGAAAAGCTGCTGGAGTCTCGAGTATCAACAATAGCCATGTGACTTGACTGCTTGGAAAAGGCATGCACTCAGGTGGTTTGGTTTGCCGTTGAAATGAACCTTGCCAAGTTTTACGTGCAAAAAAAAAAAGCCCTCACGTAATTGCCGCTCATTCACCGTCACATTATTTTCAGCTTCTCCTTTGTCTAAAAATTGAGGATTTTTTTTTAAAAAATATTTCTTATTGAAGTGTCCATAGTGACTTTTAACGGAAAAATAATTATAATCGGGTCTTGCTTGGATGGCATCACATAGTGACTCGTTCCTCAGCGGTTGTGCACAATTGTCAATTAATGAGATTAAGGATTTTTGCAAGTGTGGCTTTTTTGAAGCCCCTCATGAGCAGTATATCAAGAATTAATGATAAGGTTTTGTTTATTAACTCAGATAAATAAATAAGACTTTAATTATTGGGATCACTCCCGTTGGACATGCATGTAATTTCAGAAACTAATACCGGTAAAGAAAGTTGGGAGCTACCATATATATTGGCTTTGAGTACAACTAGCGTACACGTGTCATGTGGACACTGATTCCTTAAATCGTAGCATCTTCACGACCGACGACCGTGCACATTAATAGTTCTCTCCTCGCTAAAATATAAATGAGGCCAAGTCCGTCAATCGTTCTCCAAGGGCGATCCCGTTGGACCTCAGAGCGCGGCGCGGGCCTTCTCTTCTTTAGAAGGTAAAATCTCTGCCTTCCGTCTCTCCGTTCCATTGTCTCCCTGGGAGAAGTTGGGGCGGACGATTTATCTGGGAGCGATTGGATTTCGGATTTCCTTTCGATTCTCTCGGTTTTGATCTCAAAACTTTGCGCTTCCTCTAGGTTTTCTTGGAATTTTGAATGAGAGTGTTGGGTGGCCTCGGCCTCCTTAGAGAAAAAAAAGAGATAGCTCTATCTTCGATTTAGCTATGCTATGTATGGTTTGACCCGGTGATCTGCTTCCTTTTAGATTGAGAAAAGAAAAGAAAATTGTGTGATTTGGATCCCATTTTTTATGTCGCCAATTTGCAATGCAAGGGCCAAGTCGGAGTTGTGAAAGTTTGGCTTTTTTCTCATGCAAGTAAGTATTGTTTCGATTGTGATATTTAAAGAACTGGAGACAATTTATATGGATTCAAAGATGTTTAGGTACCGGAATCAACACATTATAGAACTATGTCCTTCCCAAGTACTATATTGGCATCAGTCTATAAATTAGTGTTTTTTTTTCCAAAAAATGGCTTGGACAAAAAAAAAAAAAAGAAAAGAATGACGAATATCAATTTTTTCTATAAATTGATAAATTCAAGGATTTTCATTGTGGAGACTCTATGTGAATCTGTAACTTAACAGTCATTGTATCCTGGTTTATTTAGAGATCTCTGGTAGATAACACGGAAACAGAAAACAAGAAACCCTATCATGCATCCTGCTCTAGAAAATTTCCATTTGGATTTTATCTGAAACAAAATCCTTTTGATTCTTGATGTAAGCACGTATGCCTACCCATTCTCTTTTTTGACCTTCCAATCTCTTGTATTCAGGTAAAAGTAGAGATAAATGTCATTGAGAAACAATCATGGGAATATCTAAAGTGATCGGATCGGCTGCAACACTTTTGTTCATGGCCTCTCTTTACCTCCAGAAGTCTGGCATGACATTCATTATGATACCTTTTCTAGTTGGCTCTTTGCTTGCATATGTGGTTACCATTGCTTCTCATCCAGCTGTAAATTTTCCCTCGATCCTGGGAAAGGGATCCGACGGGAGCTTTCCACTTTGGTCAAAACTTCTGTTTGGCCCATTTCTTATGTTTGTGCGGGCATATGTCCTCCTTAGAAAATTGAAGAGTACAGAACCAGTGTACAATGAGATTTCTGATGGTTTATATGTTGGCGGCTGGCCATCTTCCCCAAATCATTTGCCTCCTGGTGAACCTGCAGTAATTGACTGCACGTGCGAACTGCCTAGGAGCTCTTTTGTTTCAAAGGATGCATATCTTAACATTGCCACTTGGGATACAAGGTCCCCTCAACCTTTGCAAATTGAATATGCGGTTCGTTGGGCATGCAAAAAGAGGGCTCAGAAGAAGCCTATATACATCCACTGTGCATTTGGTGAGCATCCCATCTTTCCTTCATTGGATTTCTTCAGCTAAACTTGGCGTTAATATTTAGCTACTCTCATCTTATACCATTTTCATGAGTTGTTTTTTTGTTAGTGACATAGCAGCATGCAGCTGCATGTGCAGACTTCGCTTGCCCAACACTTTTGATGCATGACTCTTATTCTTTGACTTTACACTTTCATCAAAGATGAAAAAGATCATGTAGCTGCTCACCAACAAGGGATACATGAAATGCATGATGTACAGAGAGGGATGATTTTTAATTATTACATGTCAACTGGATTAGTGATGATAGGTGTTAAGCTAGTTGTACCAAAACTAGGGCTGTTCATTCGGTTTTAATCGATCCGACCCGACCCGAAAACCGAATAACAGAAAAATAAAAACCGAAAACCAACCCGAATAAGAGACCAACCGAACCAAACCCGAATCAAAAATTTCTGTCCGATTTGATTTGGTTATTTGGTTATTTGGTTTTTTTGCAATTTTTTTCATTTTCAATTATCCAATTTTGATACAACATATCCAAAATAAGGAGAAACAATAAGCTGTGACCATAGCCTTATGGGAGGACTGCAGGAATGAAGCTTATTAGAGTAATATGTGACTATAGCCTTATATTTCAATTCTAGACCCCACTTACAGATTATCTCCTAAGCATTTAAATTTGAGAAAGAGACATTCATGAGATAGCAATTATTAAACTCATAATCAAAATATCCAAAAGAGAAAAATAGAGATACTTTTTTCTCAAAAAAAGTTGTAACATGTATGAATTAATTATAGTAAATCCTTCCAAACGAGTCCCTTCATAGAACACCATGACAAAAATGTGACAGCTCCCCTGATTTAAAATTACTCCATCATGCGGCCAACCCGTGCCCCTCAAACAACTGTACATACCATGAAGAAAGAAAAGAAAACGGAAAAAAAAACAACTATAGTCTTTAGGAGAATGGATGTCTTGTCTTGAATCTTTAAAGCGAACAACGGCATGGTAAGAATCAACTAAACAAGGAAAACAAGAAATATATATTAATGGTAGGTCTAGACAATTTCTATTTGAAATTTAATAATGAATAACAAAGAAAAAGTGGACAATTAAAGGAGTAATGAGGTTACCTTCTTTAGGCTATTAATCTAGGAAACATCAATAACAACATCCTCCGTGCCAATCTTCTCAAAATCTATAGTTTTTAAATTAAATGATATAGAATTAGTATGAGAATAAAACAAACAATAAATATTAATAGAAATAATTAACTAATGAAGAAATCTTATAATTATTGGTTACAAAGAAGCAAAATTAATATCTTTTTCAAGTTTGTCAAGTTCTTCCAAATCTTCTTCAACATTAATTGTGTGTGTGGTAGTTCGCATTCAATCTTGTGCATATATGAGAGCTTGCACTACCTTTATTTTACAAAAATAAAAAAATGATTTAAGAATACTAGAAAAGTCTATAAAATGTATGATTTTCTAAGTGGAGATAGAAACAATAAACAATTATATAAATGTAGAAGTAGTCAAGCAAAACTAGAAAGCAAATTTACTTAACTAGAGAAATACCTTAGGAGTTAAAGAACTCCTGAATTGATCAAGGGTACATCCTCCAATGCTAAATGCGGACTCCGAAGCAACTGTGGAGATTGGCATTGCGAGCACATCACGTGCTAAACGAGAGAGTATGGTAAATTTTGCACTATTGATCTTCCATCAAGACAACAAATCAAAGTTTGGATCACTATCATCTTCAAGTGCTTCATTTAAATACCTCTCAAGGTCATTCTTAATGAATGCACTTTCTCCGGTATTGAAAATCCTTTGCTACTTCAATTGCTGTGACACCATCCTTTCCAGATCAAATTCATTTTCTCCATGAGATTAAGAGTTGGAAGCCATCACTCCACTCCCACCACTTCCACTGCATTGTCTCGTGGCTGGAGCATACATTTCTTTGTACTCTTCAAACAAATTGAATGCAGCTTCCTTTACTAGATGCACTAAGTCATTGGCCTTTTCTTCACCATATATTCCCTAGAGAGCTAATGCCAAACTGACCATCTTGCGTCTAGGATCAAGAAGAACTGCAATGTATATCAATTTGTTCATCTTATCAATATTCCCCCAATACTTGTCAAACTTAGCCTTCATCTTTTCAGCTATTAATCTGAACTCAAGGTCACTATCTTTTGTCATTTGGTTCAATCGGGCTTGAAGTCCTCCAACCTCAAAAAAGAACATGTTGATAGTGACATATGATATGCCTGAAACTCGATTGGTCACTAAATAAAAGCACTCTAAGAAGGTCACCAATCGTCTCACAACATTCCAATCCTCTTCAACCGGCATCCTAGGATCAAAACCAATTTCTAACTTAAAGAATGGATTCTCATAAGCAAATCTCTTAAATGCTCTCTCAAACTTCTGAGCAGTGTTCAACATTAGATATGTGGAGTTCCATCTAGTGCTCACATGAAGAGATAACATGGCATTACTCTCTATCTTCTCTTTCTCAATACATTCCCTGAATCTTTGCAATCTTGCAGGAGATTGCCTCGCATATCTAACTGCATCCTGAACACGCTGAATAGACTGCCCCATTTCCTTTAAGCCATCTCACACCACTAGATTAACAATATGAGCAATGCATCTCATATGTAGATACTTTCCATCACTTATACAACTCTTCCTTTGGCTAAGTTTTTTCCTGAGGTATCCACAAGCAACATCATTCGAACTTGCATTGTCAACGGTCACTATCATGAGTTTAGAATCTAGACCCTACTCCATTAAGCAAGTCTCAACAACTTTACCTATATCCTCGCCCTTGTGACTAGAAATTGGACAAAAGTTTAAGATTTTCTTTTGTAATTTTCAGTCCTTATCAACATAGTGAGCTGTGAGACATATGTAATTGATCCTTTAGATGGAGGTCCAACTATCAGTGGTGATACAAACTCTCTAGCATAGTGATTTTTTAAGGAATGTGAAATTTAGGACATACAGCTGACATGAATTGCTTGAACCCTGGCTTCTCCACAAATCTAAATGGGAGCTCATCTACAATAATCATTGCATGCAGAGCTTGTCTGGCTGCATTCTGATCAAATCTCCAGTAACCCATACTGCCTTCTCCATCCTTATCAGTAGATTAAAGATTCAATTCTTACTACACTATTTTGGGCTTGTCTTTCTTATTATCAGGATTTCTTGGACACTTGGGCACATGTCTCTTCAAATTAGTTGTGCCATTTACAATGGGATTAGCTGCATACTCTGCTGGATGGTAATTACACTTTGCCCTGATTTCTCCTTTATCATTTCTTATTTTTTTGAAATGATTCCAGATTTCCAGCAATCTACCCTTTATGCCAGCTTCCTCTTGGTTTTTCTACTTTCTTCCATAGCAACACTACTAGTACTAGTTTGTGTATTGGGCTGTGTACTAGGATCAACTTGTGTACTTGGCTGTATTTCAGCTAGACACTCATCCTCCAGACCATCAACATCAGTGAAAGAGGAAAATTCAATTGTTTTGTATGGAAACTCGGACATCTAATAAAAATTCAAGCAAACATAACACATGAGCAATCATGTATTTAACTTTACAAATAATCAAATAATTATTATTTTGAATTGATATACTTACATTGCAAGAGTTTTCAGTTGATATATCCGTGGTTGTAGCTCTTTCTATCCACAATCAATTTAATTGAAGAACTAAAACTCCACAACTCTTCAATCAATTGTCTACACCAGTGACAAAAAAAAAGTTAAACAATTATATCAAGCCACTATTAGTAAAAAAGGTAGATAAGAATAATCAAATAAAAAAAATAATTATATGATATGGGATTCCTGTTTTTTGGATTTCTTAAATATATCTAAAATACTTTAAAGAAGAAAACATCAGACAATAATAAATGAAAATCACATCATAAGAAAATTAAAAAAAATAATTATATGATATGGGATTCCTGTTTCTTGGATTTCTTAAATACATCTAAAATACTTTAAAGAAGAAAACATCAGGCAACAATAAATAAAATCACATCATGAGAAAATCTAAGAAAAGTACTGTTGGTGCAGAATTTGGTTGACGTCGGATCGAGCTGGAGTGGAGGAGAATGAGGTCGCCGTCGGTGATCTGCAAAACAAAGTTCCGTCCGGAGTTGGTGGTGGTGGCTCCGACAGGATTCTCCGACGATCAAGTCAGCTATTCTGGCCAACAGAAATGGAGTGCTCAGGCAAGAAAAGTAAGCTTTTAGAGGAGGAGAGGAGAGATTAGAGGAAACATATCTGGAGAATCCCTTTTATAGACGAAGCTTGAATGATGGTGATGACCATACCGTTTGGTAGCGGACCGTTCGAGGCCGCATGGAATTCGGTACGGAGAGAGGTATCGCTAGGCTGATAGTGACGGTCATGTCATCCGACCGTGGGCCGTATGGGGCTTGTTACGGAGAGAGCGGTGTCGCTAGATTGGTAGTGGCGGCCATATCGTCCGATCATGGGCTGCATGGAGCTTGTTACGGAGAGAGTGGCGTCGCCAGATTGGTAGTGGCGGCCATGTCGTCTGGTAGAAGCATGCGTTCAGGATCCGACTGCAAGAGTAATTCGAAAAGAGTTCGGCTCCTAGAGGAATCTGACTGAAGGAGAATTCTGGAAGAAGTTTGGCTCTAGGAGGAGTCCGACTGTAGGAGCGATCCAGAAGGAGTTCGGCTTTTGGAGAAATCCGATTGCAGGAGCGGTCTGGAAGGGATTCGATTGGGGCTCGACCGCTGAGGAGTTTGGTCGGCTGAAGGAGCTCCGTGACTACCGGTTGGATTAGGTTGAGCATCAGACTGAAGGAGAATCTCGGAGGAAGTTTGGCTCCCGTAGTAGTCCGACTGGAGGAGAACCTCGGAGGGAGTTCGGTTAGGGCTCGATCGCTGAGGAGTTCGGTCGGGGCTCGATCGCTGAGGAGTTCGGTCGGAGCTCGACGGTTGAGGAGTTCGACCGGCTGAAGGAGTTCGGCTAAGGCTCGTCCGTTGAAATTTTTTCGTGACTATCAGTTGCATTAGGCTGAGCATCAGACTGAACTTCGGCAGGTGCGGGATTTATCTCAACAATAGTCCCCCCACTTCCGAGTTCGAAACTTGAAGGAAGGGAGTAGAGAAAAGACGACTGCCAAAGTCCTCTTCAGGGCTCTGCGCCAGTTCGGGTTGAAGCTCGGAGGAGATCTCATCTCTAGCCAAAGTTGAAGTTAAAGTTGAGGCTTGAAGGAATCTCATCTCCAGCCGAGGTTGAAGTTGAAGTTGAAGTAGAGGCTCGGGGGATCTCGTCTCCAGCTGAGATTGAAGGAGATCTCGTCTTCTACGGCCGAGATCGACGGTTGAGCTCCCCGGGGGAGATCTTATCTCCAGCAGTCGAGGTCGAAGATCGAGCTCCTCGGAGAAGATATTATCTCCAGCAGCCGAGGTTGGCTCGGTCGCTCGAGAGAGATCTTACCTCTGGCCGAGATTGAAGCTCGGAAGAGATCTTATCTCCTGCAGCCGAGGTTGGTCCGGTCGCTCGGAAGAGATCTTATCTCTAGCCGAAGTTAACTCGGGCGAGATCTTATCTTTAGCCGAGGCTGAAGCTCGAGGAAGATCTTATCTCCTACAGTTGAGTTTGGTTTGGTTCTCGGGAGAAATCCTGTCTCTAGTCGAGGTTGAAGCTCGGGGAAGATCTTATCTCCTGCAGCCGAGGTTTGAAACTCGAGGGAGATCTCATCTCCTGCAGTCGAGGTTGGCTCGGTCGCTTGGGAGAGATCTTATCTCTAGTCGGGGTTGATTCGGGCGCTCGGAAGAGATCTTATCTCTGGCCGAGGTTGAAGCTCGGAAGAGATCTTATCTCCTGCAGTCGAGATTGGCTTGGTCGCTCGGGAGAGATCTTATTTTTAGCCGAGGTTGAAGCTCGGGGGAGATCTTATCTCCTGCAGTCAAGGCTGAAGCTCGAGGAGATCTTATCTCCTGCGACCGAGGTTGAAGCTCGGGGGGCATCTTATCTCCTGCAGTCGAGGTTGGTTCGATCGCTCGGAAGAGATCTTATCTCTAGCCGAGGTTGACTCGGACGCTCGGAAGAGATCTTATTTCTGACCGAGGCTGAAGCTCGGAGGAGATTTTATTTCCTGCAGTTGAGGTTGGCTTGGTCGCTCGAGAGAGATCTTGTCTCTAGCCGAGATTGAAGCTTGGGAGAGATTTTATCTCCTGCAGCCGAGATTGACCTGATCGCTTGGGAGAGATCTTATCTCTGACCGAGGTTGACTCGGACGCTCGGAAGAGATCTTATCTCTAATCGAGGCTGAAGCTCGGGAGAGATCTTATCTCTGGCCGAGATTGAAGCTCGGGGGGAGATCTTATCTCCTGCAGTCGTGGTTTAAACTCAGGGAAGATCTCATCTCCTACGGTCAAGGTTGGTCCAGTCGTTCGGGAGAGACCTCATCTCCAGCCGAGGTTGACTCGGGCGCTCAGAAGAGATCTTATCTCTGGCCGAGGCTAAAGCTCGGGGGAGATTTTATCTCCTGCAGCCGAGGTTGACTCAGGGGAGATCTTATCTCCTACTGGCGAAGATCTCGAAGCTCGGTCTTCGACTTTGCTCACATTAGGACGAGGTTCTCCTCCTATTCCTAACGGACTGTGGGGGCACATAAGGATCGTTGTCAGGGCCTCTCCCTCCATCTTGTCTAAAATGAACGAGGCCTTCGATTTTGCCCGCATTAGGACGAGATTTTTCTCCTGTTCCTAACGGGCTGTGGGGGCACGTAAGAGCCGTTGTCAGGGCCTCTCCTTCCATCTCGTCTAAAATGAATAAGGCCTTCAACTTTGCTTGCGTTAGGACGAGGTTCTCCTCCTATTTCTAACGGGCTATGGGGGTACATAAGGACCGTTGTCAGGGCCTCTCCCCCATCCCGTCTAAAAATGAACGAGGCCTTCGACAGCCGAGGTTGAAGAAGATCTTATCTCCTATAGAGGCTCGGGGGAGATCTTATCTCTTGCAGCCGAGGTTGAAGGTTGAGCTCGGGGGAGATGTTATCTCCTGCAGCTGAGGTTGAAGGTTGAACTCCTCGGGGTTGATCTTATCTCCAGCAGCCGAGGTTGAAGGTTGAGCTGGGGAGATCTTATCTCCTGCAGTCGAAGGTTGAAGGAGATCTTTCTCCAGCAGCCGAGGTTGAGGCTCGGAGGAGATCTTATCTCTTGCAGCCAAGGTTGAAGGAGATCTTATCTCCTATTGGCGAAGATCTCGAAGCTCGGTCTTCGACTTTGCTCCGCTAGGACGAGGTTCTCCTCCTGTTCCTAGCCGGCCACTGTCGGTCGTTTCATTTCCGCTCGCTTTTTTCCCAGTGACCCTGAAACGATAGTGTCTCGAGCAACAAGGTTTTATTGAAGGGAAACTACTGGTAGTACATTCTCAGGTTTTCTGAGTTCCAAGGTCGGGGAAGCGCTAGTCCTCCGAGCTCCTTTAGGCGATAGGTACCAGGTCGGATGACCTCTACCACTTCGTACGGACCTTCCCAATTTGGGACGACGAGCTTCCCTTGATTCTGGGGCTGGGAGACGGCTGCTCGTCGGAGCACTAAGTCCCCAACTCTGAACGCCTTGCTTTTGACTCTGGAATTGTAATACCGAGCCACCTTCCGTTGGTAGGCGGCCATTCCGGATGCGGGCTGCCTCCCTCTTTTCTTCCAGCAGGTCGAGGTTGGTTCTGAGGTCCTGGGAGTTGAGTTGCTCGTTGAAGCCCACGATTCGAGCAGACGGGAGTTTGAGCTCGATCGGGATGACTGCCTCGGTGCCGAAGGCCAAGGCGAAGGGTGTCTCGCCGGTCGGTACCCTCTGCGTTGTTCGGTATGCCCAGAGAACGTGGTAGAGTTCGTCTACCCAGGCCCCCTTTCGCCCTGTCGAGCCTCGTCTTGAGGCCTTGCAGCAGGGTCCGATTGGTCACTTCGGCTTCCCCATTGGCTTGCGGATGAGCCACCGATGTGAAGTGGTGGGAGACGTTTAGTCCTTCGCAGAACTCGGCAAACCGGGCTCTCCAGCGAACTGTCGCCCATTATCGGTTATGAGAGCTCGGGGCAGACCGAACCGGCAGATCTCAGCGTCTTCCAGACGAAGTCCTGCACCTTGGCCTCGGTGATCTTCGCTAGTGGTTCCGCCTCGACCCACTTGGTAAAGTAGTCGATCGCGACCAGGAGGAACTTCCGTTGTCCGGACGCTGTTGGGAAGGGGCCGAGGATGTCCATCCCCCACTGCGCGAAGGGCCAGGGTGCAGTGAGCGGAGTGAGTTCGGATGCCGGCTGCCTTTGCACGCTGGCGTTCTTCTGGCAGCGGTCACACCTCTTCACGTATTCCGTGGAATCACGAAGTAGGGTCGGCCAGTAGTACCCTTGCCGAAGTAGTCTTTGCGATAGGGATCTGGCTCCCGCGTGACTTCCGCAGAGTCCTTCGTGGACATCCTGTAGCGCGATGCAGGCCTCAGAGGGTCGGAGGCACCTCAGCAACGGGAGGGAGTACGACCTTTTATATAACCTGCCCTCGTACAAGACGTAGCGGGAGGCTTGACTCCTGAGCTTCCGAGCTTCTCTCCGGTCGTGGAGGGAGGACCCCTTCTTCGAGGTAGGCGATCAGCGGATCGATCCAGCTGGGCTCGAAGTCCGTCCGCAGGACGGCCTGAGGTTCCTCGGTGGTCGGGCACTTCAGAGTTTCCAGAAACACCTTCTTTTGGGTAGTTCGGCCGGGGCAGAAGGTGGCCAACTTGGAGAGGAAGGTCGGCCCTTGTATTCCCGGTCCTTGGGATGTGCCGAATGTCGAAGCTGTCGAAGGCTCTGGTATTAAGTTCTTCACCTTCCCGAGGTACATCACCATGCTTTCCTCCCGCGCCTCGTAGCTGCCGCCGACCTGACCGACCACCAACTGGGAATCGCTATAGACTTGAAGCCGACCCACCTTCAATTCCCTGGCTATCTGCAGCCCGGCTATCAGCGCTTCATACTCGGCCCCATTGTTGGTTGTGGGAAACTCGAAGCGCGCAATGCGTACTCGGTGACGATCTCCCCTCGGGGCTAACCAGGACCAGCCCTGCGCCGGCCCCGCTAGAGTTGGATGAGCCATCCACATGCAGAACCCAGGCGCCTTCAAGAAGGTCGGCCCCTTCAAGAAGGTCGGCCAGCTTTCTTCAGGGAAAGGCTCGGTCTGCCGACAGCTGATAGGTCGGGGCCTGGTCTCTGATGATAGTCTCGCTTGATTCAAGCTCGGCTTCGACTGGGTGCGGTGCATTCCAGCACGAAGTCCGCCAGTATCTGAGCCTTGATCGATGGCCTGGGCCGGTAATTGATGTCGAACTCCGTGAGCTCGATCGCCCATTTGGCGATTCTTCCTGAAGCGTCTGCGCTCGGTGGAGGACGGCTTCTTATTGGTTGGTCCGTGAGGACCGTGATGGTATGCTCCTGAAAGTAAGGTCGGAGCTCTTCCTGGCTGCGATCAGAAGACAGTAAATTAGTTTTTCTAACTTGGAGTACCTGGTTCTCCGCGTCCCTCAAGGCTCCGGCTCACGTAGTAGACTGGTTGTTGCGCCTTCGCATCTTCCCTGACCAGGACAGCCGCCAGGGCCATTGGAGAGACAGCTAGGTATAGGAGCAGCCCTCTTCTCCAGGTTCGGGCTTTGCCAGCAAGTGGAGGCGCGCCGAGGTAGTTTTTAAGCTCCTTCGAATGCCTGTTTGCACTCCGCTGTCCAGCAAAAAATCTTTCGGTCGCCTGAGGACCTCTGGAAGAAAGGCAGGGCACCGCTCGGCCGACCTTGAGACAAAGCGGTTCAAGGGACGCCACCTTCCCAGCCAGGCGCTGAACTTCCTTAATTGTTTTCGGGGCAGTCATCTCCTGGATGGCTCTCGGATTTTCTCGGGATTTGCCTCGAATTCCGCGTCTCGACACCATGAATCCTAAAAATTTTCCGGAGGTCACGCCGAAGGCGCATTTGGTCGGGTTCAACTTCATCTTGTGCCTCCTAAGCGCACCGAAAGGTTTCTTCAAGGTCGGCGAGGTGGTCTGTCGAGGCTCGGCTTTTGACCAGCATGTCGTCCACGTACACCTCCATGTTGCGGCCGATCTGCCCCTTGAAGACCTTGTTGACCAAGAGCGCTGGTAGGTGGCTCTCCTGCATTCTTGAGTCCGAAAGGCATGACCCTGTAACAATAGAGACCTCGGTCAGTAATAAAGGTGGTCTTTCTCTTCATCCTCGGGCGCCATGCGTATCTGGTTATAACCAGAAAATGCGTCCATAAAAGTGAGGAGCTCGTGGCCCGAGGTTGCGTCCACCAGCTGATCGATCCTCGGCAGGGGGTAGCTGTCCTTTGGGCAGGCTTTGTTCAGCTTCTTGAAGTCGACGCACATCCTCCATTTGTTGTTTGCTCTTTTTTGACGAGGACCACGTTCGAGACCCAGGTCGGATAGTTGACCTCCCGGATGAGTCCAGCTTCAAGGAGCTTATCCACTTCTTCGGCTACCGCCTTCTGTCTTTCTGGGGCTTGGCGGCGTAATTTTTCTCTGACGGGGTCGGTGCCTTGGGTCGATGGCCAGCCGATGTTCTATGACATCGGCGTCGATTCCCTGGTACATCCGCTGGGGCCCAGGCGAAAGACGTCTGCATTCCTTCTGAGGAAAGCGACGAGCTGTCCCTTGACCTCGGCCGCTAAGGTTGGAGCCGATCCGCACCTCATGCCCCGGGTCTCCATCGCGTAAGGAGACACAGGGACGAGGTCTTCCGCAGGTTCGCCCCGTTCTTCAGTGAGGTCGTCGCGGACGTCCAGTCCGTCAACAAGGCAAGGGTCGGGCCGGTCTCCCTCGCGCAGGGCGATTGAGTAGCAGTACTTTGCCAGGGCTTGGTCTCCTCTCTGACTTCGCCGACTCCATGGCTCGTCGGGAATTTCATCTTTAAGTAGTAGGTTGACACTACCGCCCGTAGCGCGTTAAGGCCTGGTCGCCCAAGGATTGCATTATAGGCGGACGGGGTCCTCACGACAAAAAAGTCGATCCGCGCCTTGGCCAATTTTGGGGATTGGCCCGCCGTCACCGCCAAAGTCACCATGCCTCTTCGACCGGAACGGCGTGTCCGGCAAATCCCACCAGGGGGGAATTTACAGGGCCCTAAGCGGGTGTCAGGTAGGGACATTTTTAAGAAGGCATCGTAAAACAATATGTCCGCCGAACTTCCATTATCCACCAAAACGCGGCGTACATCATAATCAGCGACGTTTAAAGAGATTACAACCGCGTCGTTATGCGGAAATCTGGATCCCCTGGGCGTCTGCCTTCGGTGAAGGTCACGGGCTCCGAGGTCCTCTGCCTCTTTGCCGATCCCTCGGATTCGTCTCGGTCTTTCCCTGCTGCGGTCCTCCCGAGATGGTGTTAATGACGCCAAGAGACGGCCGGTCCTCCTGCCGAGATCCTCCCCCCTCGGTTTCAATCGGCGGCAACATTCTCGGCCGATCTTCCTGCTCTCTTTAGATCGTCTTCGCAGGAATCGGCCAAGCCTGCCCCGCCGGACCAGCTCCTCGATTTCGTCCTGGAGCTGGATGCACTCCTCGGTATCGTGACCGTGTCACCGTGGTCACGGTGGTAAAGGCAGAACTTGTTGGGGTTGCGTTTTCTGGGATGGGAACGCATCCTCTCCGGCTCTCCGGAAGTCGTTCCCTTGATCTCCAGCAGCACTTGAGCCTTCGGGAGGGGGGCGTTGAGGGGGGCGTAGCTCGGCGCGGGGAGGGTGTCGCGAGGGAGAACCTCGGCGCCGGGGGGAACTTCGGCGTCGGACTTCGGTGGGGAGAACCTTCGGCGCGGGGAGGGACCTCGTCGCGAGGGAGAACCTCGGCGCCGGGGGGAACTTCGGCGTCGGGTGGGACTTCGGTGCCGAGGAGAACTTCGGCGCGCCCTTCCGTCGGTGGCTTCCCGCCCCGAGCACTGAGGGGGAGTCCGGGCACGCCTTGCGACCAGGGGGAGTTCGGGAACGCGGCCAGAGGCTTCGGTGCGCTTTCTTTCCTCGGCAGGCCTTCCCGCTCTGCCTACTCGTCGCTTGTCGCGCGAGCTTCACCATCCTTGGCCTCTCGAAAGCCTCTTCTGCCCGGGCATAGCTTTCGGCCCGAGCTAGCATGTCAGCGAAGTCCCTGGGATATTTCTTCTCCAGGGAAAACAGCAGGTCGTTCTTCTGAAGGCCGCCCTTGAGGGCGGCCATAGCAACTGATTGGTCCAGGTTCCGGACTTCCAGCGCGGCAGTGTTGAACCGGGTGACGTAAGCCCGGATGGGTTCCCCCTCTTTTTGCCTGATGGCCAACAGGGAATCCGAGCCTCTGCGCGGCCGTTTGCTGCTGACGAAGTGGGCCGCGAATTGTTGACTCATTTGGTCAAACGACAGGATGGTGCCCGGCTTAAGCGCCGAGTACCAATTCCTAGCCGCTCCCTTGAGGGTAGAAGGGAAAGCCCGACACAAAATGGCATCAGGCGCGCCATGGAGTAACATCGTCGTCCTGAAGGCCTCCAAATGGTCGACCGGGTCAGTGGTCCCATCGTAGCTTTCGAAATGCGGGAGCTTGAAGTTCGGTGGTACCTGTTCCTGCATAATTTTCTGTGAGAAGGGAGGATCAGTGCAAATATCGTTACCGCGGGAGGAAGGAGTATGACGAGAAGTTCTTCTATGCGCCGTCCCATCTCCATGAGCCTTTGGTCCAGGAAATCTTCGCGATCCTTAATCCCCAAGGTCTTCTCGCGGAAGGGGTGCGAAGCTTCTCCCTGGGGTTGAGCCGCGGTCCGAGCAGGGGCTCTTTGCCCGGCTGCCCCTCTCTCCCGAGGGCCGGAGGTTCGGGTAGCCCACATCGGTCGCACATCCTGGATCTGGATTCCTGGACTGGATTCCCGGGCTCCGGGGAACCCCGCGCCGGTCGAGTGGGCGCTGGACCTCGCGAATGCGTGGCTTGCACTCTGCCTGCACCGCCTCCGTAAGATCGCGGACCTGCTGGGCAAGCAGGTCGAACCGCTCCGCATCTACCGCGAGTACGGAGCGGGCCCGCGTCGCCGGGGCCGGAGTGGGAGCGGACGGACCCGAACGGGATCGGGCCGCGGAGGCTCTGCCGACCTCCGGGTCGAGGTTCTTCTGGGAGGCATTTTTCTTTTCAGAAAAGGAATACTGAGAAGAGGGAGGAGAGAGATCCGGAGCAGCAGGGGAGGGAAATCGTCGCCGAGCACTCCTTTAAGAACAAGGGAACCTCGAGAAGGTTCAGTCCCTTCCTTCCACAGACGGCGCCAATCTGTTGGTGCAGAAATCCGTCGCCGCCGGAGGTGTCGCCGCAATCGAGGCCGCTGGGCGCCGCCGGGGACCTGCAAAACGAAGTCCCGTCCGGAACCGGTGGGGTGGTGGCTCCGGCAGGACCCTCCGACGGTCAAGTTAGTTTCCGACCAACAGTAATGGAGTGCTCGGAAATGAGTTCCGGAGCTTAGAGATGTGGAGGAGAGCTTAGAGAGAAAGAGTATCAGAGGATCCCTTTTATAGCCGGAGCTTGTGATCGGTGAGGACCATATATGGTGAGGGACCGCTGCGAGGCCGCGTCGGGGTTCGGTACGGAGAGAGAGGTATCGTCAGGCGGTAGTGGCGGTCATGTCGTCTGGCCGTGGCCTGCATGGGGCTTGCTACGGAGAGAGCGATGACTGATGGTGCGGCGGACTGACGTGAGTGGTGCGGCCGCACTGATGGTGATTGTTACGAAGAGAGCGGTGTGCCAGAATGAAGGTAATGGCGGCCATTCGTCGTGTGCCCATTTCGGAGGAGTTCGGGCTCCTGAAGAGGAAGATAGGAGGGAGTTCGGCTCCCATAGGCGTCTGGCGAGAGGTATGCAGCTAACCCGTCCGCAGAAGAGTTCGGCTGCTGAGAAGCCGCGGCTCGGCCGCCTGTCTGGGGTTCGGCCGGCCTGTTGGACTTGGGCTGAGGCTTGGACACTTGAGAGTTCGGTAGGAGCTCGGTCGGCCGAAGTTTGATGAGGGCGACCGCTGAGGAGTTCGACCGGCTGAAGGAGCTCCGTGACTACCGGTTGCATTAGGCTGAGCATCAGATTGAAGGAGAACCTCAGAGGGAGTTCGGCTCCCATAGGAGTTCGACTGGAGGAGAACCTCGGAGGGAGTTCGGCTAAGGCTCGATCGCTGAGGAGTTCGACCGGGGCTCGATCGCTGAGGAGTTCGGTCAACTGAAGGAGTTCGGCTAAGGCTCATTCGCTGAAGCTCTTCCGTGACTATTGATTGCATTAGGCTGAGCATCAGACTGGACTTCGGTAGGTGCGGGGTTTATCCCCAACAAGTACTATAGCCTACTGGATTTCTTAAATACATCTAAAATACTTTAATGAAGAAAACATCAGACAATAATAAATGAAAATTACATCATGAGAAAACCTAAGAAAAGTACTATAGCCTACAGGACCTGTAATCTAAGAAATTAGCTTAAGATTTTCCAACGGATAAAGGGGTAAATAGAGATAGAATCAAAAGATCCACAAACAGAAGAATTGTAAAACAAGAACATATGGGCTATAGCTAGAACTTTTGGACTTGTCAGTTGTCTTGTCATCCAGAGAAGCTAGAGGATAAGGAGCGGTGGTGGCCGAGAAAACCCAAACAAGTAGTGGTGCTGGGATCAAAAGAAAAACCGAGCAAAGGTCCAATCGAAAGAAAGTAAGAAACTGAATCGATTAAAGGGGAAGGGGAAGTATAAACGATGCTGTTTCATCAGTTATGGTTTGGTTTTTGGATTTTTTGGTTTTTAACCGAACCTAACCGAAAATCGAAATTTTTGAAAATAAAAACCAAAAACCGAATCGAATTATATTCGGCTCGATTTTGGTTCGGTTTTTCGGTTCGGTTCGGGCCGGTTTTCAGTCTAAAACCGAATTATGAACAGCCCTAACCAAAACTGCTTTTACTGATCACATGTATAGAACATGCCTCTGGGCATGTGTTTGTTTGGCATGTTTAGGAATGTGAATGTATGTATTTTCATAGTCATATGCTGTTTCCATGGCGCATATGAACTTCACAACTAACTGTACAATTTTGTGTTTTGAAGGCTAAAATCAGTTAAACTATTTCTAAGCAGAAACCATAAACTCTTTGCTTGAGATACAACAAAACGGTGGAACTTTTGAATTGATACTGAGGAAGAGTCCAGTATTTGATATTAGAATATTGATTTTTTACATGCATCACGTCTCTTTCTATGAATGTCTGTGTGCATGTGCCCAAATGCATGTATGTTTGTACACTGTTTATGCTTTATGCAAGTTAAGCAATATATGCAAAGCTTACAACTTGTTAGACATTCTTGATTATTTAGGCTTTCAGAGCTACCTCAATTAAAAAATTTAAGCAAATTCCTGGGTTATTTGCTTTGGACATTATGAGATGAGCTGAGGATAAACAAATATGAAAAAGCTAAAGTTTTGCTTCAATTCTAATAAAAGAGTCACGCATATAATTTATGTGGCATTCTTTTCCTATTGTTGTAAAGCAGCTAAGAATATCACAACCAGATCTCAGTTTTCAGTTCTAAGAAAACAGAGAAGTAAAATATTTGTGTAGCAGGTTTTTCCCATTACTGCAGAGAAGCTAATAAGATTGTACACATATATTAGCATTTTGGATATCATGAGATTAATATTTTCCTTTCTTAAAAAATGTGACGCTTTTGTTAAGATGTTCTAAGGAGAAAAAACACCTCATTAAAGCTTGGAACAAGTCATCTGCAATATCAGATTTCACCTGGTTTAATGGTATGTACTTGTGGACTTATTTTTGACACCTGGATGAGGACATATCTGTAACATTGTTAGTTGTATCCTTATTTCTGAGTTTGACTTTCTAAGGGAAACCTATAATAAACATTCAAGTCTGAGCATCAGATTATACATTAATACATGTGTCTTCCAAGCACCGAATACTATGACTGCTTGAACATAGGATAGCTCCAAATTCAGTAAGTGGCTGTATTGTTTCCTTGAAGTATGAGTAATATTGATATTAATATTAACACATGGGCATCGTAAGTTGTATGCAGTTAAAATTCTTTGCTGAACTTTATAGCTAATCTTCTCTGTTGACTAATAATTGTTTCTTTATCAGGATTATTTTTAAAGGGCCTTCCACATTGTCAGGTTTAGCCTCCCAAATATATCCACATTTGATTACCAACAAAAACTCTGTTATATATTTATTGGAACATATAGATGCTAATATGACACTTAAAGGATTTAAATGATGGTAGCCGTGCCAAGCGACTTCTTATCTTCTCTTAACATGTTACTGATTTTAACATTTTATTATAGAGACTTTTTTATCTCAAGGTACTGTATTGACTCTATTGATCTTTGTCAGAAAGGATTTGAGACAAAATATGGATCATTAACTGCAGTGATTATTAAAAATTTTATATGATTGCTATGGTAAATTGTTTTGTTAATATAACATTCTTGCACGGTGGAACGTGGCCGAAGCTTAATTTAGCTAATACACCATTCTCTCTCTCATACATATATTTGAATGCACTGTGCAAATCTTGAGTCCTTCATGCTGGTGACTGGAGTTTTTCAAAATTAAGGCAAGAAAGGTGGGCATAGAGCAGTAGTAACACTAGAAAGAGGAGCAGGCAAATGTTCTAGGTGACAAAGCTTGAAGATATGTTTCAATCTTTCAGCTTGATTGTTGGGAATTGCATAAAATAAAAAGAAGATGATGCAACTACCAGAGAAGAAGCATGATCTGATGTAACAAAATTGCAAAATGATGGTTTGTGCAACCATGAACAAGGAAGGTAATACTTCATTTGAGGAAAAGAATAAATGCAACTTGTTTTTTGTGGTTCTGAGAAGGTGAAGATATAGGGTAATAAATAGTAATGAGACAACCATAAAGTATAAATTTGTGATGTCATAAGACCACTATATCCAGGAACGTACTGAAATATCAGAGGTATGCAAAAGACCTGGTGTAAATAATATCACTGCAGATGGTACGGAAGCTGTAAAGAAATTGTTGCATGTGGAGTTGTCATGCAGTTTATGAGGACATTTGGCTGGTATATTATTGGCAAATGGTTTAAAATTTAATAAAGTACATTCTGTCCTTGAAGCTTATGACAGTTTTGTATTCATTCACTACTAACCTAAACAAATTACCCCTTTACTGCATATATTATGACGAACCAGTCCTGATATTTTAGTCAGAAAAAAGAAGATGCAAGATTTCCTCCTCAAATAATGACCATATTACTCTTTGCTTTCTGCAAAAGACTGAACACCAAACTCCGTCTGCACTTTGCACCTAAGTTAATAAAAAGGAAAAAATACTCCCCTTCACTGCCATAGACGAAGTATATTTATTTGAACTACTTTTTGACAGGGGAAAATGGATTAGATATATACCTTTTCACGTGAAAAACACAATGTAATGATGATATTTCTTTGACCCTTTCAGACCCATGTTTTAATGTAAGGTATTAAATCCAAAGCTTGCAGTTGGTCACCATGTTCTCACCAAATTGAATAGTTCAGAATGCCTTAAATCTTTGTATTCATGAAGCATGCCACTGCATGCTCAGCTGCCTAAAATAATTATTGTTAATCAAACCATATCATTAATCATTCTGTGCATCATTCTTCATGGAAAACCTTTGCCATCATGCTCAATATTTTGGCCTATTGATTTTCTTAGGAGTTTGTTACTTATTTTTGGATTTTGTACTTCAGTTACCCTCTCCCCTTTTTGCCTGATGAGCTCCTTATCATGTAACCACTGGCAATTAATCTGTTGTTCCATTGTCGCCACATTTATTTGTTAAGAGAACTATGGAAGATATTTTCCCCATTGTACTCCTATTTGATGGAAGGTGGATCATGCAACAGGTCATGGCAGAAGTGTTTGTGTAATGTGCGCACTTCTAGTGGCACTAGGTGTGGCTGATGACTGGAAAGATGCTGAGAAGATGGTCAAAGAAAAGAGGCCTCGGATTAGAATGAATGCTCATCATCGGAAAAACTTGGAGGAATGGACTAAATACCGGCATTTGTCAAAAGAAGGATAAGTGGCTGCAATTTATTCGATCATTTGTCAAAAGGAGGATAAGTAGCTGCAATTTAATTGATTCTCTGATACTTTTCAGAGAACTGGTACAAGTCCAACAACGTCATTGTCTTAGCATTACAGATTTATGTTTAAATCTACAAACTGCATGGAGTCAGGATTTTTTTTTTTTTTTTTGAAAAATATAATTCTTCAGCACCTTTTCTTCATCAATATTGGATACCCTTGTCAACATGGCTTCATGTACATTTTTCTGTATCTTTTAACCTATTTCGAATCTTCAGCAATGATATTAATCAAAAAGTACAGTTTGTGAACAATCAGGTGTTTTTATTATTATCTTTCATGTTTAAATCTTGAAGGAGTTTCGGAAATGCAGTTATCTGTAGAATGCAGAAGCGCACAGGCTATTCCAGTAGAAATGTTGTCAACCAGCTTGATGCATAATTTTACTTTTTGATGGATTTTCATGTGTCGGTCACCTGCTTTTGTCGACATGTTGCAGAAACACCTATCCTTCTAAGGAATGTGAGGCTACAATTTCGAAACACCCAACAGATGTTGAGCATTCATATCCAAAGGAACTTTCTTTATTTCAGGTATGCTGTTCTATCCCAACCTACTTCTGAAAGGCACCTAGAAATTGACAGGGTGGTTATCTTTTGTCAATAATTAGGGGATTTTTCTTTTTTCTCTTTTTGAGAACTCGGATGGAGTGTAAGACTCTCCCACCTCAAAATTTTATTAATAGGATAAGGAAAGAACGTTGCATAAAAATACAAAAAAAAAAAAAAAAAAAAAAAAAAAAAAAAAAAAAAAAAAAAAAAACAGAAAAAGTAAAAGATCAAGACAAACGGAGAAATGAACAAGCAGGCCTTTGAATTCACAAAGGGGGCAGGAGAAAAATGACCAAATACCAGGCAGCAGAGAAAACTTTATGGCAACCAATTCATGAGCCTGTTCTGACTTTTTAGAGAAAAGCTTCAGGATTATACTATGAAATGTTTAGGATTCATATTTTTTGCTTTTGAAATTGTATTAAGAAATTTTGTTTCTTTAACCAGGATTTGGTAAACTTAAGCTTTCAGGTGCTAGTCAAACCTTCTAAAGCATATGTATCAAAAAACAAAAAAACCTTCTAAATCATGCCCGATATTTAGTCATCAACACCTGGACATGTTCTCCGAAGTTTTCAACTGTTTGATAATGTGTACTCTAGTTCCCTGTTCTGTAAGACAACATATACATTGACATCCTTAGTTTTTGGTTATTGGTTCCAGGATTGGACTAAATATATAAATAGAACAACATCCGCATAGCTGCCCAAACTTTGACAAGGCTTTATATTGTGTCCCTGAATTTACATGATTCGTATCAATCAGTTGTCTGAGCAATAAATGACAGTTTTATTTATTTATTTATTTTTTGATGAGATAAATGACAGCCTGATGAAAGTGCCTGTTTGCACATTGAGAATTCTATGAAATACTCGTATTTTTTTTTCCTTTTTTGGTGAAAGAGAGGATAATTTCACCCAATTAGTACTCCTGTATTTGTGACCTTCAAAGTTGAGTTCTTCCTTATCAAAAAAAGAAAAGAAAAGAAAAAAGGTTGAGTTCTTTGACGGTGGAAACTGACTAATTTTCAGATAAGATTTTTGATTTTCTTAGGGCATGGGATCGGCAAATGAGGTTGTTTAGGACCAAACCTAGCTTGCCTATAGAAAGAGGAAACCTCTGTGGGTTGATCCTATGGCACTTGACGACTTCTCTTGGTGATGGTATTTAGATGGATGTTTAAAATGCAGCTTTGCAAGGTGATCATGGAATTTAGAGCTGCTTCTTGTTTGTGGTAAATGATTTTTTTTTTTTTTTTTCATTGCTGCTTTTCTTATTCATTGTTGCTGGAACCGGTTGATGCTCCACTTCTCGTTCCAGCACTTTTGACCGTGACAGTGTTGAAATACTACCATGTCGGATCACGTGTAAATCAGCTTGTCTTATTTCTCGACTTTATCATTCAGTTCTTGGTCTCTGATCATCCAGCTGCGTAGCATCAAAAGAAAAAAAATGGTACAACTTGATGTGCACTGTTGATCCATTTCCAACCAGCTCTCTTTTAGATAAAGTGAATTGTTAGTATTGTATTAGAGCTGGAGGTCATGGGTTTAAATTCTCTGCAAGTCAATTTTCTTTGGTTCATTTGTTAATCATCTTACTCATTTATTGATTTCACTTTGCTGCTATCTTGATCTATTCGTGAACTCACCTTTTGGAAAAGAAAATGATTTCAGTCACTAGTTCTAACTCACTTCTCATGATAAAAGAAACACCTTCAATCCCAACTGCTCTCTGGAATCTTATTTCATTGTCGGTTTAACTATTGGTGCATTTAGCTGGCCATTAAAAAAATATTTTTTTTGCTTTTTAATTTTTAAAAAGTAAAAATAAAAAAGTAATGTTTAGTAATACCATGGAAAGCAAAATCAAAAAATTTAAAATAATTATTTTATATATAAAGTAAATTTTTTTTATTTTTTATTTTTTTGCTTTGCATATAATTACTTTTTACTTTGCAGGAAGGTAGTTATCAAACATGCTTTTTATTTTTTATTTTTATTTTATAAAAAAAATTAATAAAAAATAAAAAATATTTTAAAAAATAAAAATTAAAAATTAAAATGTGTAATCAAATGCATCCTATGCATATCTCACCTACTTTTTCTTTAGGTCAACCAAACAAATTTTTAGTTATATCAAGTTTAAACTTCCATTATACATATTAATCAAGGTACAAAACACAATAATAACCTATTAATCTGTTTTAGGGAAGTTACAGATTAGCATACTACATCACGATCCATCATGCATTCTTGTAACAGGCTTCATCAATTTGTATAGGTTTGGCAATTCAGCATCTTCCATGTTCATTGCTACTCCTTCACGCATCTTAATTACACTGATAATGCAAATCTCTCTTAAATCCTTATTCTGTAGGAACGTCATCACGTCTCCAATTCTCTAAATAAAGAATTAAAAAGTGACAAGAAACTCTGCAAGCATCATACTTAGTAGATTTCAGAAACCTGGATATATATTTTTTTTCTTTTTTGATTGGTGAAAAAAGGAATTTTGATTCTCAAAGTGGTTTGTTCTGGTTTAGCCAGTAGGCCAAGGTTGGCATGTTGGTTTAGTTCAGAAGAAGTGGATTAGTGTGGATCTGCATGGTTGGACATGATTCAAGAATCTAATGGAGGGGGGAGCAGAAACTGAAACTAGCTTTAGAGACTATTGTAGGAAGTTCACTGCTCCTGGAAGCTAATGGGTAAGAAAAGAAAAGGAACATCCATCACAAAACCCCACCAAATCAACTTCCACCACAACCTGTTCCCCATCATAGTAGCTTGTTCAACCAGTACAAGGAAAGTAAGATTCGCAGAGGAGGGAATCCAAACCAAATGTGAGGAAACATCAGAAATATCCGCTCAAACTGAGCTTCTTTTTTCCTTTTTTTTCTTTTTGGAAAAAAAAGGATCACCCGTCCATTTGCCTCGGGTCCATTTGATGGGTCCCATGTCTGTTGGTGGCACCAACACCCACATGTATATATCCATATACCTTGGCTTATAGACAGCCATGGTAGAACCCCCACGCACTCAATAAAAAAACATCTTTATGGTAGGAAGGTTTGTGGCAAAACCTTACAAATAAAAAATAAACTAAAGATTAACCTCCTAATTTGACTTGTAGCCCACAAGTTGTGCCTAAGATATCCAACATTACTATATTCTACGCGGATGATAGGTACCCATGTAGATATAAATTATGAATATACAACAATAATGGCAAAAAATTGCTCATTCTTATCTACATTGCGATAGACTACTAAGCCTTTCAATTACTCATCATAAAGAACAAAAACCACATTCCTGTCCTTGCCTAGCTCCTCATCTTCTTTTGTTTTCAGCCTCTCCATCATTGCTCCTCTCCTTCCTATAATTTGGCTAGGTAAACACTCTGGCAACATGAGATCAATCATATGACATCTACTTCTCTCTCTATATACCTCCTCTCCCTCCCACTGCTGCCAGCATTGCTACAACTGCAGAAACCAGATGTAGATAATGTCAATTGTCTTCTAAATTGGTTCGGTTAGAAGGCAGAAAAATGACTGTGAACTGGTTGGTGAATTATTTGTAGGTCGGTAGTTGTAGGGCAGGCGCTCTCATTGGTGATCAAGTTCCTGTGACACAAAACAACTAGATCATGTAATCGGATTTGTAATCTTCATTCATGACAAGGAGATTGAAAGATTAGATGTGATTTGCAAGAGACATAACAACCAGACGTTATAGTCTAAATATATAATGCTAACAAGGATACTTTAAACTGTAAGATAAAAGCACTTTAGCCAAACCAGACAGGATTGGAGACCCAAGCAAGGTTAACTATGAATTCTGACTTTCAGATTAGGATCATAATATAGAAAACAAGAAATCATTCGTTAACTTTTTAAAAGAATAAAGAATATTTAAGTCATTTTTTGACTGGAAAATCTCGAGTAGATCGACACATCATGGAAAATGGCCAAGCCGAGCACATCAAGTGGGGGTAGTCCAGTGTTGGATCCTGTGGACCCAAGAGTGAATAGTTCCTTGATGCTAAGCTAGCTTTCAACCTTGTTTCTAGGTGGGAAGGTGGTCCTCCATTCTTGGCATTCAGGTGGTGAATTATGTCATAAATCATTAAAGGAAGCTAGGTGATGGAACTCAAATTGGACCTATCATTTACCTGTGCATTATAAAGTATGGATACAATTAAGCACCAAAAATAGTGAAACCGTTCATGGGAAATCATAGATTACATGAAGAAACCATGAATCCATTTCTGTAAGAAATGCATGGAAATCTTACTCTCGAGGGCGAGAAGCCCATAGGGAGCTAAGAGCACGTAGGCGGCTGTGATACTCTCCAATTGCTAAGAAACATCTTGCTGCTTGCCGGACCGTCAGAATCCTACGCATCTGGTGAAGAGTCTGCTGTCTCAAATTATCAGCCTACATGAATCATAAACTTGTTAATTAAGGTTAATTAAAAAATTCAGAAAGACATGGTCCTGAAAAAAAATCATGAAAGTAAAACTTTTTCAAGAAATATGAAATAAAATGCTCCACTATGTAAAAGATGTCCCCATTCTTTAGATTAATCATTTCTTTTCATATGTTCAACAATAAAATGAAGACTACCGATCTTCTAAAAGTTGATATATAGGCCTAGAAACAGAACCTTCAATTTTATTAAGTAATCTCTACCATAAGAAGTGTGCAAAGAATTAGTCATAGGCAAAGGAGTGAAAAAAAAAAAAAAGAAAAAAATGATGGCATGAGTTGGATTAAAGTTGTCGTGGTCATAGCATTTGGACTCTTCCAATCATACATTTGGAAAAGAATCCCCATGATTAGTTCTTTTGATATTTTCAGTTTTATTATTGGGTTCTTTCGATGTTTAATGATTGGTATGTCCTACTGTTTTTAAGGGCAAAATGGTGGGATATTTTGCCCACTTTTCCCCACTCAATATTGTCCAAATAACAAGCTTAGACTAAAGTAAGGAGTACACGGTAAGCAGCCAATATGTCATTCTGGTCCTCAAGAGAAAAATTAATGAACCGTAATAGGCCCAGGGTTTTATTCAAATATAATGGTGTATAAGCGCGACACATAGGTCAATTTGGCGGTATCCAAGGGCAGAGAAGGTTAGGTTGTTCGGTCCTTATTTAATTCTATACATGGACAGCAACTTCTAAACTTTTTTTTATGGCATATAGGATTTAAAAAGAAATCATGCAGCTTGATTTTGATGGCTCTCTTGGAAGCACCAAAGGAAAAAAATAATAATAATCCACACACACACACACACACACACACACACACAGAGAGAGAGAAGAATGGAGGAAGGAACAGTATATATCAGGACCTACTAAAGGAAAATTTTCAGTTGTTGATAGTCCTTGACCTTATTTAAACGTGATAGGTGTATGTAAATATAAATAAACTCAAATCACCTTCCAAGAATATAATTTTGCTCTCAGTTTGTACAGTGCCACCACTTATTGGTGTCAGCTAGCCTAATGGAAGATTGGCAGACTAGTCCCTGCCGCGCTATTTCTCTTGTACAAACTGCTGATTAGGATTTGGAGGAAGAATTCGGGGTTCCCAAAGAAAATATCAGAGCTTTTACCAAAAAAAAAAAAAGGAAGAAGAAGAAAATATCAGAGCCCAGGGCTGTGAAAATTTTTCATGTTTGGGAGACTTGTCAAAATTATGTATGGTCTCAAAGACAAGGGCAAGAATGCGGTATTTTGACAAAATTTCCGAAGAGGCTTAGTAGCGCATAAAATTGAGAGAATCCAACATCAACAGGAAAGAAAAAAAATCCAATTAAAAAACATGATAAGTCAATTGTCTAGTAAATTCTGTAAATATCATTCTTTTTATTATAATAAATGGTTAGAAGATTTGCTTAACCATTTGATGGGTAACTTGCTTGAGAGAAATATATGGCCACATTCATTTGGAAAAACCAATATCATGAGACATGAAGCAAAAGAAGGGCATACAATTTCTGACATTACTCTTAATCACTCAGACTTGAACTTCTTTATGTGTCCATTTTAGTTCCGTCCTTAGAAGCTTAATTACTAGAACTCAAATATATGTTAATCTGTAGTTTTTTATTGTATGGTAGCAGAATCTGTGTGTGTGCACGCGCGCGCGTGGAAATACTAGGAGACATTTGACGGCAAAACATTTATGTGGACGCAGGAGTTTGCTTAACATCCAAGTTGATGGGATTGCAAGCTAATGACGCATTTATATTGGATGACATGACATGGATTGTAACGTGGTCTAGTCCAATCTTGACCACTATTTCACGCTGATCTATGATAGGCAATGAGGAGCCGTTCACTCTTTTAATCATTTCTGTTATAGATCAAAACCTATCTTGACCAGCATTAGTCCTTTAATAATTTCCGAGCAGCAAGGACAGTCCATAAAGCTAACTTCCAGTAACAAGGACTGCCCTCAAAGCTCAATAGAGCAAGATGGGGAAAAAGAGAGGAACCTGCCGGACGAATCCTTCGAGGTTGGCAAGTTTCCCGAGTGCAATGGCTAGGTGACCCAAGTAGTTGCCAACGTTAATGGTGCCTTCACTGAGAGAGCCGCTGGCCACCGTATCCGCGAGGGACTGATGGAGCTGCTCGAGGCCCTGCGAGAGGGCCTCTTCCGCCTGTTGGGATGACTGCTGAAGGTTGCAGATCCCCACCAGCTGTTGCTCCGTTAACGGGTCCATTTGAGGTATCAGAATCTGCTCAAATTAATTAAGTAGTAAATTAATTATATTAGAACTCAACAAAACCTTTATCGAAGCACATTCTAGCGAACGATGGGTACGTGTAACTTGGTACGTGGCAGATGTTTCAGTTTTGATTGGTGGAAATTAAAAGAGCAAAGAGGAAATAAGATGCATGTGGGACCTTGAGCAGCTCGGAAGGTCTGAATCCACCCATCCAAAGGAAAAACCGCTCGGCCGGAGTAGTCCACGTCCCAGTTATGAGGTGGAAGACATCTGATTTGGCGGCGACTCCTTTCAGCCGGAAGATCTCATCATAGTGAGCGAGGCATTCATCCACTACGACTCGGAGGTCGCCATCGGAGAGGCGCGCTTGCAACACTTCATGCAGCTCCGTCATACGCTTGCAGTTCTCATCCAACCATCTACTATATTCCATGTCAAAGACCGCCGCAGCTGTATAAAAATATAAATATATAGTTTTGTATAAATTAATTAAGGGTCTAAATACATTAAGAGAGAGAGAGAGAGAGAGAGAGAGTAATGATTGAACGAACTTCAATTACTTCAATGATGCCTCAATGAGTAAAGAGATCATGGCATTACACTTATGAGGAAAAATTAATACAAGATGATAAGATCTGAATCTTAACATTCATCCAAGTAAGAAGGTTTATGGAATTAAAAACTATGAGTATATATGAAGAGGGAATAAGGTTGTTACCGGAACTGATATTTCCACCAGCACCGGCTGCTCCTAAGAATAGACCCTAATTAAACACCATCCAGACTTGATGAGATGAGATAAACATATCGAAGTACGTACGTACCATATGCATAGAAAGGATCAAAAGAAGAATATATATATATACATATCTTCTCGATCAATGTTACCTGCGATCGTGCTCTCTGGAGATCTTGTTCTAACTGAGTAAGTTTGATTCTGCTGGACTCTAGCTGCTGTATATAAGCCTGTCAGAATGGAAAAGAGGTAGGTTGGTGTGAGATAAGCATTCGATCTCTAGAGATCCCAGAAGCTCTAGTTCAACAATTTCTGCAAGAGATCCGCTGATTAGAGATTAAATCACCTTCTTTCTCAGTCGGCTTTTGCGTGCTGCCTCTCTATTCTGAGCTAAGCGTCTCAAGGTCTGTCATTAATAAAAAGCAGTTAACTTTAATAATCTTTTATACTCATGGTTAGGTTCCATAATCAAAGGCTTTTTTTTTTTTCTTTTTTTTTTTTTTTTTTGCTTTTGGGATTTAAATCAAAAATTTGTTTTGTAGGGTTAGGTGTTTGAAAAATATTCCACCCAACTGCATTCTAGGAAACAGATGTCGGATGCCCGATGTGATATATAACAAAAGTGCTTCGTTTTGTTGTAAGAGGACTTAATCAGCCTCGGGTACATGCATGAATGCATGCATGTACATGGATGTTACAAGCATACGGATGCTTGCAGGGACGCATGTACATGCCTGGCGAACACATGCATGTACGCATGCATGCATGTGATAGGACTCGATACATGTGGACATCCACATGTACCCCAGAGAGAGAGAGAGAGAGAGAGAGATTTTCCATCACCTTCGCATCTAATACCTTTCCACCTTTCTCTGCTGTTGAACCAGCCACCCTCCTCTGGCAAAAAACATGAAATGCATGGCAATAGTTTTTAAATATCATGTGATGGGACCAAAGAAGAATAAAAGAGTCAGTGACAAACGATGGAAGGGATTGGAATGTCATAAATTTTCAGTAGTAAGTGAAACTTTGGTTAGGTGACAGAAAAAAGAATAATAATCTATTCTCAATAAATTAAGACACTAAATTGTCCATCTTAGTCACTATACTAATTTATTACCACCCAAAAACCCACTGGTCCGAAATGCCCTTTTGGTAGGTAATACAAATTTACACTAATTTTAAATTTATAAGTGGCCGATACAGCAAATTTAAGGTGGCAAATGGGGAAATATGCCTGGTGAACTACGAGAGGCAAGGAATACACTGTTGTTAAGCATCATTTTTAGCAAAAAATTGGTTGTTGCGGTGCAAGGCAAATGCAGCCGACAAGCAGCAGCAACTCATCTTAAAGCAAGAATACAGCAGCACTCATAACTAGTTGTCTGAAGAAAGTCACAAACAGTTAATCTCTTGGAGTGTGTGGAGATTGAACACCCCATCCTAACAAGATGTTATGTCTCTCCTTGGGATCTATGCTGACTATACTTTTCCTGAAATGGCTAGTTCTGGTCAAACATCCACACATAGAAAAATATTGAAAAAAAAAAAATCTCGAGATCTGGGATATTAGATGAGATTTAAATGCAGCAGTAGTTTCTTTATGACATATTTGGGGATTTGGGCCTGCAATAATGGAGAGTAGGCAAACATTCAAAGAGTACATTATCTTGGGTCTTGGGCTGATGATTTGGTGCTGCTGCTCCTGGTCTGGGGGCATCACTGGCCATCATCCCTTGCTGCTTCTCCCTCTGCCCCGAGGAAGCCTTTATGCTCACTGGGGACTCTGAGTCCGGCTGGGAAATTGTGTTTTGGGCTGATCCTGAATCAGTGCTCTCTGCTGCCTGTGAATTCCCCTGTCGGCATTGAAGAAATGGGGGGCAACAATCAATTCCTTGCACTCTTTCCTTTTCCTTTTTTTTTTTTTTTTTTTTTTTTTGTTTTAATAAATCCGCTTTCTGAATCAAAGGCCCAAGTCAAAAGGTAAGACCATACCTGGGGAGTTTGTTGGAATCTCATTGGCCATGAGGGAAAGATTTCAAGAGTAGGAGGGGTGAAAAAGGCTGCAAGAGAGAGAGAGAGAGAGAAAGAGAGAGGAGATGCAGGATATCAAATCAAATAAAGTTGCATCAGAAGCAGAAAGAAATAAAGACTTAAGCGTCCGTGTTCCAAAAGGAACTTATTCCTTTCCCTCTGCTGCAAGGGTGGCAGAGAGCTAGTAATGGAACGCTGGAACCAACTGAGGGGAGAGTAGGTTTGTGTGAGTAGTGGGGATCACACCATCCTGATCTCCTGCCTCATGTGACCACTGAGGTAGGTAAAGGCAAAGCAGCCTTTGTGAGGACCATTTCAACCCTCTTTCATCTCTGCGCTGAAGTATGAGAGAGTGCGATTTGAGAGGTGGTTATGCTCAGAGAGAGAGAGATGAGGGACCTACGTTTCCTGTCTCCATCACTTCTAATGCCAGCAACTCCTTGCATGAGAGCCTGTTCCAGCTCCCCAAAATAAGCAGTTCCTTCGTGATCACTGATATTAAAAATAAGAAATTTCGTGAAATTAGTGGAGAGAGAGATGTTTTTTTTTTTCTTTTTCTTTCTTTTTTTTTTTTTTTTCAAACAGAAGACCGAAAAAAAAAAGAAAGCCAGACAATAGATAAGAATAAAAGTATGTGAAATTGGTGGCACAAGGTGCAATCCTTATTGGTGCAATAAGCAGAAAAGGAGGAGGAGAAGATAAAAAGTAAAACTGAACAAAAAGAACCAACGAAGGATGGATTTGGAAAGTGATACATAAGAGTGGATGGAGGAGAAAACTATTTGAAAAGATAGACATGCAACCCAATGGTTTTTGGAAAGAAGGATTGGAGGAGAAAACTATTGAAAAGATAGACATGCAAGCCAATGGTTTTTGGACAGAAGGATTGGAGACAATAAGGGAAAAGCTAAATTGAAAAAAAAAGGACCATGTTGGTGCTGGTTAAAATAATATGGAGAACCGAAAGAAGAAGAAGAAGAAAAGTACAAGAAATTGGTGGCTGCAGGAGTGATGCCATGAACTCCATAAGCCACAGGGTGACTTGAAGGTCCAGATTCCGAAAGACCAGTTTCACCAACTCTACGATTTGCCATCCAAGAAGACATGTCCTCCTCAAACCATTCTTATCTCTCGCCAATGATGTTCCACATGCGGATCCTTCAACTTCTGCTTCAATTCCAAGCCTTAATCAGACCACGTCCTTCTGCGGTGTACGAAGCAAAAGATGGGAGATAAAGGTAGAATCTTAATAGCAAGAGCTTCAAAATATTTCATCTACAGAGCAGAAGGAAAAAATAAGCAATACGCTGGGATACTCAGCTGCATCTTTTCTGAGCGAGAGAGAGAGAGAGAGAGAGAGAGAGAGAGTACTCTTAAACCAATATCAGGAGGAAGAGGGTGGGTGGGAGAATCCAAGGTTGCTTTGCTCCAAGCATGGCCATGGGATGGGAGTACCTACTTATAAAACTGAATCATCTGATGTTGGACCCTTTTTTTCGGTACCTTGACCATTCATGGATTTCTCTCTCTTCCTCTTCTGTACTGAAAATTGTGTATCCTTGTCACCTTACCCAGTAATAATTTCCCCTCCGGAAGTAATCCATGGTACAGACATCCTGCCTTTGTGGCCTTGTCTCAAAAGTGAGGTGAGAGGCAACGAAAATAAATAAAAAAAGGTGCGTCTTTGGCAGGAACCCACTAGAATCAAACTGTGCCCCTTCGTTGGCTCTATCTTGGGCTCTTCGGGCATTTTAAAAGTACTCAACGAAACCAGCATATGATAAGAGACAGGCAACCTCAACCCCGCTCCATCATTAAAAAAGTCTTGCAAGTTTTTGTCATGTTCTCTTTTAGGACCAAGGGAGCGGCTTTTACTTTGGCAACTGAGGGCCTCGGATAAGCACCGCAATGCTTGTTTTTGCCCTTCCCATCTCTCAACTAAAACAGTGAAATGATCAGCCCACAAGCTAACCCACTTGGGATTAAATTTCTTCCCTCGAAGTGGATTTGTTTGATATTATCCCATTTGTTGATGGGTCTACATCCATGCCTTGTCCAAACACCTAAAACCCATGCCACGCCAAGATTCGTCTCCACAAACAGAAGCTTAAACGATGGCTCGAATGGCCTCGCGTAGGGCCATGGAAACAGTAACAAACTCTTCTGTGGCTCTTTAGGGTGGCAACCTCTTCCCCATCTCCTAAGGATCCTTGTGCCCATATTACGTATTGTGCTGGAGCGAAAAAAGAAGAAAAATGAAAAGCTTGAAAGAAGAATGGTTTCAAAATATGTAGCACTGCCAATATTTTTTAAGATTTTATTCACTCCTACCAATTATATATACAAGGAAAATATGCGATAAGCTTTTAAGATGCAATGAAGCCTAATATTCGATCATATTTTGTATTAACGGGTCAAACCAATGGTTATGTGTTCTGTATGGAGGGTTAATAAGCCATTTTAAAAAGCCACCAGCTACCAACCAACCACTACAACGGTTGGCTGGTTTTGATGTAAAACAAATATTATGCCTTTATTATTTTGAAAATATCTAACATATTGTTTGTGTTTTGATCATTAGGTAATTGGTGAGGTCCGGGTGGCTCCTTTTTGCCACCCTTACATCCAAAAAAACAAAGAAAAAAGGCTAATTGATAAGGTCTACCAAATTGTAATACTGCCAGCCTCCCTGCTGATTGTTTATCTATGATCCCTTTTATCAGTGAAAGAGGTCCATTTCGGTGCAGAGATGGAAGCTAAATATTTTATGTTGCACCTATCGCTACTTTTGGAGGTGATAGGCCTCCGCCAATTATTCTTTTTGATACCAATCATTGGCCTAAAAAAAGCTAAAGAATACATACAGCCGTGGATTAGGTGATCTATAATTTGAGTTGATTTGTTATGTAAGCTTTCTGATGCAACGCTTTCGTGACTCTGGCATGAAAAACTGATGGGAATGCAAGGCTTCCAAACATTTCTTTAAAGTAGTAGTTTATTGTGGAGGTCTCATCTCATCTTTAGAAATGGCAATCAGGGATCCTTCTAGACAATTTTGGAGTAATTTATATTCTATGAAAGTCCAAATACATTAATTATTAACACAATTTTTCTTGGGTTGCATCCACGATTGTTGATGTAATGTCAACTGGAGAGGCACGAACTCTAGCATTCAATCTTTGTTTGGTCAATGGAGATCCCACCTACGTTCAGTACACAGGAAATGGTCAAATACCATGGTATGGCACCAATTGCTTTTGGTTCAAACTTCCTGATCAGAACCTCCCACATCATAGATCACTTGTTGGTAATTCTGCTCTTTAACAAAATGCTGTGTCAGATAAAGTTAGGAGCATATGAGATTTTTGTCCTTCAGAAAAATTCCAGCCGAAATCTAGGTGAGATGATTTATTACGTCAAAGATAATAGTACATGTATCAACTAAAATTCACCAGCATGAATGCATAGCTCTAATTAAGATGTAGAGCTTCTTAACATGCATGTTGTCTAACTTAGGAACTGGTTTGAGCATCGGGCGAGAAGGAAACTTGCAAAATTCTAATACACATTTTCATAAAAATAAATTATTTAAAGAAAATCTTGATATCATACCAGCAACTGGACTTGATGTCAGGATCAGCCCATGTGCCCTACAGGTTATTTTGTTTTTTGATCTTATGGGATGCACTCATATTAGATTGGAGTGAGGATGTAATACCCAGCCAGCCCATTGGGGCTTTGGACTGGCCCGGATGAAAGGGCCTAATGCCTTATGTCACATGCGGAAGAGAAAGGAAGAAGACTCCTAATGAGAGTCTTTTTCTTCTCCAATTTTATCATAATCGAAGTTGTGGAAGTCCCAAATAACTTAGGAGACTTTCTTATAAAAAGCCATCTCTTTTTCTCCTAATTTTTCATCGTGGGTTGATGGGAGATCATCAGAATTTCTCGAGAGTATCTTCTACGGATTGTCATCGAGAAAAAGAGAGTCATCAGAGCAAGATAAGCTCCTCTCCCTTTCTTTTCCTTCTTCTTCTAGGTCGTCGATGCCTATTTAAAGCCAGAGCTATGGATTTTGGTTCAAGAATAAGAAAAATTCTAATTTTTCTTCTTTTTTTTGCACGCTATCAACAACGGCCACTGTTGGGGTTGTCGTCGAGGCCACAGTCTCACCGCCGTAAAGGGCCGCCATGAGTGGTCGGCCCGGTCACCTATGGCCACAGGTGGGCGAACGGGAGAACGACGAGGGTTGAATCCTCTATTTGAAAATGGGAGAAGAGAAGAGAAAAGAGAGGTCTCTCTCTCCCCTCATAATTTTAATTAATTAATTAAATTAATTAAGTAGTTAAGTAATTATTTAATTAATTTCCTTCCTTAAAGATGGAATATGAGGGATTTTTTATAAAAAAAGGAAAAAGAAGAGAGGGAAAGGTTCCTCTCTCTTCTAATTATTTAACTAAATTAATTAATTAATTACTTAATTATTTATTTTTTTGTAGAAGGATTATTAAAAAAAGAAAAAGAAAGAGCAAAAATTCTGGAAATTAGGTATGGACCCCAGTGAACCTCAAATAAAATTTAAAAATTTAAATTTATTTATTTCTTTTAAAATATTAATTTAAATATGTAGAAGGACAAACCATCGGACGGAAGAATGTCAAATAGAGTTTTAATATTTAGATCATAGTTCCATAAGTTTAGTTTATCACTAATTGAAGTAAAAATTTCTATACATAATTATTATTAAATATGCTATTTTTTATTATTAAATTTTTATTGATTTTGTATTATTTTATTCAAAATGATGAATTTGTTATGCTTGAGATATTATTGTTTCTTATATGGTCTTTCAGGTTGAGTATATTATATGTTGCCTGTATATATGTGTAATAATGATTGATGGTATGATTTTATGGGTATGACACTTGTTCTGGTTACGTTATAAACTGGAATTGATATGATGAAATCAATATGTAATAATTAGATGAAAATAATATGGTCTGAACTAGTCTCGTCATATGGAATAGCCTCTATAAGCTCATGCGTGGGAATATAATCCAAGAAAATATTTGATCTGAGAAGAATTATGAAAAATATAATCCGAGAAAGATCACGAGAAATATAATCTAAGAAAGATCATAAAAATTTGATCTGAGGAAGATCACAGAAATTCAATCCGAATAAAAGATCGCCGCATGATCTTGGTTAGTCCAAAATCAAAAAGTTAAATATTAATAAATCAAAATTATGAAAAAATAAATAAATATTGAGACTAGAGATATTATTGTTAAATAAAATACTTTACTCGATGGCATGTGATGATATATTTCTTGACTATGTGCTCGATGCATGTTTATGTCAGTACTTTATATTTATTGATATTTTTAAATTATAATATTATAATGATGTATTGTATAGAGATTCTTACTGGACTATAAGACTCACCCTCCTCCATTTTTTTTTTCCTTTCTCAAAGTTGCAGGATGATCAAGATTGGTATGGTTTGGATTCACGGGTGAGCAGATGAATATATAGTGTTATTGACTTCTGATCGAATAATCGAAAGAATTTAATTAATATTTGTATAAGTTTTATCAGTTGAAATATAATTAGATTATTTTTATAAATTTTAAAATTATACTGAATTTTTAAGATCTTATATTATTTTTTAGGACAATCTTATTCTAAGAAATGTGCGGTCATTACGTATCCGATCCGATGCTGCATTCGGAATGTAAAAAGAAATCCACTTGTAACCTCCAGAAAAAAAGGAAAAAAAAAAAAAAAAAAAAAAGAGAATCTTGATATTAAAGTTCCCGCGTATGGACAGAGCAGAAAGCATTATTTTGCTAAATAGAGTCAGCATTTCAACCCAGCTGTGACAATCAATGGAACAACATGTTCTCTGAAACTTGACATCCCATGAGGGACAATGCATGTATCAAGTCTTTTCATGTCTCCCCTGAGAATATGCAATAGAGAAAGTAATAAAGAAATGTACAGTAGCATGCAAGCATGTTATGCGAAGAATCTGGTAGGTGTTCTTTGTTTGGCTAAGCCTCCGAACAAGCTTATACAAATACCAGGACAATCATTTGCAAGATACGGGAACTCAAAAGCATACCAAAGATATTTTGTTATAACGACCAGGAGGGGACTTCAACAGTGAACAGCACTGGTAAAATAACACATACATGATGCAATAAAACCACTCCATCTCGAATATACGGTTAGATGAGTTAAATAACTGTTATTATCATTAGAGTACCACGAAGAATTTTCCACGGCCCCATGGATCCTAATAACATTGACATGGACCTCACCTGGAAACGTTAAATTGAATCGGCCCAGCCAACCTCATTGTTGCAACAGTTAGGTGCTTGCAACTCTGCATGTCCCAATTTCCAGCAGGTGAAACAAGCTCTTCAACAAAACAAAGCGGATCAGTGTTAAAGAGATCTTAGATGGATTAAATTAATGTCGCAAAAAAAAAAAAAAAAAAAATGTTATCGCGTGCATTAATATCCGGATAGTCTCATTTTGAGTATGCATAGATCTTTCGAAAGAGTTCCCTGTGACGGTTTAGTTCATTTCAGCGCATCAGCTTGGCTTTCCAATGTGAGAAGGATGAAAGAATTTTCCCTACTTTAATCAGTAGTAAGCAATTACACCTGGCAAGTTCTAGCGACAATGGGATATAAATATGTTGAAACATATGAATATTTTTTTTCCAAGAGAATTTGGATTTATAAGAGAAGGTATAAGAGGGAGAGAGGAGAGAAGAGAAGGTGAGCAGGAGGCTCCTCGTTTCTTCGGTTCTGGAGCACCATCATACACGCGCCAGATGGCTGGCACGTGCCAAGAGCTATGGCTTTGTTCAGGCCGACCGTCGTTCAGGATTCGAATTACCGGTCGTTATAACGGTTATCCAGACCAACCTTTAATTTACTAGCTGTTTACTTATTGTAATAACCTATGCATAAATGGGAATGGGGGTCGTTATTTTGCAGCTTTCAGTGCTCATATGAACAGAGTAAGTATTTTAAAATTCATATCTACATGAAACGGATAAGCATAATAATTTTTTACTTCTTAAACAGTGATTTCCAAAGAAAAAGATATCATTTTTTTGTTATTATTCACTATGTTCTCTGGTAAGACGTACTAATGATTGCTATCCTGGACTAATCCAACATAAATTGGGGATATCAGAGTTATTGGTGTTTTTCTGACTTCTTTTTGAACGACTCCGTGGAAGTTTTTAAATTATTACACCGAGGACGGAGAGGCAATTGATGTTGATCACGCTCCCCAAGATTTATCCATCTAAAGCATGCCCCTGCATATCCTGAGTTCCGCCAGAAAGTGCCCGCCAAGATCTGGGTCACGGACGGGCAAGCTGTCGGAAAACCTTTTTTATAAGATCATGCCTGATGTGAAATAAATGAGAGCATGATGGCATGAGATGTTGAACAAAACTGCCAGAAACCATGCGTCATAAACCATCCAGCAAAAGATAAATGAAATCATACAACTGATGCAGAACAGGTCCATCCGTATTTTTAGATGTCTGTGTTCGCGATCGCAATAAATTTTGACCGGGTTACCATCCTTTCATTATTCAAAAAAATGAAAAGAAAAAAGAGGAAAAAAAAAAGCATCACAAATATCCAGGGGAAGATGGAAAAGGAAGAGGGTATACACTTCTGGAAGTGGCAGCCACTGACTAAAACATGAAAGATTGCTTAAGCAACATCAGAATTTCCCACATAAGATCATCACTTATGTGAGTACAGCTAATATAATCAAATTTACATGGTAAATCTCTTGCAGATATGAAAGGCCAGTCAAAATCCAATACTGGCAGGTATACTGATCCAGTTCTGGCTTTGTAGAGTCGACAACCGTTCACTGAGGCTCTAAATAGTGAAGTTACAAGATGTTGAATGACTCCTTGAAGCATCAAGGTCTTACTGAACTCTCAAGACTTGTAATTGGAATTCATCTCCGGACAAGGCAGCCACATTGAGAGAATTATTCTCCACCAAGCAAATAAAAGGTTCATGCATTACGCTAACAGAAGAGATTGAAAGAAACATATAACCTTGGATTAAAAATGAATATGTGGTTACTCCAACTCTATAAAAACTAACTAGTAATGCTGCAACATTTAGGAGAGATGTCCATAAAATGTCAAGACCACAAATAGCTTTGGCAGTTGAATAAGAAAATTGCAACTATAGGAACAAGACAATTCTACAGGCATCTATGAATAAAGAGGGTTCAAAAATTGATTATATCCTTCACTCACATCTAAATATGAACAAAGAACTCGTTAGAATTATTAAAACTATCCTTAAACACTTCCTCTGGCATGTGGTCACAATGTCCTCTTCTTTTACAGTGCACATTGCCTCCTGATATTTCCCAGAGCTTCATAGAGGACCACCCACCCCCTGCTCCTGCACCATCCCACCCCACTACCCCCTTCCACAAGGGAAAAAGAAAACCCAGAAAAGGAAAAGGCTGAGGTTATCTTTCCATAGACAATCTCCCAACCTCACTCTGTTCAAATTACAAATGAACTCCCTCTATTTCTCTGCTCCTGCATGCCTCCTATATCAATCATCAGATACTTTCTTTCCCATCCCTCCAAACTGAAAAGACCCAAATCTACCCCAGGAACCCCCTGTGCACCCCCCCCCCCCCCCCCCAAAAAAAAAAAAAAAAAAAAAAAAACCCACCAACCACAAAATAAAATAAAAATTCAATGCCTACTTCCTGGAAAGGCACCAATTACCATTTCAAGTGTTTATATGAAAAAAAGAGATTTTCAATTGGCATTGACATTTTGAAGTCATTGATATAGAGAGGTCAATTGTTGTCTGCAAATATATGATTGACAATAATGTTTCAAATTATGTACTAATCCAGATTCCATATACTAGGATAGTAAATAATTGTGCACCATAAATTAAATAAACAAGTAAATAAAGACATCAGCATTACGCACACGCACCCTAGCAATATGCATGCCCCATGCACCTGTGAAATGCATCTGATGTTTAAATTGTGCACGGGCAAGGGCTCCTACTTTCTGTGCAATGAGATGCAAAAAATGCACATCTCTACACTAAAGGAATTGCCATGGAGAGATAACTTAGAGTCTAAAATGAGAAAGACATATATCTTCTGTACAACCGCACCTCATGCAACTTGGAAGTCACAGCAAAGGACTCACCAAAAGGAGCAAGATGACCTGAAGAAGAGTTGAAAGGGTGAGAGTTCCCTTAAGATATGGTAGTTAGAGTTGAAAGGAGCACCAACATTTACATATCTCACTAGTATCATGTATTTACAACTCACAAGCACCTTAAATAACCATCCAAAGCTCAAATTTTACAAGTTCTTGATGTTCACTGAAGTGATACACACACGTTTCTTTAAATATATGTTGGAGGAACAAACCTAACCTGTAATTTATATAGTGGTTTACATCCTTTCTCCACAAAGCTAAGGTCTTGTGATATATAGACCTCATCATCCGAAACCTAGCTAAATGGCATATCCAAACAACCAAATCTAAAAGAAGAAGAAAAAGGAAATGGAAAAATTAAGAAATAAGCAGGCAAGCATATAAACATTATGAAATCAACAATGACAATACAAACATAATGATACAACCTCACCATTGACACCAAAAAACAAAAACTATAATAATGTCACAAGCCATGAAACAACTTTAATAATGTCCAGATATACTCTGTTGAGAAGAAATTTACTTTAAATGACAAAAAAGGAAATTTGGGCTAAATTGTTTGTTGGAAAGTAAAGGGGTACTCCATACCTCCAAATTCAACATATCCCAGGGTTCTGAATATGCATCCTTTAACAATCTCCATTGAAAATTAAAAAACTCACAATCTGCAAAACCTGAGAGAAAACAGGATCAACAAGATACAACATTAGTGAATGACAAAAGCATAGTATAGCAGTCTATCTTACATCAAATCATCTAATGTCATGTTCCATCAATGTTCTTTTTGATGCCAGCCTCTTTACATTCTTATTTGATGCATCGCTTTTAGCTGTGACCTTTCCAAGCTTTCTGGTATGCTTCTTTTGTGATGTTATAAAACTCTGAAGAGTTTGCTGTCCCCTCTTCTGCTTTGCAGAGACAACTTCATTTACAGCCTTTTGAAGAGCATCCTTTGCAACCTTATAGAACTCTATATTTGTTGCCCCTTCTCTTGCACATCTAACAGCGCCACAACAGAGATCATTATACCTTGCGGTTGAAGGATCTTCACCATTACCTCTGAGCTCAACACCATAATCATCCAATACAGAAACATTCTTGGCATGTTTTGTCCACCGTTTCAGGATGTAATCTTTTGGAAGTGTGCGGACACCATTGACAATGAAGACTTTCAAAGCATGTCTGCACAAGACACCAGATAACTCAAACATGCAGCAACTACAATGTGCTTTGGTTTCAGAGGCATTAAATGTGACTCTGCATGTCTCTTCAGCATCTTCATTTCTCAACACTAGATACTTGCTAATTGCTCCATCTTCAATTTTATCTACATGGTAACCCAAGGATTGAACAAATTCCTCCTGAAATCTGTCAAATATTGTCCTTGTGTAGATGCCAGCTGCTTGTTTCTCCATTGGTGAGGCAGTCCTCAGAAATGGCTTTGCAAACAATGTAACAAAATCTGCTTGGGCTTCTCTTTCATACCAACTTGCAATGGCCTGTCTAAGTTGCCTAATAGCCACCTGCAAAGGGGTCTTTTTAGTGAAATATTTTTCAATAACCTTGTCAAGATTTTCACACCTTTGAGATACAGAGACTTCTGCAAAGAATATTTCCTTCAAGTAGACAGGAACCCACTGATGGCGAATATTGTACAAGGATTGCAGATAGGTGTTCTCCTTCAGGCCATACTTATCAATTATCGCATCCCAACATGACTCAAACAATTCCCTTGTTTCAGAATCATCAATACATTTCTGCAGTTCTCCTTCAAATGGGGTTCGTACAGAATACAGATTATGCAGTTCTTGTTGGATGGTAAATAAGACATGTTTCTTGTAAAAACAATGATGGGTGTTTGGTAGTACTTTTGCAACTGCCACTGCCATCGCCCTATTTAGTTCAGTAACTAATGACACTGGATGGCATGCAGGCATGGCTGCAAGCCAGTTTTCAAAGAGCCAAACAAACGAAGCCTCTGACTCATCAACAAGCAGTGCACATCCAAAAACTACAGGTTGCAGGTGATGATTTACACCCATAAATGTAACAACAGGCATCAATTCCTTGTCATTTTTGTATGTTATGTCAAGTCTAACAGCATCACCAAAGTAGTAATAGGCCATTCGAGCTTTAGCATCAGCCCAGAAGATATTGGTCATGCAATTGTTGTTTCCAACCTGCACTGCATAGTAAAATGCAGGATTCTCCACCTCTGTTTTCTTGAAATATTCAAGAAGATTTTGAGCATCATCTGGACCCAAGTCATTGTATTGAATCTCCCTAGGATACTGCGAGTCCTGACCATTTAACAGAAGATTGCGAGTATCGTCAAAGTTCTTTGAAATAACAAGTATCTCTCCTTGTGACCGAATGCACCGCACCTTGCTTGGTGTCGGACATGTCAATTCATGATTATGCTCCAGCACAAGTTTAGAAACCATCCACAAATCACCATCTTTCCGAATTATCTCAAATAACGCCTCACAACCTTCTTTATTGGGATCTTGAATTTGCAACTTCTTGCTATCATCACCATTGTTGTCCCTTCCTACATGGTACCGATGCTTTGAGCAGACAAGTTTCAACATTTTAAGGGACTCATCATGCAGCGAACGGCGAGACTGCCGAACACGAGCCTCAAAACCCACACGGCTAGCATATGCATAGTAGAACGTCTTTGCAGCCTCGAGGGATTCAAACTCCATACCATGGTATGGGTCTATCACAGCATCTCCTTCTGTGGCAATATAATGCACTCTGCTTGGCATCCCGACTTCATGATTATGCTCCTTGACAAGCTTTGTCACAACCCATTTCTCATCATTTCTTCGAATCACCTCGAGCATAGCCTTGCACCCTTCCCTTATGGATGCTGCCCTTTTCCTCGTTTTCTTGCCAGCGATGATGCGCTTCTCCCTGCTGAACCCTTCTCTCGAACAAACAAACCTCAACATGATCACAGACTCATTGCATTTTGATCGCCGGGACCGTGCAATGCGAATAGAGAACCCAACACGGCTAGCATATGCAATATAGAATGTCTTTGCAGCCTCCCCTGATTCAAATTCCATACCAACAAAAGGATCCAGCCTTGGGTCCCCTTCCATTGCAAACAGCTCCCTTCGGACGGACTGCTCAACCATCTCAAGAGGTGGTTGTTGCTCCATCTGGTGGTGCGGTGGGATTGAGTGTTGCTCGGGCTCCACCACATGGGGACTGACACCCAGCGTCGCCCAAAAGTTGATGCTATCATCTTCGAGGTCCACATGGTGCTCTATCAGTCCATTGACACCATGAGGGTTGCCATCCATCATTCTGAAAAGGACTCAAAAGCCTTGAGAGCTCGGAAGGAATGACAAAACCATTTTTCATGTTTCTCAATTCAGCAAAGCTGAATGGGACCGGATTCATGGAAAAATTGCAGTGAAAAATATAGTAAAACAAAACTTGTAATACAAAAAGTAGTGCTCTATCAGGTCCATTGCCGCCGTGGTGCTAGTCGTCCATCATTCCGTAGAAGAATCAAAACCTACGAAAGCTTAAAAGTAACTAAAGAACCAATCTTTGCATGTCTTCGCAATCAGATAAGCATGGATTGACGGAAGAATTGCAGCAAAAAGGTTTACCAAATAATAGATCGCAGTTCGGGGGGAAAAAAGATCAAAAGCCAACAGAGCTCCGAAGTAATCAGAGAAATCCCTTTTTCTTTTTCATAACTTGACAAACAGAGGAGCCGAGTTTTCTTAGATTAATAGAAAATTTGCAACAAAAAGATCGCGACATAATGAATAACAGTTCTCAAGAAGACTCAAAACCTTAGAGAGTTAAAAGTCAAACCAAAAACCTTTTTTTACCATTTCTCGACGGTAAGAAGAGCCAAGGGCATCAAATTGATGGAATACTTGAGAGTTCGCAAGTAACCAAAAAAAAAAAAAAAAAAAAAAGGAAAAAACCACTTTGTTGCATGCCTCAACGATCAGAGGAGACTAATGGCGTCGGAACGATGGAAATTTTTCAGCAAAAAGATCGCAAAGACAACAAATAACAGCTATGGAGAAGGATCGAAATCCTCCACAACTCGGAACTAATCAAAGGAAACAAGGGCGGAAACAAAAAAAAAAAAAAAAAGCATTTCTTTCATGCCTTACGATCGGATAACTCGAAAGCATCGGGAGGGGGAAGTGCAACAAAAAAATATAGCAAGATACTGTGGCAACAGCCATCGATAAATCCAGCCAGAATAACTCTAGAAATCTAGGTCATGCGCAAAAAAAGATAGAGAGCAATTATTTATTCATAAGAGAGTAAAACCAAGATCAAACCCCTAATCAGAAAGCCACAAAATTCAGCAAAAACAAGCGAAGAGGAAGAAAGAAAACGATGCGGATAAAGAAACCCTAGAAGGAAAGAACCGTAGAGAGATCAAAAGGAGTGACTAAAAAATAATTCAAAAGAAACAGGTGAGAGGAAGAGAGTTAATCCGAGGGAGAGGAGAAGAGAAGAAGTTTGGAAGGAGGCTTTCTCACGTCGCTTCTTACTTGCCTTGGCTCGCTGCTGGGGTTTTCTCTTACGCTTCTCCGCTTGGCGGCTGGCCTCTCCGGCCCTCCCCTTCCCACCTGATGGTGTGAGGATAACCCTAAACTCACCGCATCGCAGCGCAAACCTTAGACCTCAACACAATTAATCACTCAATCAAAAAAAAACAAAAAAAAAACAACTAATCAGGGCTAGCAATGGGCGGCCGTCGGCTCGGGCGACCCTATAGAGCTTGTCCAAGCCTAGTTGAGTTATCCTGTCCCTTATTTTGGCACAAACATGCTTCAGTGACCATTTAACCTATCTATAGAACTTAAATCATGTAATTAATAATTAAATAATAATTTTTAAATTAAATAATATTTTTATTTTTTTAAAAAAATTTAAGTATATTTTCTTTGCATCTCGATGATATGATGATTGTTGGTACAGAATCTGGTTATCGTCGGATCCAGTTAAATTGAAGGAGGACGAAGTCACCACCGATGACCTACAAAATAAAGTCTCATCCAAAGCCGATGGGGGTGGCTCTGGTAAGACCCTCCGACGATCAAGTCAGCTCTTCTGGCCAACAGATATAAAGTGCTCTGAAATAAATTCAACAGAATTTAGAGAAGGAGGGGAGAGCTTAGAACCTCTTAGAAAACGTATCTGAAGGATCCCTTTTTATAGACAAAGCTTGATTGATGGTGACAACCATACTGCCTACTGGTGGGCCATTCGAGGGCCGCATAGAGTTTGGTACGAAGAGGAAGGCATCGTCAGACGGATAGTGACAGCCATACTGACGGATCGTGGGCCGCATGGGATTGATTACGGAGAGAGTAGCATTGCCAGTAGTGGTGGCCATGTCGTCGGATCGTGGGCCACGTGGTGCTTGTTACGAAGGAAAAGGTGCCGCCAAACTGGTAGTGGTGGCCATACCACCGATGTTCAATAGTCGTAGGGGAAGAACCTTGGCGTATATCCATTTCAGGGAAGCTCGGACTTCTAAAAGGGATACGTCTGGAGGGGATCATCTGGAAGGAGTTTGGCTCTTGGAGGAGTCCGTCTGCAGGAGTGATCTGAAATGGGTTCGGCTCTTAGAGGAGTTCGGCTGAAGGAAAGACTCAGAAGGAGTTCGATCGAAGGGGAGGCTCGAAAGGAGTTCGACTCCTGTGGGAGTCCGACTGAAGCTCGACCGCTGAGGAGTTCGATCGGGGCACGATCGCTGAGGAGTTCGGCTCTTGTAGGCGTCTAACTAGAGGGGTGCCGCTAAGGCTCGATTGCTGGAAAGTTCGGAAGGAGCTCGACCACTGAGAAGTCTGGCCGGATGAAGGAGTTCGGCTAAGGCCCAGCCACTGGGAGTACGAAGGAGCTCGACCGCTGAAAAGTTCGACCGACTGAAGGAGTTCGGCTAAGATCCATCCGCTGAAGCTCTTCCGTGGCTATCGGTTGCATTAGACTGAACATCGAACTGGACTTCGGTAGGAGTGGGGTTTATCCCCAACAATAGTCTCCCCCCACTTTCGAGTTCGAAACTCGAAGGAAGGGAGTGCAGAAAAGGCGACTGTCGAAGTTCTCTTCTGGGCTCCATGCTGATTCAGATTGAAGCTCGGGGGGGAGATATCATCTCCAGCCAAAGTTGATGTTGATCTCGTCTCCTGCGGTCGAGGTCGGAGGTTGAGCTTCTCGGGGGCGATATTGTCTCAAGCAGCCGAGGCTGACTCGGGGGAGATCTCCTCTCCTGCAGCTGAGATCGTTGCAGGTGCTCGAAAGAGATCTTATCTCCTATAGCCGAGGTCAGCCCGGACCCTCGGGGGAGATCTTATCTCCTACAGCTGAGGTTGGCTCAGACCCAGGGAAGATATTATCTTCTGCGGTCGAGGTTGTCTCGGGGGAGATCTTATCTCCTGCGATCAAAGTTGATACGGATGCTCGAAAGAGATCTCATCTCCTGCCGCCGAGGTCGGCCCAGATCCTCGAGGGAGATCTTATCTCCTGCAGTCGAGGTTGTTTCGGGGGAGATCTTATCTCCTACGAACGAGGTTGCCTCGGAGAAGATCTTATCTCCTACGGTCTCGGTTCGCTCGAGAGAGATCTTATCTCTAGCCGAGGTTGTCGCAGTCGCTCGGGAGAGATCTTATCTCTGACCGAGGTTGCCATGGGAGAGATCTTATCTCCTACGATCGAGGTTGCCTCGGGGGAGATCTTATCTCCTACGATCGAGGTTGGCTCGGGCGTTCAGGAAAGATCTTATCTTCTGTAGTCGAGGTCGTTGCGGGCGCTCAGGGGAGATCTTATCTCCTATAGCCGAGGTCGGCCCGAACCCTCGGGGGAGATCTTATCTTCTATGGCCGAGGTTGGCCCGGACCCTTAGGAGAGATCTTATCTCCTACGGTCGAGGTTGTCTCGAGCGAGATCTTATCTCCTATGACCGAGGTTGATGCGGACGCTCGGGGAAGATCTTCATCTCCTGCAGCTGAGGTCGGCCCGGACCCTCGGGGGAGATCTTATCTCCTGCGGTCGAGGTTGTGACGGGCGCTCGGAAGAGATCTTATCTCCTGCGGCCAAGGTTATTGTGGGCGCTCGGGAGAGATCTTATCTCCTACAGCCGAGGTCGGCCTGGACCCTCGGAGGAGATCTTATCTCTAGTCGAGGTTAGCTCGGTCGCTCGAAAAAGATCTTATCTCTAGCCGAGGTTATCGCGGTCGCTTGGGGAAGATCTTATCTCTAGCTAAGGTTGATGGAGAGAGTGGCGTTGCCAGTAGTGGTGGCCATGCCGTCGGATCGTGGGCCGTATGGTGCTTGTTATGGAGAAAAAGATGCCGTCAGACTGATAGTGGCAGCCATACCGCCGAGGTTCAACAGTTGTAGGAGAAAAATCTTGACGTATATCCATTTCAGGAGAGCTCGGACTCCTAAAAGGGATACGTTTGGAGGGGATCATCCGGAAGGAGTTCGGCCCTTAGAGGAGTCCGTCTGTAGGAGCGATCCGAAATGGGTTCGACTCTTGGAGGAGTTCGATCGAAGAGGAGGCTCGGAAGGAGTTCGATCGAAGGGAAGGCTCGAAAGGAGTTCGGCTCCTGTGGGAGTCCGACTGAAGCTCGACCGCTGAGGAGTTCGATCGGAGCATGACCGCTGAGGAGTTCGGCTCTTGTAGGCGTCTGGCTAAAGGGGTGCCTCTAAGACTCGATCGTTGGGGAGTTCGGAAGGAGCTCGATCGCTGAGGAGTTCGATTAGATGAAGGAGTTTGGCTAAGGTCCGACCGCTGGGAGTATGAAGGAGCTCGACCGTTGAGGAGTTCGACCGACTGAAGGAGTTTGGCTAAGATCCGTCCGCTGAAGTTCTTCCATGACTACCAGTTGCATTAGGCTGAGCAACGAACTGGACTTCGGCAGAAGCGGGGTTTATTTCCAACAATGATGAAAGAGATTGTGCCCTGTTAGCTGGTTTATCGAGCACTGCTTTATAGAATTTATAAGCTCATTTATGTATTATGTTAATGAACAAATTGATTATCCAAGTCCTTTCCACGATAATAAGTTGCTCTATCATGGACATAATTATTGATAAAAAAAATTATATTTATTGGTGCAGAAACTGATCGTCGTCGGAGGTCGCTGAAGTTGAGGCAGCTGAGGTCGCCGTCGGAGACCTGCAAAATAAAGTCCCGTCCGGAGCCGATGGGGGGTGGCTCTGGTAGGACCCTCCGACGCTCAAGTCAACTCTGGCCAACAGGAATGGAGTGCTCGAAAATGAGTTTCGGAGCTTGAAGAAGAAGAGGAGAGCTTAGAGATCAGAGAGATTAGAGTTAGCGTATCTGGAGGGGTTCTTTTTATAGCGGAGCTTGATGGTGACAGCTGCAGTCGCGTGCTGGCGGACAGGTCGCTCAAGGATCGATGGAGCCAGTCTCATGGGAAGGTGCCGTGTGCGATGGGTTGATGGTGACAGTCATCGCTGCCTCATAGTGGATCGCTATCACTCGCGGTGGACTAATGGTGATGGCTGTAGAGCTTGCGATGGACTGATGGTGATGGCCGTAGAGCCAGTCGAATGAAGGGTTGAAGGCCTTCGTCGTGTGCCCATTTTGGAGGAGTTCGGGCTCCTGAAGAGGAAGCTTGGAGGGAGTTCGGCTCCCGTAAACGTTTGGCAGGAGGTATGCAGCTAAGGCTCATCCGCTGAGGAGTTCGGCCGTTGGAGAGTTCGGCCGAATGTTGGACTTCGGCTGAGGCTCATTAGCTGAGGAGTTCGACCGTTGGAGAGTTCGGTCGACTGTTGGACTTCGACTGAGGCTCGACCGCTGTGGAGTTCGAGGAGCTCGACCGCTAAGCAGTTCGGTCGACTGGAGAGGTTCGGTCCTGACGAGGGAAGTCCGAAGAAGCTCGGTAGCTAACTAGCTCGGTCGGTTGAATGGGTTGGAAGAAGCTCGGCCGCCGGAGGTTCGGTCGAAGCCCGGCTGCTTGGAGTCCAAGGAGCTCAGGCACTAAGTAGTTCGGTCGGCTGTAGGAGTTCGGCTAAGATCCGTCCGTCGAAGCTCTTCCGTGGCTACAGGTTGCATTAGGCCGAGCATCGAGCTAGACTTCGGCGGGAGTGGGATTTATCCCCACACTAGCCCCCCCACTTTCGAGTTCGAAAATCGAAGGAAGGGAGTGCAGGAAAGGTGACTGCCGAAGTCTTCCTCTGAGCTCTGTGCTGGTCTAGGTCGAAGCTCGGGGGGATCTCGCCTCCAATTGAAGTTGATATCGAGGTTGAAGCCCGGAGAAGATCCCATCTTCAGCCGAGGTTGAGGGGGGTTTCGTCCGCTGCGATCGAAGCTGGAGGTTGCGCTTCTCGGGGGCGACATTATCTCCTACAGCTGAGGTCGATGTGGGCGCTTGAAAGAGATCTGATCTCAGGGTGAGGCTGTCTCCGATCTTATCTCTAGCCGAGGTAGTAGTTGAAGCTCTCCAGCCGAGGTTGACACGGTTGCTTTCTCTAGCTGAGGTTGTAGTTGAAGCTCTCCAGCCGAGGTTGACACGGTTGCTTTCTCTAGTCGAGGTCGAAGTGCGCGCTCTCTACGACCGAGCTTCCCTCGAGGGAGATCTTATCTCCTGCAACCGAGGTCGAACTGGACGCTCGAGGAAGATCTTATCTTCTGTAGCCGAGCTTCCCTCGAGGGAGATCTTATCTCCTGCAGTCGAGGTCGAACTGGGCGCTCAGGGGAGATCTTATCTCCTGCAGCCGAGGTCGAGATTGAACTGGGCACTCGGAGGAGATCTTATCTCCTGCGGTCGAGGTGGATACGGTCGTTCGAAGAAGATCTTATCTCTAGCCGAGTTGACACGGTCGCTTTCTCTAGTCGAGGTCGTAGTTGAAGCTCTCCAACCGAGGTTGACATAGTTGCTTTCTCTAGCCGAGGTTGAAGTGCGCGCTTGCTACGGCCGAGCTTTCCTCGGGGGAGATCTTATCTCCTACAGTCGAGGTCGAACTAGGCGCTCGAGGGAGATCTTATCTCCTGCAGCCGAGCTTTCCTCAGGAGAGATCTTATCTCCTGCGGTTGAGGTTGAATTAGGCACTCGGAGGAGATCTTATCTCCTGCGGTCGAGGTGGATACGATCGCTTGGAGAAGATCTTATCTCTAGTCGAGGTTATTGCTCGCGTTAGGACGAGGTTCTCCTTCTGTTCCAAATGGGCTGTGGGGGCACATTCGGACCATCGTCCGTCTCCCCCCATCTTGTCTAAGGTGAACGAGGCCTTCGGCTTTGCTCGCATTAGGATGAGATTCTCCTCCTATTCCTAATGGACTGTGGGGGCACATTCGGACCATCATCCGTCTCTCCCCATCTCGTCCTTTGTGAACGAGGCCTTCGACTTTGCTCGCATTAGGACGAGGTTCTCCTCCTGTTCCTAACGGGCTGTGGGGGCACATACGGACCGTCGTCCGTCGCCTCTCCTCCCATCTCGTCCTTTGTGAATGAGGCCTTCGACTTTGCTCGCGTTAGGACGAGGTTCTCCTCCTGTTCCTAACGGGCTGTGGGGGCACATACGGACCGTCGTCCGCGCCTCTCCCCCATCTCGTCCTTTGTGAACGAGGCCTTCGACTTTGCTCGCGTTAGGATAGGTTCTCCTCCTATTCCTAACGGGCTGTGGGGGCTCCTCTTGTTCCTAACACGATGACTGTTGACTGCTCCTTCGCTGTCATCGCATAGTTTTTGCATCCTAGAAATAATATTATTCGGAAGGAAAGAATTTTACCGAAGGAAAGTTACGGGCAGCACATCCCCGTTTCAGGGTCGTCGGGGGCGTTGTTCCTCTGAGTTTCCTCGGGCAGCAAGTCCCATCCAGACGACCTCCTCTATCCCACACTGGCCTTCTTAATTTGGAGCATGCTTCTGCTTTGTCGCTGGGAGACGACAAATCGCCGATGTACCAAGCTCCTCCCGGGGTGGCGTTGATGATGCCGTGAGGCGGCCGACCTTGTAGTTTCTGGTTACGGACAGCGCCCTTGGCCGATCTTCTCCTGCTTCAGACTGGCGTCGAAGGAATTTACCCAGCCGCTCCTTTCTGACGAGCTCCTCAATTTCGTCTGGCAAAGCTGGATGCATTCCTCAGTGTCGTGGCCGTGGTCGCGATGGTAGAGGCAGTACTTGCTTCGATCGCGCTTGTTTGGGGGAGACCGTAACCCTTCTGGTCTTGGCAGCTGGCTCTTAACTTTCATGAGAAATTGAGTTCGAGGAGCGTTGAGGGGGCGTAGTTGCAGAACCTGCGGGGGAACTTTATGAAGGGGAGTTCGGGCCTTCGCCTGGACGTCGAACTTCATTCCGCTCTCCCATGAAACCTTCCGTGGGAGAACTTCATGCCCTTTTTCATCCGGACCTTCCTTGGAGTCATACTCGAGTTCGAGTCCTCGGTTGCCCTCAGGCGGTCGTGAGCGCGGCCTGAACTTCATCTCACCTCCTGTGAAATCTTTGTAGTGGTTTCCTTGGTGGCGAGTTCGAGGTGGATGAGTTCGGCCTTGCTTGCGCCGAACTTCATTCCGATGATGAGCTTCGAGGTGGAGTTCGGCCTCACTTGCATCGAACTTCGTTCCGCTCTCCCGCGAAAGCCTCCATAGGAGGACTTCATGCTTCTTTTGTCCGAACTTCCTTGCTTGTAGGGAGAGGCTCGACTTTGCTTGCCCGGACTTCATTCCGCGGGAGAACTTCGTTCCGCCCTCGCTTGCGTCGAACTTCACTCGGATGAGGAGCCTCGAAGGGAAGTTCGGCTTTGCTTCGAGGTGGAGTTCGGCTTTTCTTGCGCTGCCGAACTTCATTCCATTTTCTCGTGAAACCTTGCATGGGAGAACCTCCCGCTTCTTTCGTCTGGACTTTCTTGACGACGAGCTTGATGTGGAGCTTGGCTTTGCTTGCCCAAACTTCGTTCCACCTCCTGTGAATTCTTTGTTTAGGGGTTTCGTTGATGACATACTCGAGGGAAAGTTCAGCCTTGCTTGCGCCGAACTTCACTCCGGCTTTCATCGGGAGGACTTCATGTTCTTTTGTCAGGGCTTCCTTAGTGGCGAGCTCGAGGCGAAGTGAGGCGAAGTTCAACCTCACTTGCGCTGGGGAGGTTGTGCACGTTGCCGAACTTCATTCCGCCTCCTTGGATGCGGTCGAACTTCATTTCGCCTCCTTGCAAAACCTTCTCCCGAGGATGTCCATGCCCCTCTGTCGGGGCTTCCTTGATGATGGGCTTGAGTGGGGGTTCGGCCTCGCTTGAGCCAAACTTTACTCCGCTTTCCCGTGAAGCCTTCCACGAGAGAAGTTCGACTCTCCATTTCTCCTTCCCAAATGCGATTGGTATGCCCAAACGCTCCCCCTCAAGGCCGATTCCTCGCATCCTCATGGCAGGCTTGCTGGTAAAGTCTCCGTCCGAGGTTGTCGCACGGTCTGTATCATCTCGGTGAGGCTGCGAGCCCGTCCAGAACTGCTCTACATCTGCGGTGGCTTCGGATGGAGCATGGGCTACCGGGGCTGCAATGGGAGCAGACGTACCTGGCGCGTAGGACGCCGATCGCCGAGTTGAAGCTCTCTTGGGGGCATTTTTTCTTCGAAAGAGAAAAGAAAGATCTCCGAAGAGGGAAGAGAAGAGTCGCCGAGCACTCCTTTAAGAACAAGGGAACCTCAAAGGTTCAGACCCTTCCTCTAGCGCCAATCTGTTGGTGCAGAAACTGATCGTCGCTGGAGGTCGCTGGAGTCGAGGCTGCTGAGGTCACTATCGGGGACCTACAAAACAAAGTCCCATCCGGAGTCGATGGGGGGTGGCTCCGGCAGGACCCTCCGACGCTCAAGTCAGCTCTGGCCAACAGGAATGGAGTGCTCGAAAATGAGTTTCGAAGCTTGAAGAAGAAGAGGAGAGCTTAGAGATCAGAGAGATTAGAGTTAGTGTATCTGGAGGGGTCCTTTTTATAGCGGAGCTTGATGGTGACAGCTGCAGCCGTGTGCTGGCGGGCGGACCGCTCGAGGTTCGGCGGAGCCAGTCTCACGGGAAAGTGCCGTGTGCGATGGGTTGATGGTGATAGCCATCGTTGTCTCATAGCGGATCGCTATCACTCATGGTGGACTGATGGTGATGGCTGTAGAGCTTGCGGCGGACTGATGGTGATGACCGCAGAGCCAGCCGAATAAAGGGTTGAAGACCTTCGTCATGTGCCCATTTCGGAGGAGTTCGGACTCCTAAAGAGGAAGCTTGGAGGGAGTTCGGCTCCCATAGGCGTCTGGCTGGAGGTATGCAGCTAAGGCTCGTCCGCTGAGGAGTTCGATCGCTGAAAATCCGAAGCTCGGCCGTTGGAGAGTTCGGCCGAATGTTGAACTTCGGTTGAGGCTCGTCAGCTGAGGAGTTCGGCCGCTGAAAATTCGAAGCTCGGCCGTTGGAGAGTTCGGTCGGCTGTTGGACTTCGGCTGAGGCTCGACCGCTGTGGAGTTCGAGGAGCTCGGCTGCTAGGCAGTTCGGCCGGCTGGAGAGGTTCGTTCATGACGAGGGGAGTTCGAAGAAGCTCGGCAGCTAACTAGCTCGGTCGGCTGAACGGATTGGAAGAAGCTCGACCGTCGGGGGTTCGGCCGAAGCCCGGCTGCTTGGAGTCCAAAGAGCTCGGATGCTAAGTAGTTCGGCCGGCTGTAGGAGTTCGGCTAAGATTCGTCCGTCGAAGCTCTTCCGCGGCTACAGGTTGCATTAGGCCGAGCATCGAGCTAGACTTCGACGGGAGTGGAATTTATCTCCAACAATATTTATAAGCTAAATTACATAATAAGTCATCAGATAAAGTTCATGGGACAGTAACACATGGTTGGAGAAAGTTGGAATCTGACATTGGAATCGAAATGAGTGGCTTTCATTCCAAATATTTGATTATCAAGCTTCATTCTCAGGAAGAATGGAAATGCTCCAACTCCATAAAATTTAATATCTATTTCATTAATAATATTCAAATCTCATTCTAATTCTTATTTTGATTTTAGCATGAACCAAATTATGTATCTAAAGATATAGCCATTTTGATTCTCATTTCAATCCATTCCAATTTTGATTTGCTAATCAAATGCACCGTAGATATAAGTGATAATTGATTATAACTAAGTAGAGAAATTATGATGATTTATTATAATTTAAGATGCTCCTTTGATGCATAATGCCCTTGATCATGCCTAAGTCTATGGAATCAACATATGTCTAATGATTTATAATTTATCATATTGTATTTATCATATTGTATCATGGATTACCATTTGGATATATTTAAACATTTTTGCATGACCTCTGATCACAAAGAGTTCAATTTTTGATCCCCCAAAATAAATTAGATCAGATGCATTTGATTTATGGCAAGGATTAAAATTAGAATAAAAAAATAAAATGATCATATTGTTTAATATATTAATTTTTAAAATTAAAATTAAAATTAAAATAAAATTTAAATATTAATAAAAAGTTTAAATTAAACTTTGAAAGATTAAAACAGTCTATTTTCTTTTAGAATTGGATTAGAACTCTCCATTCCAACAAGATAATTAGAACTCTCCATTCCACCGTCCTCACCCTCAGACCCTAGCTCTCTCTACTCAGAATGCCCGTGGCTTGCAGTTTTTCTCAAAATTTATTTAAACTAAAAATTATTTTGGATTTAGTTAAAGGATTTTTTCTAAAGAAAGAATTTCTGTGTTCATCAGGTGATGTGAACCCATCGTTAATAAGGACGACCGTAGGATGGACTCATGGGTACAACGTACGACACCCCCTTATTCCCCCAAGTGCTCGCAGAGTGGTAGGCTGCGACCGCGACGGAGGTCGGTGGGGTCTTAGGGGCCGAACAAACAACCCTCGCCGATAAGGGCTCGCCGATCTCCGCCTATACTCTCTTCCCCGTTCCCCTCTTTCCCCTTTTGGCTCCCCCACTAAAAGAAGTCTCGTCCTCCCTCTATGGAATCCTGAGGAGGTCTATCCTTCTTCCCCCTTTAATTGCGTCCTATTTAGCTTTTCTTTGTGGATTTCTTTCTGGATTTCGCGTTGCATGGATTCTCTCCCATTTCCTAGCTTTCTTTCACAAAATTTCTTGTTGATGATTTTTTTTGTATAATTTATTTTCTTTTTTTAAAAAACTACCTGGTTCTGTGAATAGGTCTGGAGATAAAGCTTGCATTTTTGGCATTGAATGTGATTTGGAGGTGCAAATTCCAAGGTACTTTTATTTTTATTTCTTTTTAACGATCTGATTCGATGATTTTTATGCTCTCATCTATTAATATTGTTTTTTTCCTTGACTTTAATTGTAGTTACTGTCTTTTTGATTCCTCTGCTCCAAAACACTAGGTCTTAGAGGGGCAGTCTCAGATGGAATTGCAAACTTCGGGAATTTTAGGTGTTTGAAACTCCCAAGTGCAAATAAATTCATACCAATCACTGGGGATTCAGTGTGTTGCGAAAATGACAACACAAGTAGCATACTGTACGCCATTTAGTCGACACTGTTCGGTTGGAACTCTACGAAGTCCTGGACGAAGAATTTTAGCTGAGAATCGGACCAATAGAAATAGCTTATTCAAAGTGATTAGCATAGAGAATGGCCTTTTGGAAATGGGGCGGAGTGTCGCTTCTTGCTCTTCTCGTGTTCGGTGCTCTGCTAACTCTCACAGCATCAGCTCATTTCACAGTAAAGATCCTTTCTTGAATCTCCACCCTGAGGTTTCCTTGCTGCAAGGAGACAAGAATGACGCAGTTATCGATCCGAGGAAAGAAAATGTGGGTGGTAACGTTGTGGAGAGCTTAAGAGGCTCATCTGTACCAAATGATTATAATGAGGCCAAGATCAAGGTCATTGGCGTTGGCGGCGGGGGTTCCAATGCTGTCAATAGGATGATTGAGAGTGACATGAAGGGTGTGGAGTTTTGGATTGTTAACACGGATGTTCAAGCGATGAGGATGTCACCTGTCTTTCCTGAGCATCGTTTGCAAATTGGTCAGGAGCTGACCAGAGGGCTTGGTGCTGGTGGGAACCCAGATATTGGTATGAATGCTGCAAAGGAAAGCAAGGAGTCAATACAGGAGGCAGTTTACGGTGCTGATATGGTCTTTGTGACGGTAATTAGATCATGTTGTTTAGGATGTTGTTTTTATTCATAAAGCACAGTTGTTTCCTCATTGAGTTTGTTTATGTTAAAGTTCTGATTGTCATTATTGTTGAATTTGTGGTATCTCAAGCATCACACTCTTGGCTATTTTTTTGAGTTCGAGAGGAATGATGATGATGATGCTTTAACTGAAGCATCTGGTGCCTATTTTCTTTAAAGAGATGTTGTTCATGTTTGAAAACAATGTTTACTGCTCATAATTTCCCCACATAATATACAATCATATTGTTGCTCGTTTCTTTCTTTTCTGAAAAAGCTAGGCACAAACACTATAGATTACTACTATTATGGTACTTAGATAATTTTTGTGCATGTTCCCAAGCACATCTGCTATCTCCAACTTTATTTACGGAATTCTGCAGGTTAAGTATAAAGTGAAACTGTTTAAGTATCAAGCTATTAATAAAAAGGAAAAAAAGGAACGTTATGTAACAAAGCTGAAGTTTTCTTCTGAAACATATGGCCTTATGCATCTGACACAACTTCTTCAGAATATGCATGTGTTTTGTGAGATTTGCCATTAAGGTTGTCATAAACTTACTAATCTGTGGTGATATTCATTGATAAGACATTCCTTCCAGAAAGGGAACCAAGAGGTGTAACAAAGAGAGGTTTTTTCATGGATTCAGTTCGTCTGAGTCACCGAGTTAAGCATGATCTTCTAGTGTATTGAATTTAATCTTCCTATTAGAGTTTTGTTTCAAAGCATATTGTTTTGTGTTTCTGTTCCCCTTTCTATTTTCTGTTCTCGAATTTAGTACATTTCCTTTTTATCAGTTTGAGCTTTTTTATTATAGTGATACTAACATCGCTGGTAATTTGAAAAAAGCGAGCTTATTTTCCTTCACAATATTTAGTAAAGCCATTTCCTAATGGTACAAATTCACTTTTTTTTTTTTCAATGAGATTGTAAGACAATTTTATTTGCAGGCTGGAATGGGTGGGGGAACTGGAACTGGTGGTGCTCCTGTAATTGCTGGGGTTGCCAAATCAATGGGCATCTTAACTGTGGGCATTGTCACAACCCCTTTCTCTTTTGAAGGACGAAGACGGGCAGTTCAGGCGCAGGAAGGGATTGCAGCTTTAAGAGAAAATGTTGATACACTTATTGTCATCCCAAATGACAAGCTTTTAACAGCTGTCTCTCCAAATACTCCTGTGACGGAAGCATTTAACTTGGCTGATGATATACTTCGACAAGGTGTCCGTGGCATATCTGATATAATCACGGTATATGTGCAACAATTCTTTTATATAATTAGTTGACTTATCTATTTCATTTTTTTCATGCATAAGCAACACTGGATCTATAAGCAATTTTAGGTACTGGAAGGTTAGGGCTTAAAGGGTTGACTGCAGTTTTTCTCCAAAAGTCTGCAAGCAGAAATATCTCAGAGAAAGGATTACGATGAAGATGTAATATCTAGTAGACTTTTGGGTTGCTAGGGTGGTGAATAAGATAAGGTGGGATTCTAGTGCCAAAAGAGACTTGGTTTAAGGATCATTTACAATTGAGTTTGAATAAACCCCATATGAGACTCAATATTGGCTTCCTACTGAGCAGTAGACTTCAGTTTCTTGGCTGCATCAGTTTGCCCGCAAAAGCAAAGTATAATATCCCACACCACCTTAGTGAGGATAAATGCAAAAGCATCAATAGATGATTTCACGTACCCACCTTCAGGATGGAAGCAATGCCTATTATCCATTGATGCAACTCATCAATTTTCATTTGTCCATTATTGACCAATTGTAGCCAAAAGCAATTCTACCATCTACCTTGACCCAAAATATGAGTAAATTTTATCAGCAATGCTACTCCTTCAAGATGGGCTTTAGTTTCAGCCTCACTCAAACTGGCTATTACTAAACCTTAATAATGATGGAACTAGATTGTGTATGGTCTTCATTTCTAACATCATTTGACTTCTTTTCTGGACATCTATTTCTTGCAAGAAGAAATCTATTCTGCTAATAGAAACTTTGTGTGTTTACTGGAAAGACCTTTGAGCTAACATGCTGGCATCTAATCAGTGAGATATGTTAATCACAGATTCCAGGTTTGGTTAATGTCGACTTTGCTGATGTGCGAGCCATTATGGAAAATGCAGGTTCATCTTTAATGGGCATAGGAACTGCAACAGGTAATTCAAACAAACAAAAGTTTGTATAGGGCTATGAATTCCATGATACTTGGAAAAAAGGCCCCTCAGTTTCTGCTATGCTGACTCAGTTTATATTGCACATTTGCATTTATTGAAATTTGTTCCTTCTTTATTATTCTTAATAGGACTTAAATGCTATACAGGAAATTGTGGACGCAATTGTTGTTGTAGACTTAGTTCATCTGAAAAGTTGAATTGGTTGAATGACACCTTGAAGGGTACTGTAGTTGCCAACTTGCTATCGTAGAATGACTCACTTTCTGGAAATGGAACCTGAATGGCTTATCATACAGCTTTTTTTTTTCAGTTATTGTGGCCTGGGAGATGGGGTTTCATCCATAACTTTTGCCCTTTCCTTGGAAACACCCAACCACACAGACTCTTTAAGAATTTATGTTGATGACATGCTGTCCATTTGGAATGTTCTGAAGCTGAGCATCTTGTACTGTTACTGCTTGCTTTTGTTCTAGAAACATCATGGAGAGGAGGAGGTTGGAGCATGGGTAGAGTCGGTTCTTCTTAGCAGGAATTATATACACTTTACATCTTTAGGATGCCTTTTTAAGGGGAGACAGATCTATTCAGATCCTGGTAGATCTTGTCATGGCTGGTGTTAAGATCGGAGACAAAAGACTCGAGTTTGATAAATTATATATATACACTCTAGCAGCTTGCATATAATTCTGGGTGCAAGAAGATCTTATAGATGTTTTCTTCTATTATTTTGCTTCTTTGGAAGAGTAGATCTATGATGGATGAGTATTTGATCTTAGCTAAACAAACTATATTGTAAAATATTTACATTCTGGCAAATTATATTATGCACAATTTAACATTACCCTGCAGGCAAGACAAGGGCAAGAGATGCTGCTTTAAATGCTATTCAGTCCCCTTTACTAGATATTGGTATTGAAAGGGCTACTGGAATTGTTTGGAATATCACTGGAGGAAGTGATTTAACATTATACGAGGTAGGCTACGTCTCCTGCTTCTTTCCCATTAACTTTGTCACCTATTTACTTGTAGTTTGTAAGGAGTTCCATTTACCACTCTGTAATGTGTAAAGTAGGATATCCAGCCCTAGCATTGAGGATGGATGTACTGGTCTCAGTTGATATCAAGGCATGCACCTTTGGAGTCCAAAAAACCATCTGAAAATGTTGTATCGAACAAGATGCTGCCTCATTTCTGATTTTGCATAATATCCTTAAGAGACAACTGTAGTTACTTAACAAGTTCTGGCTTAGTGGTTTACCATCTCCATCCTCAATATCTTGGTCCTTCTCTCACCAGGTGTATTTTATTGTTGTTTCCCCATTATTACCTAAAGAAAGGAGTTTCTGAAATTAATTGAAAGATACATCTTCTCCCATTTATTGTATCCTTCACAGATGACAAATTGATCACCATATTGCTTATAGGTTTAGATATGTATAAGCTTATTGCTCATGATGACTTGGAATGTGTTAATCTCTTCGGTTTTCAGTTGTTCCTTTGGTGTTCACCTGGTTAATGATCTGCAGGTAAATGCTGCGGCAGAAGTAATTTATGACCTTGTCGATCCAAGTGCAAATTTAATATTTGGGGCGGTGATAGATCAGTCGCTCAGTGGTCAAGTAAGTTGGGATTTTACGAATTTAAATTGCATTTCGTACTGCATTTTTTTTTTTTTTTTTTTTCAAATCACAGTTTTGGGGAATATTCATCTATTATCAGATTAACCGAAAGATTTGTATGCTTTAAACTTGTGCTACTCCTAGATCCCTACCTGATTGAATATGCATTTTTTTTTTTTATTCAGGTGCTAAATAATAATTTTGGATAAAATATTGAGTAAATTATATTGTTCTTTTAATGCTTTTACTCGAAGTCAGTTGAACAGATAATGTACTAGATACATTTGATGTCTATATTATTCTATGCATACATCAACTACCAATGGATTACATTTATGGAAAAAAAAATAGTTGTGGTGAACCATTATGCTTACCTTTATTATTCAGTATGACCCCATCAAGGACAGAGGGCCGCCCAAAAAAACTTGCAAGCAAATATGGTCAATCTTTCAAGATAGTGTTATGATGATAATCTGTTGATTAATTTGCATTCAGGTGAGCATAACGCTGATTGCCACTGGATTCAAGCGCCAGGATGAACCAGAAGGGCAAACTTTGCAGGTAAATCACTCATTCTTGTCATCATATATTTTCATTATGCTGATTCTCTAATTTTTCTGATCCATGTTGTGTATGTAACCAATAAGGGTTCCCAATTGGGTCATGGAGATAGCCTGGGGATCAACCGACGCCCAACCTCTTACGTTACGGAAGGCAACACGGTGGAGATCCCAGAGTTTCTAAGGAAGAAAGGGCGCTCCCGTTATCCAAGAGCTTGACAGGTGCCCTTTTGTAATATACCATATCTTTGTCGAAAGTTGCCTGAAATTGCTTCTTAGCATTACGTTAAAGTCCCTGACCTTTGGCCGAAGTAGCAAATCGTGTAAAACAGAGTATTTTTTTTTCTTTAATTCCACAAAATTTTCTTTTCTCGTATTGTAGCTCTTTTTTCTTTCTTTTTTTTTGGGGGGGGAATAAAGATACTCCAGCTTTTGTTATCAGCAACAAAAGTCCGTTGGGATTACACCAACGATCTGCTGTACATTCTTATAGCAATATCTTTTTTAGCTGTCATCATCCCTGTGCGATACTTGTCCCTCTGGATGTTATATTTTGAGGATACAGAATCAAAAAATAAAATTGAACATGGAAAAGAAAAGCCATAGCTTATTACTTAGGTTGATACAAACATACGGGTGCGTGTGAAGGGTCCTCAGCTCCAAACATATGGGTCTTATTATTGACGTCTACCCGGCTGAAACAAGTCAATTTCTTCATCCTGCTCTCCCTTGTTAGCTTGCTCACAGCCTCAGTATCCTCCCATTGTCTCGCTGAGGCCTATGTAGTCGAGAGCAAGGAGTAATTTTTTTTTGTACATCATTTGCTTTTCTATACCGTTCTATCTGGTTGACCACATAGTCATTGTTTTTAAGGTGCATTAAATATCTGCAGTCTTTTTTTTTTAAAAAATTTGAATAATAAAAATATTTTTTTATTTAAAAAAATTATAACATATTATGTTGATATTATGATATTCTATGTTAAAATTTTACGTAGAATGTCATAATTTTTTTTTAAATTATTAAAAAAAAATATTTTCATCGTAAAAAATTTTGGATATCTATTCATGTCTGCAATCTTATTTTTTTATTTAAAATTTTGAATAATAAAAATATTTTTTTTATTTTTTAAAAAATTATAATATCTTATGCTATATTATGATATTTTACATTTAAATTATGATTTTCTACATACGATGTTACAAAAATATATATATATTTTTTATTATTAAAAAATTATGAAATTTTTAAATAATATATATATTTTTTAATAATTTTTTTAAAAAAATATAATATTTAGTGCATGAAATCATTATTTTAATATATAATATCAGACATAGAATGCCATAATTTTTTTAAAAAATAAATATTTTTATTATTTAAAATTTTTAAAAAATAAAACTATATGTATTATTAAATATACGTTGAAAAGCGGTAATTATGAAGTTCAATCAGATAGAGGGGGTATAATTTTTGTACAATTTTCCCGAGAGCAGGATGTGGATCCCACTATTCTCTTGCTTGAGTTTTCTATTATCACCCAACTCTCTTTGTTTTCACGAGCCACTGCATGGTGCTTCTTTTCGGCGTTCCTGCCCTACCAAGCATGTCTATGACACGCGAGTAATGTTCTTCACTAGGCTCAATACCATAGGTCCTGTTTGTTGAATAAAAATACTCGAGTCCCTCGTCCGCTAGTCTGGCTTGGCTGCACGCCATCAAGAGGCTAACAAGTGTTACATGATTTGGTTTGTTCCCTCTGGAAATCATTCTGTTCATATCTCGGATTTGTTCCTTCCACGGCCAATCCATACGGCCATGTTGCACAAACAAACCTGCTATAGAAATTCCATTCCAAGCAGTATCAGTTAGGTGCTGGAACTCATAAAACCCTTGAATTAAAGAGTTGAGAAGCCCACATTTGTCATGCATGTCAATGAGGGTGAAGAAACAAAAGGTCTTCTAGGAAACTAATTTCCATCACCTAGGCATGGAGTTGCAACCCGTGCTTGAATGCTGCTTGGCCGGCACAAGCCCTGATCGTGCTCGAGAAAATGAATTCATTGGGCTCAATTCCCTGTTTTCGCGACTTGACATACATTCTGAAAGCTTCCTCGATTTCACCACCCATGAATGAAGACGCTTGCATGCGGTCGGAAGTACGCTACAAGGGACATGCTGGTAGATGGCCACCGCCCCCTTGCGGACATGTCGCAGAAAGCTTCAGTGGCCTCATCGAAGCTCTCATTATTTGCACACCCATCGATCATGGCAGCGAACAGTTCAACATCAAAACCCAGATTCACGCTCAGCCATTGCATCTATTTTCCAAGCTCCAACGAGCTGAAGGAGGCCAATGCCTGGATAGCACTGGAGGGTGCCATTGAGTTGGTTTAAGGCCGGCGGCGCACATTGAGGAAAAGGTGCGGTGGGCATCGGCGAGCTTGCTATGCTGGGAGAAGCCGCTGAGGCATTCTGCCGAACAGGGCAAGGGCGTCATTGAGATCGCCCATTTCGAGTCCAATTCCGAGCTAGTTAAAATTGAGTTTGATCCTCGTTAGATCCAAGCTAACCAGACCCACTTAAATCATGCAAGTCATGTGCTGCAAGGCTTTTGCTTCCATGTTCTTTGTGGAAGTTACAAGATGTTGCAAGTGGGAGGAGCGATCCACTAGATCAAATGGAGGGTGAGGAAGGAGAGAGCAGATGATCCATCTAAATCATAGCAAAGCAATCAAATGGATTGATGTCAATTGATGTGAGATGTTCACGGTGATTCCTTCGTTGCCGTCTCTTGACATGAACAAATTCGACTTTTTTTTAAAGTTAATCCTTTCTTTATCTTCGATCAAGACTTGCGGAGAAAGGAATAAATGGGGAAGAAGATTTGCAAATCTGACATGAAATTACCGTACTTTTTACGATCACTAAGAAAAAGGCATGTAACCACTGGAATGCCCTTTTTTTTTTGACGGATCAAATTAAAATTTTTTCTCTCAGAACGCTTAGTAAATTAATATTCTGCTTGTTAACTCAATAGTGACAGAATTTTAGAAATAATGTGCATGATTGTCGAGAGGAAGAAAAAAATAAAAAAAATAAAAAATAAAATTATATATATATATATATATATATATATATATTATTTTTTTTCTTTCTCTTTGCGTGTACCATTTCTCTGTGTTTGTCAGGTTGCTACTCATCCCCTCCAAAGCATACCAAATTATATAGTGTTATTTTGGTGTCATCATAAATAAACAAAAACCTCATGGTTAAGTAGATACAATTACAAAGATGAATCTTTGGATAGAATACATGCCCGTCATTAAAATATTCTCACAATCCTACTACCACTGAGTATATAATGTGCTATGATGATCTAATTTATTATAATATTCAGCAATCATCTTAATAAAGGCTAAAAGGGAAAAAGAATGGCAATTCAGTTCAGCGTTATCATTTGCGTGAATTTTGAATTGAGAGAATACATGGAAGGTGAGAAAGCCTAACACAACTTCAAGTGAAAGATGGAAATAAGCTTTTCTTTCCCTCTCTCTATAAAGATGTAGAGCTGCGGTAAACCTATCTATTAGTCATTAGAAGTAGATTACAAGAGAAGAGAGTGAATATAATAGACTTGTTATCAGACATTTCTTGCGTAATGACAGTTATAACCAAATTATGTAGCCCATGTCCTGCCAAGCCATCATATTTCATGGGTCAACATCTCACCAACGAGAGAATTTGCATGTGAGCTCTAAGCGGGATGTGAGCCGGCCACCCAAATATCCAGTCAAAATTTCCCATTTCGTCGGCCCAATGGCCCAAAGGAGCGAATTCCGTTCCGGCATGTGGACGCAGCCACACAATCTCCCACCATGGACACGTACCGCTTCCACCCACCATATGAGCCAAACTTCCAACGTGTCCGCCCGGCCCCCACCCACTCCCTCCCTCTTCGTTCACATTCCTTGCACCACTAGTTCATTCCTCCTCTCTTGTGATCTTTTTAGCTTCCAACAACTCTCTCTTTAACAAGTAAGAGATAAGATCAAGGAGATGAGAAGGAGAACAAGGAGAGAGGAGGAGGAAAAGCCCGTCTCATTTACCAAAGGAGACAGCGCTCTTCACAAGAGCTGCATGGAGAACTCCAAGGAGAAAACTCGAGTATCAGATTCCCATGAGGACCCGGTTCCACCCTCTGAGAGCCAAATGGAGAACTCGAAGCAACCCGTTGCCTCCGATATGTCTTCGAAGAATGGTGGTGGTGGAGGAAAGATAGAGTGCTCCAATAATCCTGAGAGCTCGCAGTCGGAGATCCCGAAGGAGGCGAGCTCTAATGGACCTTCGGTTGAAGACTGCGGGCGAGAGAAGCTGAAGAGGCACAGGATGGAAATGGCTGGCCGGGTTTGGATACCTGAGAGATGGGGGCAGGAGAGCTTGCTGAAGGATTGGAAAGACTGTGCAGCCTTTGATAGATATCTCGTCCCCAAGGGATTGACGTTGGCTCGAGAGGCTTTGGTGGACGAATGCCGACGGTCGAATTCCGGCTCGCTGCGGGTAGAGAACCGATGCTGAATATGTTAGTCTTGAAGGTCATCTTGTGGGCTGGCTCTCAATTGCTTTGCTTTCCATTTTGTTATGAGATTTATTTCTTCCTTTTGCTAATATAAACAAAGAGACAAGGTTAATATGGGGAGATCACTGGCTTATCTCCCTCTAGCTTGTTTGATAAAGTGGCATGTGTTAATCTATTGCCGATCACGGTTTATGCATGGATGAACTGCAAATTCTCTACGTTCTATTTGCAAGCACGCATGCATCGTGGTCTGAGTTTAATTTGTTTTCCAGCAGCAACAGTGTTTTTTTTTTGGTGGAGCAAGAATTGGTAAAAACATATATATTTGACTGTCTTTCTGTTTGATATCATACAAGATAAATATTGTTTCATTTATACTTACTATATGTTGATTGTCCAAAAAAAAAAAATGTATGTTGGTATATGGTTTATGTTGAGATGGTTTTGCAATGATAAATTTATGCTCTTGATTATCAAAATTAACGATTGTCACCTTTTTACGTTAAAATCACAGAGTTAGGCCATTAAAGATATCCTCCTGCAACAGTGCAGTTGATTGGAAGATTATTTCCTTTTTCATGTATAAAATTAAAAAAATTCGAATTGTATTGCTCTAGTCCGTCGTCCTTCTCAAAACTGCAATTAAGATCTATATATCTAGTGTTTTCTCAGAGTCCCCTATATATGCAATGGTTATGCAGGTCTTGGACCAAAATCCATGTATTAAGCCCCTCTTCTAAACCAAATAGTCTATAAGATTATTGCAAGTATTGCCCTACGTCCAGTCTCATTAATTATACCACAATGATCAATTTCTCACAAGTTATACAAACAATACTGGCTAACAGGACATGGATCTGTCGCTTGCCATGTGTTGGTACAGAATCTGATTGACGTCGGATTGAACTGGAGTTGAGGAGGAAGAGATCACCGTCGATGATCTCCAAAATAAAGTTCCATCTGGAATCGATGGTGGTGGCTCCGACAGGACCCTCTGACAATCAAGTGAGCTCTTCTGACCAACAGAAATGGAGTGCTCAGATAAGAATTCAAAAGAGTTTCGGAAAGGAGAAGAGAGCTTAAAGAAAACGTATCTGGAGGGTCCCTTTTTATAGACGGAGCATGTAGCAGACTGATAGTGATGGCCATAACTGTCTGGTAGTGGGTTGCTTGGAACCATGTGGAGTTTGTTACGGAGAGAGGTATTTATTATCGTGATGTGGCTGTTCGTTGAGATTTAATAGTCGAAGTTCAGAGGAAGCAGGCGTTGGTTGGTGAAGAACTTTGACATATATTAATTTCAAAAGAATTCGGACTCCTGAAAGAAATACGTCTGGAGTGGATCATCTAGGAGGAATACTACTTAAAATTTGAAAGTAATCTGCTGGAGGAATTCAGATGAAATTTGGCTGAAGGAGAGGTCCGGAAGGAATCCGATTGAAGAAGAGGTCCGAAAGGAGTTCGGCTCCTGTAGGAATTCGATTGAAGGAGAGATCCGAAAGGAGTTCGACTCTTGAAGGAGTTCAACTGAAGGAGAGGTTCGGAAGGAGTTTGGCTTCTATAGGAATCCGACTGAAGAAGACATCCAGAAGGAGTTCGGCTTCTGTAGAAATCTGACTGAAGAAAAAATCCGAAAGAAGTTCGGCTCCTGAAGAAATTCAACTAAAGAAGAGGTCTGGAAGGAGTTCGGCTTCTGGAGGAGTCCGACTGAAGGAGAGGTCCAAAAGAAGTTTGGCTCCTATAGCATCCGACGGAAGGAGAAGTTTGGAAGGAGTTTGGCTTCTATAGGTATCCATCTGAAGGAGAAGTCCGAGGAAAGTTTGACTCCTGAAGAAATCTGACTGAAGAAGAAGTCCGACTGAAGGAGAGGTCCGGAAGGAGTTCGGCTCCTAGAAGAATCCGACTGAAGGAGAGGTCCAAAAGAATTCGGCTCCTGAAGAAACTTGACTGAAAAAAAAAATTCGGAAGAAGTTTAACTCATGTAAGCATCCGACTGAATGAGAGATCCGAAAGGAGTTCGGCTCCTATAGGCATCCGACTGAAAAAGAGATCCGAAAGGAGTTCGGCTCCTATAGAAATTCGATTGAAGAAGAAATTCGTAAGGAGTTTCGGCACCTGAAGGAACTTGACTGAAAGAGAAATCCGAAAGAAGTTTGGCTTCTAAAGGAATCCAACTGAAGAAGAAATCCAGAAGGAGTTCGATTCCTGAAGGAACTTGATTGAAGGAGAAATCCGGAAGAAGTTCAGCTCCTAGAGGAATCAGACTGAAGGAGAAATTTGAAAGAAATTTGACTTCTGAAGAAACTTGACTGAAGGAGAACTTCAGAAGGAGTTTGGCTCTTGAAGGAATCAGACTGAAGGAAAAATTCGAAAGAAATTCGGCTCCTGGAGAAACTTGACTGAAGAAGAAATTTGGAAAGAATTCGGCTCCTAGAGGAATCAGACTTCGGCTCCTAGAGGAATCAGACTGAAGAAAAAATCTGCAAGAAATTCGGCTCTTAGAGGAATTTGGTTGAAGAAAAAATTCGAAAGGAGTTCGGCTTCTGAAGGAGTCCAACTGAAGGAGAGGTCCAAAAAAATTTGGCTCCTGTAGGCATCCGTCTGAAGGAGCGGTCTGAAAGGAGTTTGACTTCTGAAGGAGTTCAGCCACTAAAGAAGTTCAGTTGGGATCCGACCGCTGGAGGAGTTCGATCGGCTGAAGAAGTTCGGCTGGGATTCGATCGTTGGAAGAATTCGATCGACTGAAAAAGTTCAACTAAGATTCGACCGCTGGAGAAGTTTGGCCGGGGTCCGACCACTGAAGAAGAATTTTTGATCGAAGCTCTTTCGTGATTATCAGTTGCATTAGGCTAAGCATCAGACTGGACCTTGACGGGAGCATGATTTATTCCTAACAATAGTCCTCCCACTTTTGAGTTCAAAATTCGAAGGAAGGGAGTGCAAAAAAGATGACTGCCGAAGTCCTCTTCTGGACTCTGCATTCGTTCAAGTTGAAGCTCGAGGTAGATCTTATCTTCAGCCGAGTTGAAGGAGATGTTATCTCCTATTGAGGTTGACGTTAAAGCTCAGAGGAGATCTCATCTTCAGCCGAAGTTGAAGAAGATCTTATCTCCTACTGAAGGATTGGAGCTCGGGAGAGATCTTATCTTTAGTCGAGGTTAAAGAAGATCTTATCTCCTATTGAGGTTGACGTTGAAGCTCGAAAGAGATCTCATCTCCAGCCGAGGTTGAAGTTGAAGCTCAGGGGAGACCTTATCTCTAGTCGAGGTTGAATGAGATCTTATCTTCTTTTGAAGTCGATGTTGAAGTTCGAATGAGATCTTATCTTCAACCGAGGTTGAAAGAGATCTTATCTCCTGTTGAGGTTGACATTGAAGCTCAGAAAAGATCTTATCTTCAGTCGAGATTGAAGGAGATCTTATCTCCTGTTGAAGTCGACGTTGAAGCTTACGAGAGATCTTATCTCCAACCGAGGTTGAAGGAGATTTTATCTCCTGTTGAAGTGGATGTTAAAGCTTGGGGGAGATCTTATCTTCAGCTGAGGTTGAAGGAGATTTTATCTCCTATTGATGTCGATATTGAAGCTCGGAGGAGATCTTATCTCCAACCAAGGTTGAAGAAGATCTTATCTCCTGTTGATGTCGACGTTGAAGTTCGGGAGAGATCTTATTTTCAGCCGAGGTTGAAGGAGATCTTATTTTCTGTTGAAGTTAACATTGAAGCTTGGGGGAGATCTTATTTCCAACCGAGGTTGAAGGAGATCTTATCTTCTGTTGAAATGGACATTCAAATTCGAGAAAGATCTTATCTCCAGTCAAGGTTGAAGGAGATCTTATCTCCTATTGAAGTGGATGTTGAAGCTCGGAGGAGATCTTAACTCCAATCGAGGTTGAAGGAGATCTTATCTCCTATTAAGGTTGACATTGAAGCTCAGGAGAGATCTTATCTCCAGTCGAGGTTGAAGGACCTCTCCTCACATTAGGACGAGATTTTTCTTCTATTCCTAATGGACTATAGGGACACATAAGGACCGTTATCAGGATCTCTTTCCTCATCTTGTCTAAAATGAATGAGGCCTTCGACTTTGCTCACGTTAGGATGAGATTTTTCTCCTATTTCTAACGGATTATATGGACACATAAGGGTCATTATTAGGACCTCTTTCCTCATCTCGTCTAAAATGAACGAGGCTTGCAACTTTGCTCATATTAGGACGAGGTTCTCCTCCTATTTCTAATGAACTAGAGGGGTACATAAGAACCATTGTCGAGACCTCTCTGCTCATCTCGTCTAAAATAAATGAGGCCTTTAACTTTGCTTACGTTAGAACAAGGTTCTCTTCCTATTCTAATGGACTATAGGGGCACATAAGGACCATTGTCAGGACCTCTCTCCTCATCTCATCTAAAATGAACAAGGCCTTCGACTTGCTCATGTTAGGATGAGATTCTTCTCCTATTCCTAATATAGCTATTATTGATTGCTTCTTTCCTATCGTCATATAGTTTTTGCACTGAGAAATAATAATGTTGAAATGAAAAAGTTTTATTGAAGAAAAATTATTGACAGTACATTCTTAGATTCTTTAAGTTTCAAGATCGTGGGAGCGTTGTTCCTCCGAGCTTCTTCACGTAATAAGTTTCGGATTGGATGACCTCCTCTATTTCATACGGACCTTTCCAATTTGGGGCAAGCTTGCCCTGACTCTAAGGCTGAGAGATGGCGGCTCGCCAAAGTACTAAGCCCCCCAAAGATAGCATTGATGATGCTGGGAGGCGATCGATCTCCTTGTTGTTTCTCCCTCATTGGTGGTTCTAGCTGCGGTAGCGTCCTTGGCTGATTAGGTTAGCATCCATGGAGCATTGAGGGGGGCATAGTTGTGAAATCTTATGGGAAGAAACTTCTTCACATCCTTTCGTCGGAGCTTCTTTGACAACGAGCTTGAGGAGAAGTTCAGGCTCACTTGCGCTTGGAAGGAGTTCGTGAGTACGGTCGAACTTTATTTGGCCCTCCATCAGTCGTGAGTTTACTAGACTCATCTATCTGTCGCTCTCCTGCGGCTCCCTTATCTCTCAATTGGAAGGCTTCTTTCATTCGAGCATATCCTTCAGCCTGAGTTAACAGATCGATAAAGTTCTTAGGATACTTCTTCTTCAGGGAGAATAATAAATCATTCTTCTGAAGGCCATCTTTAAGTGCATCCATTATAATAGACTGATCCAGATTTCAGACCTCCAATGCAGCAGCATTAAATCGGATGATATAGGCTCGGATAGATTCTTCCTTCTTCTACTTGATATTCATCAAAAAATTCGAACCTCGGTGCAGACGTCGGCTGCTGACGAAGTGAGCCACAAACTGATGGCTCATTTGATCAAAAAAAAATCGTACCTGACTTCAATATTGAGTATCGATTTCTTGCTGCTTTCTGCATGGTAGACGAAAAAGCTCGACATAAGATGACTTTTGGTGTGCCATGGAGTAGCATCATAATCCGAAAGACCTCCAAATGATCGACTGGATCAGAGATTCCATCATAGCCTTCAAATCGAGGGAAGCTCGAAGTTCAGTGGAACGGACTCTTGCATAAATTAGGGAGAGAAAGGGGAGATTGGCGCGGACGTCGTCATGGTGAGCCGGGATGACGTGGTCGAGCTTCTCAATCCGTCAATCCATCATTCATAGTTTTTGATCGAGGACGTCATCTCGATCGCAGATCTTAGAAGGCTTCCGACTGTAGATGGAGAAAATTTTTTTCGGAGAAGAATCACGATCCAAATAAGGATCCTTTGCTCTCTGTTTCTCCTTTTTAGGGGTAACGGGTATGCTAGCCCAAGTGCTCTTTCTTGAGACCAATTTTTGATATTTCGATGGTAAATTTTTTGATAAAATTATCGTCGAAGGCTGCCGCATGGCCTGCACCATCTCGGTGAGGTCCTAAATCCGCTGCATCAGTAGATTAAACTACTCCAAATCTACCATGATCGTTGGTGGAGGAGGAGATTGAAGTACCGACACTGTAGCCGGAATGGATGGATTTGGCTCGGATCTGATGGCAAAAGTGGTAGATCTCCTGATAGTCGTCTTCTTTGGAGGCATTTCTTGGGATTAAGAGAGAGGATGGAGATGGATCTTGGAGAAGAAGATTCACAGGATCGACTGAGCATTCTTTTAAGAACAAGGATACCTCAGAAATAGAGGATCCTTCCTCTAGCGCCAATCCGATTGGTGCAAAATCTGGTTGACGTCGGATCGAGCTAGAGTTGAGAAGGAAGAGATCACCACCGGTGACTTTTAAAATAAAGTTTCATCCGAAGTCGGTAGTGCTGGCTCCGATAGGATCCTCCGACGATCAAGTCAGCTCTTCTAACTAACAGAAATGGAGTACTCATGCAAGAATTCAGCAAAATTTTAGAAAAAAAAAGAGAGCTTAGAGAAAACGTATCTGGATGGTCTCTTTTTATAGATGAAGTCTGTAATAGACTGATAGTAACGATCGTAATCATCCGATAGTGGGCTACTCAGAGCAACGTGGAGTTTGTTATGAAGAGAGGTGTCCGTTATCGTGATGTGGCCGTTTGTTGAGATTTAATAGTCGAAGTTCGGAGGAATCAGGCATTGGTTGGTGAAGAATTTTGACATATATCAATTTCAAAAAAGTTCAGACTTCTAAAGAAAATATGTTTGGAGGGGATCACCTGAAAGGAATACTACTTGAAATCTAGAGGTAATCTGTTGAAGGAATTCAGATAAAGTTTGACTAAAAAAAAGTTCAAAAGGAGTTCGGCTCTTATAGGAATCTGACTGAAGGAGAGGTTCGGAAGGAGTTCGGCTCCTGAAGGAGTCCAACTGAATGAGAGGTCTGGAAGAAGTTTGGCTCCTACAGGAATTCAATTGAAGAAGACGTTTGGAAGGAGTTTGGCTCCTATAGAAATCTAACTGAAGGAAAAATTTGAAAGAAGTTCGGCTCCTGAAGGAATCTTACTAAAGAAGAGGTCCGGAAGAAGTTCGGCTCCTTTAGGCATCCGACTGAAGGAGAAGTCTGGAAGGAGTTCGACTCCTGTAGACATCCATCTGAAGGAGAAGTTCGAAAAAAGTTTGGCTCCTGAAGGAATCCGACTGAAGGAGAAGTTCGACTGAAGGAGAGGTCCGAAAGAAGTTCGGCTTCTAGAGAAATTCGACTGAAGGAGAGGTCTGAAAGAAGTTTGGCTTCTGAAGAAACTTGGCTGAAGAAAAAATTCGAAAGGAGTTTGATTCTTAGAGCAACTTGACTGAAGAAGAAATTCGAAAGAAGTTTGGCTCCTATAGGCATCCAACTGAAGAAGAGGTTCGGAAGGAGTTCGGCTCCTGAAAGAATCTGACTGAAGGAAAGGTTTGGAAGGAGTTCGGCTCCTATAGGAATCTGACTGAAGAAAAAATTCGTAAGAAGTTCGGCACTTGAAGGAACTTATTGAAGAAAAAATTTGGATCCTGGAGGAATCTGACTGAAGAAGAAATTCGAAAGGAGTTCGACTCCTGGAAGAACTTGACTGAAGGAGAAATTCGAAAGGAGTTCGGCTTCTGGAGGAATCAAACTGAAGAAGAAATTCGAAAAAAAATCAGCTTCTAGAGGAACTTGACTGAAGAAAAAATTCAAAAGAAGTTTGGCTCTTGGAGGAATCAGACCGAGGAAAAAATCTAGAAGAAATTTGGCTCCTGAAGGAACTTGACTGAAGGAGAAATCCGGAAGGAGTTCAGCTTCTAAAGGAGTCCAACTGAAGGAGAGGTTCGGAAGGAGTTCGGCTCTTGTAGGCATTCATCTGAAGGAGAAGTCCGGGGGGAGTTTAGCTCCTAGAAAAATTCGATTGAAGAAGAGGTCCGGAAGGAGTTCGGCTCTTGGAGAAATTTGACTGAAGAAAAGGTTCAGAAGGAGTTCGACTCCTATAGAAATCCGACTGAAGGAGAGGTCCGAAAGGAGTTCGGCTTCTGGAGGAGTTCAGCCGCTGGAGGAGTTCGACTGCTGGAGGAGTTCGGCCGGCTGAAAGAATTCGGCTAAGATTCGATCACTGAAGGAGTTCGACTGGGGTCCGACTGCTGAAGGAGAATTTTCGATCGAAATTCTTTCATGATTATCAGTTGCATTAGGCTAAGCATCAGACTGGACTTTGATGGAAGTGGAATTTATCTCCAACACCATGTCTTGCTACAGTGAATGTCAGTGAGGTATTTTGAGTTCAAACATATATATATAAAATGACATTTCCATGTATTTATGAAAGAAAATTTTTGATGACCGTGTTTGAAAAATTGAGATACTGGATGATTCTTACTAAAAACGAAGGGCAAAATGAAATGAAAAAGTTTTTAAAAGTTAAGGTCCAAGAATCTTGATTATTCGTTAGTGCCTTTATATATGTAAATAGACAGATAGTATCAAGCCAAGCTTCAAAGTGTATTGTTCCTCTCAATGTTTCATGTCATCATATTTTATATCTATGTGAAACAAATATATGCTTCACCCACTTTAATTTTGTTTTAAAGGAGAAAAACAAGAACAATGCATTCTACAAAACCAAGAATTTAATTATCATATAATTTAAAAATTAACATTTAATTAAATTGGTGGATCATAACTATTCATGGAGAGATGCATTATAATGGACATCATAGCCATCTATATTATTTCATTGCATATCATCAATACAAAGCTTGAGTATGAATGCTTTTCGAACGACTATGGTTGAAATTAAGATCCAATTTAAATATTTAATTTTTGCTAGAGTTATCAAAAAAAAAAATTTATATTTACTTATTAATATTTATATAAATATTTGCTTCACCCACTTTAATTTTGTTTTGAAGGAGAAAAATAAGAGAAATACATTTTACAAAACCAAAAATATAATTATCATACCATTAAAAAATATTAATATTTAATTAAATTAGATGATCATAACTATTTATAAAAAGATACATCATAATGGACATCATAGCCATCCATATTATTTTATGGTATATCATCAATACGAGAATGCTTTTCGAACCATTATGATCATAGTTATAATGTAAGACCTAATTTTAATGTTAGAATTTTTCTAGAGTGGTCAAAAAAATTTATTATTTTTACTTAATAATCTCAATATTTTTTTTTATTTATATACACTTTTTTTTTTTTTTTTTTTTTTTTGAGAATCAAAGAGGAGTCTATATATAAATCTTTATATTTAGCCCTTCTATTAGTTTTTCTTAATTGAATTCTAGTTTTTCTCTCATCCTTGAGGCTTGGTTGCTGGACAAGCAACGACCGAGAGGCGCAAATCACTGACACCACGTTAGACGAATACGCGCAGAAATTTCTATCATCTAATTTTGCAAGATTTTAAAGATTAAAATATAAATATAGAAAAAAAACTTAATATATAAATATAAAAATTATTGGGGATTACTTTGCAAAAACCTAATACATTTAATTTAGACATTACGTAAAGACAGTCTGTGCGAGGGACTGCATATAAAAACTCGAGCGCGGGCCTAAATATAAATGATTATAATGTAAAGTGTTTTAATACAAAACTAGCTTAGAATGACGAATTCTCGTCCGCGAAAGAGCTTCAAAAGAGGGAGCCGAGCAGACGAGAACATCGAAGGGGAAACCATGGCCTGTGATGGTGGTGAGAAGAGGGAGTATGCCAGTGTACGGGGTCCTCATTCCCCAGAAGTCCATCTACCTCACCTTCGTCGTCGCCGGAGAGCGGGTCCGCCTTCCCTCTCCTTCCTCACTTTCCCTCGAGTCTCTACTCCGATGCTTATATCGCATCATTTTGCCTGTTGAAGTTTCTATTTTATCTTTTTTTGGCTGCGGCTTGGGATCGAGAATTTCTTTCCGTGTCGATTGTTCCCCCAATTCTTTTAATTTTTCTTTGAAATTGCAATGTCTTTTATGAAATCATTTGGAATTGATAACATGGAATATACCCCCTGAATTGTTCCGTTTGTCGCCTGCGATCAAGAATGGAGGCTTGCATTTTAGATTTGAGAAAGTGGTTTTGGGTTTTATAGGTTTTCTCCACCCGCCAGGTCGCTCTTGAGACAAAGAGATGCAGGGATTTATGTGAGTCCCCGTTAGTTTAGGATGGGGATTTATTAAAATTATTATTTGCAATCGTTTACTTCTGTACTAAATTCGTCTACTGCTCTGCCCTCGAGTTGCGACTCGATGTGGACAATGACCGCCTCCCTCTCTCGAGCTTCGTGGCCAGCAGCGAGCTCTGGTGGAGCCATTGATCGAGGGGCTCGGCGTTATCATCTGCTCAGGGATATCTAAAACCCTTTGTGAAAATACCGTTTTGATTAGTCTTTCTGAAATGTGGTTGTCTCGATCAGTACTTTATAGGCATTGTAAGCTTTTCCTGTGCATGGATGTTTTATCTCGAGTTTTGATTTGAGTGGATATTGGATTTCAGTTTCTTGGGGGCTCTTAGTTGCTGGTGTAACCTAGTCGTCTTCATCAGTTAGGATGACGATTTTTCGTGGGTGTTAAAAGTTACTGTGATGAAATTCTCTAAACAATTGGTCTTTGATGAGCAGAATTGGTCAACCAATAGTTGCTTTATCCTTGAATTTGGGTGGATATGCGGTATTGGGCCCACTGGTTAATTATCACTATAGCATTTGCTTATCAATTGGACAGAAAACTCAAGAAACCAGCTTGAAAACGCAACGAATCATCCAGTAAGTTGCTTTTTCCCTTTTCTGAGAGAGGATTTTGCGAAAGCCCTCATCAATGCTGCAGTGTTTATTTGATTTGAAAGAGAAATTTTCTCCAAAAGAAAAGCTATATTTATTGACAATCATGATGGTTTTCTTTTGGTAAATCTGACAAATTACATCATTCTAGTATAAATATATCTGTGGAAATCAGAAAACAAAATATTTAAAAATTGACATGGTAGACCCGCTACGGAATCCCATAATATAGTCCTTGTGTGGTTGTTTCAATCATTATGGTTTTCAGGGTGGCTTGGTCTTGGTTTTGGGCCCGGGTTTGCATCCGAGGCCTGCTTATGTCATCCTTTTGGGCTTTTTAGCTTCTTTTCTATTAGTGTCCATCCAGGAGCTTCTGCATCCTAAAATGGCAGAAATGTCCTGGCAGCGTAGATTATAAGCTAAACAACAAAGGCAGATAAAAAAGAAATTTCCCTTACAATTTAAGATCTCTATCATCAAGCAAAGGAACTTTGAATTTATAATGTACTGAAGTATAATTATCCATCTGATGTAGCTTTATGAAGGTCAGGCTAGAGATGTTTTATTTTTTGATGGCCCTGGAGTCAAAGGATTCTTACATTTGTTATTATTGTTTTTTCCTTTCGAAAAGAAGGAAAGGAAAAAGATTAATTCTCCTTTCTTGAAAAATCCTGATATATCTTGCATTTGTTGGTCAATAAGAGGTTAAGGGGACTGTAAGATTGGCTTGTCCATTTCTATAAGGGGTGGTCCTTTATATAAGAAGCCCAATTCTATCAGTTCATTGTAATTCCTGTTGTTTTTTAGGTCATATTGTTGACAATCAGTGTTCTTTACATTGTTCTATGATATCAAGGAAAAGTCTTGAATGTGTATTCTGACTTGTGAATTTTTACACTGACACACATTATGAATGATGTGTTTGTTGTTATGGGATGATAACAATGTTGTCAAATAATGTTTTCTAACACTTATCTTGATTTGTGGTCCAGTAAGGTTTGATGCATCATTAAAAAAATATTTATAGGACATGCTGATTATGTACTGTTCAGAAGCCCACGTGACCGACTTATGTCAAAATTCTGAAAATTTGGCTAACCTGTGACATGGTAGGATTATTTCATTTTACCCAAGTCTAAATCATTTCTTGGTTCAGAAACTGTTCAGGGTTTATGATTTCAGTAGGAAAGCAGATAGAGAATGGAAGAGCCATGGGATGGATTATAAGTGGAAGAAAAAGTGCTGCAAACCATATATTAATGGAAAGGTATGCAAAATTTTGGTGCATACCTGCCATGGGAGATATGCTTCAGCAATGTATTTCTATCAATAAAACAATCACTTGTTCTGATTTGTCAGTTTATGAGGTATTTCTTGCCAACATGGATTGATTTGATATCAGACTTGATCCTAGGAAGTTGCATCAAGAAGTAGTTCTTTGATTTTCTGTTTGGCATTCCAAAATTGCATGAGCAGAGTACTCACTTTGGATGAGCTCGGAAGCTTTAACTTGTGTATTATTTGTCCTGTGAAATTTAATTTCTTTCTTTTTTTTTTTTTTTGTTAGAGATTGGAGTCAGATGATTGTGTGAATAGCAAAAACTCAGAGAATGGGAAGGTAGATAATAGCAAAAGTTTTGCAACCTGGGAGTAGCAGGAGGAATAGAAAAGTGAAATCCTTTTCTGTATTTAATATGTTTCCATAACGAAGATAGTTGGATGGAAGTGGCAGCTTGGCTGTGTGCTGAAGTAGTTTATCTATAGATGCTATTGCTGCTAGGCTTAGTGGGTGGTTGAAGTAGGATAGGCATGAAGAATTTTACTTGAAATGGTTAGTGTCTAAACCTTCAACAGTTATATTTTCTTGGAGAAATGCCAAAGTTCACCAATCACTGCTCGGTCCACCAGTCATATGTGGATGCTGGTGATTGGTTGAACGGTACTGGGGCACTGACTGTCACTGTGTACAGCACCAGTTCCCAACTGCCACATAGGATCAGTGAACTGAGTGGTGAATAGATGGGTGATCTGTCATAGTACTAGTTGTGGGCTGGCTTGTTGTATCTGGAATTCGAAAAAATTGACCAATTTGTGAGGATTTTTCAATTTTGGATGAGGATGTCATCCATTATGAGGTAGAAGGTGAATTACTTACATTCAGTAATGGTGTAGAAAGTTTTATTCTCCTTGGCCTGGATTGGTCAAACCTGAAACTTTACTCTTGTGGTGGAAGGAGGTCCCCATTGGTGGACATGAAAGGGGGAGCTGCCTCTTTCAAGATGGGGTTGAGAAACAAATTGTCATATCTTCGATAAGAAGAACTCTATAGAAATCATTTTGGACAGCATTAAGTGGGGGAAGAATATTGGGAATAAAGGTACCTAGTGGGGATGAGTACCTTTAGTCTTGGGAGCTTGTTTGTTTTCTCTTTATTTTTGGTTCTACTTTCAGGTTTGTTGTTACTTCTGGCTATTGCCCTGGTGTTCAGATGCTTTGTCCTGATCTTAATTTGACAAATATATCCTCTAGTGACTTGAGAAATATGTAACCATATTACAGGGTGAATATGAACTTTATTTGTAGCGCAAAAGAAAAAATATATCTGCCCTGTATAAACACCGAATGAGATGTTTGGTTCATATTTTATTGATTTTCTTTTTATAGTTTCAATGAGACAGTTTAGTAATATGATAACCTTCCAAAGATACACTAGGGCAAAGTAGTGCATATTGTTATCCTTTATTTTGGAAGTAGAATTCGAATTCTTGTGGAGCTTCAAGTGAAGGACAGAGGAACTATATGCTTTGTCATATAGCTCTTAAAAGTGAATAAACTCTTAATGGAGGGTTGTGAATTCTGTTGTGCTATGTATTGTTCATGTGCATGATTCAAGTTAAATACCTGATAGTGGACTGGGAAAGTTGATGCTCTCTTTAATCTAAAAACTCTTTTTAGTAAGTAGGCAATTTGCATATGGTTTATAATTTACTCCAGCATAGTTTATTTTCTTATTTGGTTCATTGATGGTAGAAGCTTAGCTAGCTATTTCATCAATTTAAATTGAAGGTGCCATTTCTTGTAAGCACTGTGCATTTGTAGTCCAAAAGAATGTACTGCAGCTGCCTACTCTTTTTTTTCTCCCTTAATGAAGAACCTATCCAAATTAAAAGTCTTATTAAACATCTCAATGTCGATTCTCTTGTGACATTGTGTATTACCTAATACAGTATGTTGTATGAATCAAAATGTTGGGAATGAGGAATCCAATGAGCCAATCCTGCATTTGGAGCTCCACCTCGACTGAGTTCCCATTGGCTCCTAAAGCTTCACCTCGCACTGAGCTTCCTGCCAAGAGGTAATGTTTTCTATACTTTCTTTTCCTTATGATAATACTATTATCGTATAAGATCTTTAGGATTCCTCCATCAGCTCTTTATCTGGAGCCGGTCGAATCCAATCTACTTAGGGAGATCAAATTCTTTTTGAAACTGAGTATATATCAGGCCTCACCCAATTTCTTGACTGTTCCATCATGCACCTTCATGCTGATGGTTTCGGTGCTCTTAATCATATAGCTCGATCCATCTGGCAAGTAAATAGTGCTCTCACTATTTTTCAGGATGTCAAAGAACTCCTCTCTATAATGGTTAAACAATGATCCAGTGAGTTATCTCAGGAAAACAAATCAGCAGTCACAAATAAGCATGTTATGGGAAGTGTATAAGATATACCAATTAGGAGATAATATGGTCATATGCATAAAGGATACCAGGAGGTATCTCCAAACAGAACAATTCTGATTCGTGTTTGGAGAAGGTCAAGGGATAGAAGACCTAAGACAAAATATAATGTAAGGGATCAGTTAGTGAGTGGGAAGATGCCGGCAATGGATGGTAAGGAAAGGTTTATAAAATTGACTTTAAGGTTTTCTGAATCTTTTGCTGTTAATAGATGTGATGCCATGAAGTCTATGCTCAACTGTTCCTCATATTCTAGGATATGGAACACGCATATTCGTTGTGGTTTAGAGATCTATAGCATCATGTAGTTTGCTTGAGGTAAAGTTGTTTATGGAGCTCTTTTAACTCGACCAAAAGCTTATCTAATTTCTTTGTTTGGCTTTGTCAGCTTATTCAATATCAACCATGACACTCGGAACCAGAATGCTTCCTTCTGCATGCATGTTCGGAAGCAATCGTAAGGAGAGCCTTGGCCCCCTTATGATGATTAAGAGCTCTCCTTTTCTGGGTTCTATTCAGAGCATCTCAGAAGTGCTCAAACTTTTAAGTCTCAAGCTGCTCCAGCGCACCCATAACTGATGTCTAAGCTGAAGCCCATTGATGATGTTTTACATCCTGGACTCGGTCGAGACCACAGGCTTGGAGCTGCCTACTTGCGCTCAGCCAGGGTGTGTCCACTTTTGCAGGTCTGATGCTGTCCATTGCATTGCACGCTCTGGGTTTGTCCTTCCTAGCTTAATAATGCACACAGCACAAACACAAAAAGGTAGATGCCTACCCGCATCTCCTCCTGCACCTCTCATGACATCACTTATCGTGCGAGGTATGTCTATTGTCCAGGAATGAGTATGTGGTCTCTATTGCTTCTTACTCTCCAGAATCTTCCTGTACATGCATGCATACATACATACATGCATAATGGTTTAATATGACTTTCTTTTACATGCATACATTTATATATATATGGTTTTTGGCTGGTTTAATATCAACGTCTTTTTTCTTCCGGTACAATAATATGAGTTCCTTGTGGGTCATAGGAATTCTTGAGTTGTAGCGGTTTGCATCTGGCCTTATTTAGTTTTTGTAGCGTCTGCTATCTTCTTGACCAGTGGTACCTGGTAAATATTTCACCACCAGATCACATCACCTTATAAAGAAAATGTTCTTGATGCCTACCATTTTGGAAGTGTTGAAGATGGCAATAATTAGGACCTCTTTGCATGGAGACGGACAAGATTGATAGGGCTGGGAATAAAAGTGTTTGCAGATAGAAAGATATAAAAAGAAGGAAACGGGAGGGAAAAAAAAAAAGGGCCGGCCTAGATCAGAGCTTCATGCATGCTTGATACCGTCTTGGCATATGTTGGTGCAAGAATTTGCATCCGTCCGTTGAGATGAAAGATCCAACAGCCAAGATGTAAACCCCAATTATGCCTGGTAGGCGTGTTGGTTGTTTTGCTTATTAGTTTCATGCTTTTTTTTTTTGTAAAGGTTTATATATATATATATATATATATATATATATATTCTCTTTGCATGGTAGGCCATGCTTGCTTTATTCGAGGGCCTCCAAAGGCGGGGATGAGAAAGCGGGCGGTGAGACAAGGCGAGGGAAACGGAGAAGGAAAGAAACTGGTGGAAAGGTGAGGGTGGCCTTATATTAATTCATGGGTTTTGCTACAGTATGTTAAAAATATTTTATTTTTTTATCATCTATTTATTTTTAATCGTTAGATTAAATATAAATTATTTAAATTTTATTCGATTGGAACGCTAATGTATTTGACCGGTATGATAAATATTTTAAAAATTAAAATTATTTTCTCATGGTATTTTTATTTTATTTTTTCCCGAATCTTTGGCTGCCACCTTGGAAGGCGGAGGAGCCGGGAGAGGTGGTGGCGGAGGCGGAGGACCCAGCTGGCGGTGCAGCGGGGGCGCCGTGGGCGAAGGATGGAGCACCGGTGGACGGAGGACCCGCCCGGGGGGGGGGGGGGGGTGGCGTGGCAGGGGGTCGTGGGCGAGGGAGGGGGTGCGATGGCGAGGGAGCACCGTCCAAAAGAGGGCTCGGATGGGCGGTGGAGAAGAAGAAAGAAGAGGGGCGGGGGTGCAGCGGAGAAGAAGAAAGAAAAAGAGCGGGGGGGGGGGGGGGGGGGGGCTGCAGGGAGAAGAAGATAGAAGGGGGGGGGGGGGGGGGGGGGGGGGGGGGGGGGGGGGGGGGGGGGGGGGTGTGCGTCGGAGAAGAAATAAGAGCGGGGGGGGGGTGTGCGTCGGAGAAGAAATAAGAAGGGGGGGGGGGGGGGGTTGCAGCGGAGAAGAAAAAAACAAGAGAGGGTGGGTGGGAAGTGCAGCGCGATCGTGGGAGAGGGGGTAGGGGGTGTGGGTACAAGCACCGGGAGGGGGGGAGTGGAGGGGAGGGAAGACCGCCGGGGAGAGGAGGGGGAGGGGGTGTGTGATCGTGGGGGGGGAGGGGGTGGCACGAGCATGGGGTGTGGGGGTTTCGGGCACGAGCACTGGAGGGAGGGGGAGGGAGGGAAGACCGTTGGGGAGAGCAGGGAGCGGGGGTGTAGGGGTGATAGGAGGGGGGGGGGGGGGGGGGGGGAGGGGAGGGAAGACCGTCGGGGAGAGGGAGGGGAAGGAGGAGTTGTGGGGCGCGCGGGATTGAGTATGGGATAGGAAAAGAAAATAAAATATCTAAAATATTTTTTATAATAAAATATTATAAAAGAGTCCCGTACCCAAATCTTTAATTCATCGGTTAAAATAAGGGACAGAAGGAGAATAGAGCAGCTCTTGGATTAGCTGTTCCCTTAATTGCCAAGGTCAGCAGGAACTTGAATTTTTTTTAACGAAAAAATGGGAAGAATCCTTGCGGGCCCACGTGACAAGGCGGTGAGTGGTGAGTTGCTCTGGGCGAGGGAGACACGTTCGGTCTACTGGGTATTGCGTCATCACGCGTCGGCCCACGCACCCCATGTCTATGTCACGTTGGGTTTCAGTCGGAACTCGGGAAGTCGGTGGGAGGGAAAAAAAAAAAAAAAGGTTGAAGGGCATATTTCTTGTAATCCAAACGGGAGGAGGAGAGGACACGTGCCGGCGAGGACTATGCTATAGCTTCCGGAGCTCGCCTTGTTTTTCTTTTAATAGCTCCTTCGCTCGATACGTAGAGCGCGAGTTCGCAGTTCAGATTTCGGGGAGAGAGATTCCATAAGAAGAGCGAGCTCCAAAAGAGAGAAGCAGAGCCCGAGGGAATCCAGGTCGAGGGTGGTGGGTTAGAGAAAGCAATGGCAGTACGGAGTTGCCGTCTCCTCCTCCTCTTTTGGCTCCTCTAGGTCCCAACCCCCCCCCCCCCCCCCCTCCTCTCTCTCTCTCATGCCCTCTCGAGGTTCCCTTGGAAAATCTTGGCGCTTTTCTTCTGATCTTTTTAAAATTCTCCTCTCTTGCATTGGTTGGTAATTCTTTCAGACTAGGAGAGGAGGCTAGTAATACAGGTCTTAATTTCGTGAAACAGAGCTTATATTGGTTTCGTCTCCATTTCCTATTAATAGATTTACGTTCTTGGAAGGATTTCTTGATGTCTTTGGTTTGCAGGATCGTTTCTTTCTCTTCGATTCATTTTTCATAAATATAGGTTTCTTGGAGTTCTTGATCAAGTGACATTGATGGTTTAGTTATGATAATTTTAGGTTTCTCGAGTTCTTGATGTCGTTAGTTTGTTGAATTATTATTTCCTTGATTTCTTTGCATCGATTTCTGATATTTTTATTTTACTAAAATTAGGTCTGTTGGAGTTCCTAATCGGTTGTATGAGTTTCTCCTTTTTTCCCCGCTAAGAAATGGAAAGTGGGGTAGTCAAACAAGCGTTGCACTTGGATCTGAATCAAGAATTAGGAATCAATGGATACTTTTCGTAGTTTTTTTTTTTCCCTTGTTTTCCCCTTAATATTTTTTCGCTCAATTAAAACAACAAGTTTTATGTCTTCTTCCCTGAAATTTTTGACCTCTCAACTTCTCCTTGATTTTTCTGGTTCTTTAGTAATTATTCATGCGCTTCTGTTTGGATCATTCACAAATCTTCTCCGATGATGTTTGGACTTTCTCTAGTTTGTTTTCTGAGATACGGTTAGCTCCATATTTTAAAGAGAAAAAAAACATAGCATGCTATTTTTATTCTCAAATACTTCACTAAATAAACTTTATGATTCATTAATTCTTGGAGCAGACAGCCACATGGCTGCATGTGCCAATGAGCGTAAGCTCAGCATCATCAGAAGGCATAAAAATATTATAAAATATGTACTGAATCATCTCTAATTTAACTATAGATCTAAGATCTGGTAACAAGCTGCAGTTAGCTATTAATTAAATCAAACCATTCTATATGTAGCATGGTGGCCGAGCTGGTATTGGTTACTGACTCGATTGCATTAGAAAATTAAAAAGGTACTACCAGGATCTGATTCATTTTAGAATTGACAATATAAATGAATCTCGTACTTTTCAGCACTGCCACGATCACATGATCATGTGAAAATTTATTTCAATAATAAAATGTGGAAATGCATAAGTACAACAGAAAGACTGAATATACTTTATAGAAGGTCTGGTGGAAACCAAACTGTCATTCTTTTTCTCTTCTGTTGTGTCTTTGTGAGTTTGTGTTACTAATCAAATTTAATAAAACAACTTGTTTATTGAGTCCATCTTTGGACTGCTGAAATTTGCTTGAAATTAAATCCCTAGATTATGATTTTGTCATCCAATTAAAGGGTACTGAGATGATAATCTAATGCAGGTCTTTGAGCAGACATCAAGCATGTCTTAGCTTACTGATAGTTTTCTTGTGTCCCTCTCAAATTTCACATTGTGACATGTAAGCTTTAAACCTTATCGAGATTGACATTGAGTTTGTAAATCCAAGAGGTGCAAAAGATATTTAGCAACTTATGTATTCTGTGGTTATCATCAATGTACTCTGTGAAAGAGTCATTTTTGGAGACACATTCAGCTTTTGTGTTCCTATAAGTAATATTCTTGCACTGTAGTGGGCCTTGCAAGAATCCAATTCAGTGCTTGCAAGGTTGCTCTTTTGAGTTGCGGATGTCTTTTACTTTTGATTTTGTGAGATATACTTGTTTCCCATTGGAGGAAGTTTTTCAAGAATTTTACTTAAGTCCTTTTTCAAGATTAATGAAATGTTTATTTTTGTGGCATGTTTGTGGTTGCTAGCTTGTGATAAGGTACTAGAACTTGTTTCCGGTTTTATTTATTTCATTTATCAACATGCTATCTCTGGTTACTTTAGAAAGAACTCTCTGTTTGTTCAACTGATGCTCGATAGGGTAACAAATCTTATGGCTGCTTCTTCTAGCATATTCTGCTAGAAGCTTGCTTCCATTCCTGGACCATTTCTTAATGAAAGTTTCCTTTTATACAGGTCATAGCAGTTGCCTATTGAATGAAAATAAGCAAGAAGATATGCCCTTTGAGTACTAAATTATTGATGCAAGGGAAATTGTTTTTGCAGGTCAAGTCCTCCAAACTCTTTGCCTCACGGTTGGAATCAACTATGGGCAGATAGCCAACAATCTTCCTTCTCCTACCCGAGTTGCTGGCCTCCTCCGATCCCTTAACATCAGCAGAGTAAAGCTCTACGATGCTGACCAGAATGTCCTCAGTGCCTTCCTCAATACCAACATCGAGTTCATAATTGGAATTGGCAATGAGAATGTGTCAACAATGACAGACTCGACAAAAGCCCAGGCATGGCTCCAACAGCATGTCCAGCCTTACATTCCACGTACCCGAATCACCTGTATCACCATCGGAAATGAGGTCTTCACCAGCAATGACACTGTTTTGAAGTCTAACCTTCTTCCAGCAATGCAATCAGTATACCAAGCTCTCGTTGCCCTTGGATTGGACAAGCAAGTGAATGTCGCCACTGCACATTCCCTTGACATCTTGGGAAACTCCTACCCTCCTTCCTCAGGCTCTTTCCGCCAGGATCTTGCCGAGTACATCGATTCCCTCCTCAACTTCCATTCTATGACCAAGTCCCCCTTTCTCGTAAATGCCTATCCTTACTTCGCTTACAAAGCGAACCCGAATGCTGTCTCGTTGGAATATGTCCTCTTTCAGCCTAATTCAGGAGTCACTGATCCAAATACGAATCTGAATTATGACAACATGCTTTATGCTCAGGTCGATTCAGTTTATACTGCAATTCAAGCAATGGGTCATACAGATATTGATGTAAGGATTTCTGAGACTGGGTGGCCATCCAAGGGAGATCCTGACGAGGTAGGGGCCACTCCAGAGAATGCTGCAATTTATAATGGGAATTTGTTGCAAAGGATAGCAATGAATCAGGGCACACCCCTGAAGCCATCAGTGCCCATTGATATCTATGTTTTTGCACTGTTTAATGAAGATTTAAAACCAGGGCCAACCTCAGAAAGGAACTATGGGCTGTTTTATCCTGATGGTACCCCAGTTTATAATATTGGATTACATGGTTACCTTCGGTCAATGTCATCATCTTCCAAGTTGATGGTAAGAGATCCATATCCTTTTATGCAAAGCTTGAATATTATTTTTCGCATAAGTGTTAGGCCTTTTAGTGCTGTAGTTTATAATGGCACTTTGCTGCTTTAGTCTTATTCATGAGATCAAAGCTCTGACATACAACACGATGATGCAAAGCTGATCGTGCAAGTGGTAGAAACAATCATCTGTTTCTATTTCTCACAGAGAGAATCAAACCAAATCTCTACTCTTTTTTTTCTTTATTCCACTTTATTTTCTTTAGTAAATCAATCATTTTTTGATAATATTTCACCATTAGGATTGTTCTAGTTCATTCTGTGCACTTCTGAAAATATAAAGGAAAATTAATTCTCGGTGGCAGATCAAATGAATGGCATTAGAAAAAAATAAGAAGCATCCCACTTTTTCTTAGAATTAATTTTTTCTGCAACTGAACTTGTAAGGTAGAACAAGCTGCAATTGTTGTGCGTGAAGGATTAAGTGTGCTACAAGTTCCTAGCACAAAAAGATATGTCATTGATATTTAGCGGTCCTGATCATTGCCTTTAGCTTTTTGTAGGGAAAAAGAAAAAAAAGAAAAAGGAAAAAGGACTAACCTTCCCGTAAATGCAGGTGATTCATGGGCTAGGCCTTCTCATTATGACGATGGCAGCTTTCATCTTATCTTAAAAGCATATTCTCTAGATGATAAGCAAAGTGGAGGAACAACTACTGACTGAGGATTTCTTGCCTCCACCAGTTTTTGGAAAGTCTTCAGGTAATTGGCTGATTGAAATCCTCTTCGTCCACTTCTTTTTCTTGATAGGTCCAGTTCCACTTTAAGCTTAGAAAGTTGAAATAGTTGTCAAACGACCGCATCTCGCGGTCGGTGTAGCTATTAGGTGACGGGTCAAGTTTTGTCTTAATATCAATCCTGTATCTAGGGTTATACTTTCTACACTGCGTGTCGAGTGGCACGCACCGCGCACAGTGATTAACGCTCGTATGGTCTAGAAGCAAAAAAAAAAATTATTTTTTTGGGCGCTGTGCTCACCGCGCGCGGTGTTGAAAGAGATTTCCCCTGTATGTATCTTCTCGGGCCCATACAGAAGCTCCTGCTACTCTGGGCGTCGCAGCCTCTTCCCTTCCCTTCCCTTCTGCTGTTGCTCTGGGCTTCCAAAATAGTGTGTTATCTTTTTGCCACCATGCGCCTGCCGCATATTCCACGTACAAAGTAGCGTGTATTTCTTGTGAGATCTCTACTATTTAAATATTGATCTAACCCGGATACTGTCTTTGGTGCAGTGCAGGCCTCTACTCTGAAGTGCCCTAGGTTGTGTCTGAATCTTGCTATCACATTGTGATTGGCCGCATAAGCTGATGACAACTGGTTCCCGTGGAAGCAACCGGCTGAAATTTAGGGATAATAGAAACGCAGTTGATTTAAAATTCTTTTGTGCAGAAATAAATCAGCAATGATCAAGTAATATTTTAAAAAACTGATGTTAATTTATAGAGGAATAATGAATGCTCAAGTCCATGCAGCCTTTGCGACTAAAGTTTGAGATTTATCATACTGCCAGGTTATCATTTGCTTCACTACCATAAAAGCCATTAGCTATGAGATTAAGCAAAGAGGCCCACTTTTGCGGATGTTGCCGCTGATGGCTGGAACCACAAACGAATAGGCTAAATAATTGCCTACACCTTGATAGCATTAGGTATTATTTTTAGCAAAAAATGTGCTTTGACATGGTCAGCATGGCATCTTCTCATACACAAGAATCAAGTACATTCAAGTAACCATCCATCTTTCTGCAGCTCACCTGTTTCACTCGTAATAGCATATCTTAAGCCAAAAAACCCTGCATTTTCCCTTTACATGCATCAAGCATTGTGCATCTTTTCAGTTCATAATTTACAACTACAAACAAGAGTTGCAGGATTTGGGAGGGCATGGAAGAAGGTCCTCCTTGACATGTGATTTCATAGCAGAGATTCTTCTGCAGCTTGTAATTGCAGAGACCTCAATTTCACAGTGACACAATTAATCAGATGGCTGCTTGCACCTTAATTTTCAGTAGAACCATAGGGCAGTGACACTCTTTTAAGTTACAAACTGATTAACTAGCAATATTGCAACAAAGGAGAGGCAAACTCCACTTCTTGGAAAGCACATATCCAGAGAATCAACCATTCTGGTTCCTTCAATCTGATCTCTCAAGTTCTCTGAACCTCTGATCCCAATCTCTACCCTCATAGTCTTGGTTAGAGAAATCTTCCTCTGTACTATATACTATCCTGTCAGAACCAATAACAGTTCGTCGGGCCATGTCTCGAGCATTCAACAGCTGAAAATGTGGCAAAGAAAGCCAAAGAGCATCACGAGGTTAAATTATGAGGATGAGTTACTCAAGACATATAACCAACAGAAAATGCAAAAGCTGCAAGGAAAAAAAAGAAAAGATACGGAAATATTGATTAGCAGCTTAAAAAATTTCATGATTTCTTTGAGCATTCACAAGTTTATAAATGATATGCAATGCAGCAAGAAAGTTGTTGATGATTAATGCATGTACATACATGCTGAACAAGTTATGCTTGTGTTCTGCTGGTTCCTTTTTTCCCTTTTCCTATTATTCTCTTTTTCCTAGTTATCCTTGATACAATAATTATTTAAAATATTGTATAAATTTGCCTTTTCCTTTCTGTTTTCCTTTCTATCGAATGGAGATCGGAAAGAATGAAAACTAAGGGCCTGTTTGGTGTTGGTGTTGTTTTCTTTTTTGTTTTCAAAATATCGAAGAAGAAAAATGAAGTACACCGAACAACACGTGTGATGAAAGTCTCTTGTTTTTTAAAATTGTTTGTTAAATCTTCAAAGCTTTTTGGAAGCACAGCTTCATTGCATTCAAAAGGATTGAAAGTATAAGCTAGGAATAATAGAAGTTTTGGGCAAATGGTGCCTTCATACAGGATTTTACTAACTTGTAGGGAGACAAAAACAAAAAAACAACGATGCCTAACAGGCCCTAAAATATCCAAAAAACCTAGAAAGCGAAATAAATGCACAGACTATGCTTAAGGCTATAACAGTAATGTGAAAAAAAAAGGTCATGGAGGTTTGTGCAGAATTCCACAGGATTGTTGAGACTAAATGTATGTCAAACTGTTTTACATGGCAACGAATCCTATGGTCACCTCTTTTCTTTTAATTGATGCTTTGAATGATCCAGGTAATGAAACATCCAGGTTGAAAGTTAATGCTTCACCTAATAGGATAAACAGTGAGCATGCCAAATTAGCCCGCACTTGACTAGCAGGTCTGGTTAGCCTGAGAATTTATGTTGCTAGAAAATATACTATTACCAGGGGCCATTGCTCGGTAAAATGGTACAAGGTTTGGGCTGACTAATACAATAGCCCAAGTTCACGTTCTGGAGCAGCCACTCTGTGCAAAGACATCCCAAAGATTAGGTTTGTCTCCAGTCCTGGATTGCTGGGATCATAACCAGGTAATGGTAGAGAGCAAGCCTTGGTGCAATGGTAAGGTTGCTCCATTTTGACCTAGGTGTTATGAATTTCAAGCATGGAAGCTGCTTCTTCACACACAAGGGTGCCTACAATGTTATCATCTTGGGTAGAATGTAGAAGATCATCAACATATAGCCCAGCCAGTCAACAATACATAGTATTGAAATACATCTTTCCCATGATGATTCTTTAACATTACCTTTCTTCTTAGAGATGGGTCTGGAAACTCCAGTGCTTTTGCTCGTTGTTGTCTTGCTTGATTCCTCTTCTCAATATCTGCATTAGTCTTGCGCAGCAGGAACCATCTAAATAAAGGTATCGCAAAAAAAGCAGCGGCATAGATCTGCAAATGGTTATCATGTTAGTTATTCTATTCAAATGGACAAAATGCTTACTGGACATAATAAGAAGGCTGAATGTGGTCACACACGCGCGCGTGCGCACACACATGCACATATACATATCCAGAAATCATAACCATGTACAGGAAACTGAGAATTTGAAAGGTCAAAAAATTGCACCCATGAATCAGCCCGACCTAGAGTATGAAATAAAATATATTACAAAAAGGTGGAACTGGAACCGTGGAACATATGAAAACTTCTAGCTTTTCTTTTATTGCTCACTATCTAACATGCTGTCCCTCAGATTCATTTACCAGGAAGAAACTGCTACTTTTATTGCCAAAAACCTTAGATTTTGTGTCAGTGCTACCTAAATTTCCTTTCCAGATCAGCTGAATATTAGTCATTGGTAAAATCAAATCCTGAGATCAAAAGCAGATAGCAGTCAATCAAAGCAATTATAGTATAAGAGCCCAGAGGCTCAAATCAGAACCATTTCCTGACTTTCTAAAACCAAGTTGCTTATTTCCCTATGGAGCCCTAGTTCAAAAGCGGCAAAGACCTTGGTTCTGTAAGATACACTTTCTACGATGAGCTTCAAGAATTATTTCCCATACTTCAAACTTCTTTCCAACTAGCAAAACATGATCGATCATGCATCTTCCAAGCTCTAGATCAGAGAGCCAAAAAAAGTGACTAGAAGTGCCCCATAAACTTTCACCTTCATTTAGTGATTATCACAGCTTTTCCAGATCCTCCTGATACCGACTAAAATTCTATGCTACAAATGCAAAACTGTCCTACAGGATTCTTCTTTTGCCTTGCGAATAACTTTTTTGCTATTCAATCTCCATTCCAACTCCAAATGGAGGCTCTTGCCAAAGACCACAAACCACAGACCAATCAGAACGTCCAGGACAGTACTGGCTTTCATATCATTTTGCAAACTTGACAAGAATACCATCAATTAGGAACTGCAAGACTTGGGTAAAGCCACCATGCATCCTGTAGCTACCATCCCATCCAACTGATAGAGAAATAGAGCAAGAAATTATGAAATTAAGTAACTAACCAAATAACATGGTTTCCAAACTTGTCGACTTTCATTATTCACCAATAGTGAAACCTAGGTCAGTCTACTCTCCTCATCTCAGAATAGCTCTTGTAATGTTCAGTTCCTTAAAAGCAAACAACAAGTTAAAAGAGATCTCCATCGGGGACAAGTTATGCCAACCAATTTTACCAAAATCTATTAGCCTTGCCAATTTTAGATGAGTTATCACCAAATGTATCTAACACCTTGAGTACCTAAACATCGACAAAAGGTCTTTTGCACAGCATTATGGCTTCACCTCGAGTGATTCCAAATTTTCATAAATTCCTGATTTATCCCAATTCTCCATGCCTTTTGACGACTCACTCTCCACTTTCATGCTTGGTTTCTTGATAAGCATGACTCTGCAAAAGGCTCACATGCATCACACATATACAACTCTAGTGGTGTGCAAGTCCAAGTCACAATGACATACCTCTGCACACCACTATACCATCACCTCCTTTTGCACTTTGAGCTTTCAAAAGCCGCCTACCAAGAAAAAAACATTCATCATCTTAAACTTAAATCAATCTCTTCTTTCTATTTAGCACATCTCTCAACTCAAGAGGTGATTCAACATATTCCCCTCCCGATCAACCAGCCTCAAGGGGTGATACAACACACTCCCCTCCAAATCAACCAACCCCACATAAGCCAAAATGAGAACAACTTGTCCTTTAAACCAGGAATTTGTTATATGGCCTTTGAATTCCAAGCAAGTCAGTGTAATGCAATCTGAGATAAAAACAAAAAAAAATGATTCAGAATTTCAGATAATGATAGGAGAATTTTCAGATACAAAAATAAATTCTAAATGCTACAGATGTTCATAAAATTAGAGTAAAAAGTAACACAAACTGAAAAAAGTTGAAGTATATCAGATAGAAAATCAAACCAGACCCGAAGTAGCGGAAACAAGTCAGCAACAAAGGAAATGAAGCCCCTGGGTGTAACTGCCGTGTTCCTTTATTCAAGTGCAAAATCAGTTAAACAGTAAGGATTAGCACAAGGTCATTAGTAACAAGGAAGCAACAGTTGGTACCTTAGCATGCTATCCAGAACAACTACTCCAAAAAGATTAAGTGCTCCCAGACCTATGACCATTGCCTTTTCCGATGGCCCTGTTTTACTGCAAAGTCACAAGCTTTCTTAATGTAAATAAATCAAAAGGCAAGACCAGACTTGAGCTATCGCAGTTACAAAAAGTAAATACTTTTAGCTCATCCGAATTAATTATTACATTATACAATATTATGACAAGAAAACATCAATGAGACATAAATTCCCACTTCAACGTTATGCAAGATGATTATAATTGAGATATTCTATAAAAAAATGTAGTGGGATTCTGTTCCAGTAGTTTATGAATGTCATAATTTCATGGGGAAAAAAAAATGCATAGATGAAGACCAGACAGTATGAAGATAATCTGATGGGCAAAAGCCATGGGACAAACCAGTCACATGGGTCTTTATGATCACTCATTCCATAGGTTTCCTTAATAAAAGTTAGCAACATGCAAAATGTGATGCCATGGGTCTATTTTTTTTGGATTTTTTACAAAAAGACTTAAAAATAATTGTAGTGAGCTATCTCATAACTAAAAGGCTAGCTGGAAAAAATTAGCCATCACATATTGTTATAAATTGTCTTGGCTTATAATTTTATAAAGACACCAGTCTTGTAGGGCAGGCGTATATCATGGTTAATGTGTATCTGCTCAATGGAATAAACAACACAAGAATAGGTGAGGAAATAATTGACCAAGAAAGTGTCAATGCTGATTGGCTGAGTTTATGCTACAGCCATGACGTTAGATGTCAAAAGTAATACCAATAAAATCTCTGAATGGAAATCTTTAACTGAAATTGAATCTCTAAATCTTCTAGCAATTCCAATAAAAGATGCTTCAAGAACCCCTGATAACTTCTTCAATAGCAGTGGTTCTAAGGACCAAACAACGAGAAACAAACATGATATTCCACAGTTCAAACAAAACATACATGGGTCTAAGAGGGACAAATGTTGATTTTAGAGAATGTGATCATTATGACATTTCAAAAATTAAGGAAAATGTGGCATGAAGCATACAGATGCAGGGTGGGGGTGGTTGTGGAGGTAATGCAAAAGGAGCCACTGGGCATTTAGGCTTCAATCCTTTGATAACAAAATGGTGTTCTGAACACTGACATTTCTATCAGAACTCCCCATTCTAATAATACACAAGTCCCCTTCATATGCATCCTTTTTTTTTAAAGAGATGCTTAATGAGAATAACAAAAAACAGGAGGGTGTAAAATCAGTTATATCCATGATCTATAATTTTAAATTCAGGGTAGAAATGCATATAATTTACTTAGGCATCCTATTAACATTATTAAAATAGTAAATATCAATTAGTTAAAATGGAATTAAACCTGATGCCTCAAAATTTATTAGACAGCAAAAGGTACTGTTTGAAAAATTTTAGTCAGTAGAGGGTCCATTGTACAATGGCAAGAGGAAGGTTTACCATGATGGGACAAGATAAACTGATGAGAGGACTCCATAAGAAATAACCAGGAAAACAAGGGGGAGAAGGAATATTAACAATATACAGGATAAATTATTAGTCCATTGACTACATTTTAATATATGTTGGTAAGACAAGTGATCTCAGTAAGAAAAGGATGATTTGCGCATCCAGATAGTCAAGCATATGAAAAGCATGTTCTTTAGCACGAAAGCAAATGTTACTTAGATGTCAAAATTCATATGAGAAATGACCTGCCATAATCTTTACTGGTCATTTAGTTTGGTAAAAATAAGGTTAAAACGTAATGTATAAGTGTCTTGTATAACTTTTTCATATAAATGACCAAAAACCTGAATTTCAACATAAAAAACATACAGGTAGAAGCATCTCTTTGCAGTGTACTTGACCTAAACATTATGCAATTAAATATTTGGAATCAACTTAAACGACGAAGCCTTGGAAGAAACTAAAGGTGCAGTAGAATCCAAGAGACCAACACCAAAAGGATGTTACAATGCTTGGATGTCTTGATAACTTGAAAGTTTAAGGCAAAGATCATGGAAACACTAACCTGAATTGCCACTTCTTCTCTTTAAAGTATCTCTCGACCCCATTAACCCACTTAGCCCACTTTTTACCAACATATTCCAATCTACCAACCCCTCGGGATGAAGCAGTTCGTTGCAGTGATGGAAACTGATAAAGAATATTTCCCTGCATGAGCCAGGAATCATATTATAAAAGCTGAAACGTCTAAGCAAGACTCATGTACTACTAATACTAACAAGATTTCCGTTAAACAAACAGGTATTGACTGCTTGCCAATTGAATGCATGTAAATAGGGGATAAGAATCCCAACTTATAGGGAAATAAGCTAGCAAAGACAGCTTCAACCATCTAGGCACAAATGAGAGTTACCTGGAAAATGTTGCTTTATGCATGCATTTCTGACCCAAGAAAAAACTAGGCAGTTCAAAAAAAAGAAAAATAAAAAGATAGAAAAAAAAAAAAAAAAAAAAAAAAAAAAAAAACAGTAAACCTGATATACTGGCTTTCAGGCCTATCACATGAATCCTGCAAAAGAATTTGATAATTGATCTGCACATCTTTCTGTCCTTTACATAATATCTAAGTTGTGGGCTGATTTGGCTGTCACCACTATTGCTTATTATTAAGTAGAGAAGGGCGCTCGCACCAGCTAGAGCAAACTCATCCTCCTATCCATCTCTTTTTTCTTCTTCCATCTTTCCAGCATTTTATCGCATACGCGAGCTTCTATACTCTACTACTTTTCATCTGCATTTTCTCTTGCATGAACATTTTTCTCAACAATTTTTTTTACAGAACAACAAAATCGTCTTAGACGCATATTTCTTTGACAAATCAGAAGCCTAAACTTATCGCCACAGATTCAAGCTTAGAGTTACCACATGGCAGCAGAGTGCCAGTGGGATTGGTTCTAGAATTCAGATTACATCAATATTCTCTTTTTGATCTTTCCATCTCTTGTTTATTGTGCAAAGCTATTTGCACAGGGTACAATATTTTCTTTGACGTCTTCATGCAAGATCTACATGATTTACAGGTCATGTCTGGCAGCATTGAGGTTACCTCCACAGGGTATCATTCTTCTTTTACATGTTCGTGCAAGATCTGCATGATTTACAGGCCAGATATGATAGTGCTGAAGATCTCAATTTCCTGCTAAAAAAATGAAGATGATTGTGCAGAGAAAGTTGGAATGATTCTTTCAGGGCTTTCGATATGAACCATGTGTCTTAGAAGTCTATGTTGGGAACGTTAGCATCATTCCCTTGCCCTCAAATCCTCTAGTCCTTCATAGTCTTAATTTTTCTAGCCAGTTCAGTAGAAAATTTTTAATTTTAGCCATGAAGTATGCAATGACTCACATTTTTGTTTCATAAAAATTAGGAATGAGATAGCCCCACAGAGCAATATGCAAGGCAGAAGTATCCAACTTCAACCATTGTCAGAAATTCAATATGCTCAAAATGCACCCTAGCAATGGAACAGTATGGAGCGACTGAGTACCTGCAGCATTCCTCATAAGAACATAATAATAGACCATGAGTTAATTTTAAAGATCCAGCAAGGGATAATCCAAAACTCAATTCTTTATGTCTCTATAATGGGTTTGTTTAGGATGTTAAATCTATATTAAACACAATTAGTAAAAAATGTCAAAGTTACCAGCTAATGAATTAACGGTAGAAAAGTTGAGGTCAAGGTTGGGACTCATAAAAAATGCCTGCAATAATTATGACCAGCTTAAAATTACTTCAAATGAACAAAGTGTATTTCAGTCCAAAGACTTGATCTATTAGAAGAGGAAAAAGAAATATCTATAAAATATCTATTCTCAACTTCTCATGATAAATGTTAGAACACTATAGTTGACAGGAAAATGCCCATGCAGATTTGTCGGAGGTCAAAGTTGGGACACAATATGAGGGTGTGAACAAGATTACAAAATTCAAATGTTTGGTAATTGTATTTTCTTCAGATTAAAACCTAGGATTTTTTTAGGAAAGCCTACATAAGCCAAACAAACTTATCTTGTGGATGACACTATATTAGCCAACGTAGCCAGTAGATGTTGCAAGCTCCTCAATCTACCATTAGTTCTTCTTATAGGGACTCTTTTTTTTGACCAAAGCAAGGTTTCATGCACCAATGAGAAGCCAATTATCTCAAATGCTCCTTCACTGTTTACCCTATGCTGCTTTTAGTTCATTCAGGTAACCACTGTGTACTCTTTCAGATGTTAGCCCCCCAGGAGTTACTAAATTTCCACTTTTTAGACAACTTGACAAGTGAAAGATGCACTAATTTTTTCAAAAACAAAATCCAGAAACTAAAAGATATGCAAACAACAGACATTGTTGTAACAATACTTCATAGTAATTATGGAATTTTTCCATCATCTCCACAAGGGAATTATCAAATATATTTTTAGTAAAATGCTATTAGATTTGTAAATTAATGTTTATATGAAATTGAAAATACGATGAAGTTTCTTCTGCTATCTATTTGGAGAATTAGCACCAGGGTGCAACTAATGACAGGAACAATGAATAAGCAAAAATATAGCATCATTGGTACATATTTCACTAACCTAACTTGATAAATATCTAACATGATCGCAGGGAATTTTACGAACCTCATCATCCACTTCTGGGTGCCCATCGTATCGTAATAGCACAGGAAGGATAAATGATTCATCATCCTGTTAATCACAATGGAGCAAATAAGGATAAATGAGCGAAGCAAGAATTCTACATCACCATACAACCATTGCAAAAGAGATGCAGCACAAATAAGGATAAATGAGCAAAGCAAGAATTCTACATCACTGTACAAGAACTTTTATGAAAAAGATGCATCTGAGAAGGCATTGCCTTCTCCAAGAGTATTTCATAGGGTAAGAACTGAAAACTACGAATGAAAACAAGTAGACTACGAATGTTGAATGAAAGACCAGAAAGAGAAACAACACAGCAATAAGCACAAAAGTGTATAATAAATGAGAGAACAGGTTTCCATAAAAACAGAGTTATAATGCGAACAAGCATTTAGATGAATCAGCGTGAAAGTGACAACAAAATTACAAAATCACACTAGTTATCTCATTTCCATTATCCGAAGACCTTGTTGGTGGACAGCAATTAAAAGGAAATGAGCATACCGCTGTCTCTTCAGTTGGCAATACATCAAGATATGGAGCAAGCTCTTGTGCAGTAACAACACCACCATTTGAGGTGATATACTCTCCAATCTGCCCATATGATACAGATTATGAGTTAAATAACTGATCCTTTAATCCTAAAGTCAGCAGAATACACTTACAAAAAGCTTACAGTAAGATTGACAAAAAGTAACAACCTGGAAACAACTAATAAATGCTTGAACTACATGCTTGTTCATGCATTAAAGATGCAATACAGGACAAGTTCTTTGGGTAGCATAATTAGTCAGGTTAATTAATGTCATAAAAATATCATATTAATGGAATGTCGCACCCTTGGCTAATCTTAAAGAAGGTTAGAAATGTTTTCTTAAAATTATTTTTTTATTTTTTAATAAAAAAAGAAAAAGTAACACCTCAAAGCTTCCTCTAGACGGACACAAAATGACCTAGTCATTGACTTCTGAGATGCATAAAATTTTATTTTACCACTTTGGATTCTAAGTTATTACTAGTATGATACAGAATACAATCATAATCTAAGGATAATTTGGCTAAATAGACAAAAATGAGTTTTAAATGTGAAGAACTTAACAAAAAAACTTCAACAGAGCAACCAACAATTAATATGTGAAACATTTGAAAGCAATGGACAATTTTGAGTGGGATAACAATACCAGTTTCCACCTCTCTTCTTCAATCCCTTGATTTGGATTCCCATCACCAAACACAAATGAAAAAACCTATAAAAGGAAATAAGATTTGCATGGTCAGTTGCAATTTAGAAGTAAGGAGACACTATGGAAATCAAGAAATCAGTCAACCCTTTCTTATTACAGATTCAACAAAGTTCATCCTGTCTTCTGTGCTCATCTGCCGCCTCCTGTAGTAGTATGGATCCCAGTACCTGAAAACAACATACCATACATACATCACCACATAAAGATGTACATTCATGTAAGTATTCTATGTTCCAACAAACATACATAATTATAATTCATTTCTTTATAATTGAAGCATGTACTGCAAGTTAACAATAACAAAAGCAGAACAACAAATAAAAGAACTAATATTTCGCAAGACAATCTTAATTCTTAACCATATATAGGTTCTTTTAGAGTAGGTATGAGGTTGGAAGCCAGCAGAATGGAGAAAGAAAAAGTCAGGTTCAAATTCCTAAGAAGCCTGGGGATGTTACAGAACTCAAGGCATCCAAATGGAAAAACTCAATCATAATGAACATGATCTGTTCTTTTATGCATCTTAATTATGTCTAAATATCATATCTAGGCTTGGCACAGCAGGGACGCTAATCTTCATCTATTGTTGGATCATGGATGTATGTTTGTAGTTTGCGAATCTATTTGGTAAACCATGTTTAAGATTTAAAGTGATTTTATGACTCCAAAGGTTTGGATAAGAAAGAAATATGCATTAACAAAAGTGCATGCATCCATTTAAATGCATATGGTCAGACTGATGGTTTAGTTGCAATGACTGCAATCAACTCTTTCATGGTGTGACCCCATCTAGGCATTTCTTTGAAAAAAGAGAGTTGTTATACAGACATGTGGAGGGTGAGCCTTGATGCAACAGCAAGGTTGCCATATTGTGACCTGGAGGTCATGGGTTCAAAATATGGAAACAATCTCCCCACACATAATGGTAAGGCTGTGCACACTTGACACTCTCTAGAGCCCACAATGGCAGGAGCCACGTGCACTGGGCTGCCCTTTCTTTTACTACAAAGATGTGACCCAGCAGCTTATCTATTAATTCACTTGATAGTGATATTTGAATTATGAAACAAAACAAATTCTGCTGTCATTTCTCTCCATTGCTTATATCTATTGGAAGAGCTTAGCTTCAATTGACCTACACCATTGAAATACCAATTTGAACTGAATACTGATTTCACATGGTTACATAATACCCAGCAGTTTATTAAAGATACAAGTAATGAGTCAATATTTCAAGAGGGTTAAGATTTTATTTTAATTCTCAAAGCCTGAGTCTAGACATTTCCTGCTAGCATATAAGTTGAATGGCATTAACTTAAGGATGACAGGCAAATATCAATATTAATAATAGATGAAAAGAAGAGTTTCACGGCTATATGCCCAAGAGATACACTACCCCTAATAGAAAAACAACAAATATCAAAAAGTAGGCCACAAGATGAACAAGCCAACCGAAACACACACACACACACACACACACACACATATATATAGAGAGAGAGAGAGAATGTCAGATATTAGTATTATAGGAGGTTAATAAAGACCCATTAAAACAATTTGAGTCCAGAATGGGACAAAATATAACTCCAAGTTTGTTATGCCAAAATATAATTCTTTGAAAGCTTCAAATTTCTCTCCCTTTTCTTTGACTTTCCACCAGAAAATAACCCAATGATATGCTGGGATTTCTTTATATTGCTGCCAATGCAAAAGCTATACATAGGAATAAATCACTACACATGCTGCTTAGTCATCAAGATTCCAATATATCCAAATTTCAAAGCTTATCACCATAGTCTTCATGTAAAATTGCAATGCTAAATAATGCAAGCAATTATCTCAGCCATCATGCATCCACTGACAAAGGTTATGCCTGCAATCAATAATGAAGCCATTGAGATCAGATTATCATATGAACCATGTATTTGGTCTTTTGGGGAAAATAAAAATAAAATAAGAAAATTCTTTGCATACTTAGACATAGGTTGTTCCCAGATTGCTAGAAGGGTAAATGAAAGGGTTATGTCAGCTTATTGCATAATGTTAATAAAAGGAACTTCATTTTTCCAAGAAATTTCTCTACAAGAATTAAGAAAGGAACAAAAAAGAATCCACATTAGAAAAAGAAATCAAAAGGACTCCTAATGAACTGACAGGGTAGAATAAAGTGCTAGAAAGACTGCAGCACATGATAACAAGTGAAACTCTAAATTGCAGTTATTTATATGTGTCTAGTTAACAGTTAAGGCATGCTCGTGAATATGAATATGTATAATTATACATGTAAGCATCTTACACGTCAATGACATCCTAAACTAGTATTTGAGAACACAAAGAAGAAAAAGAGATAAAACAAGAAAAACAAAATTACTAGAGACAAAGCATATGAGTGATGCTATCAAATTCAAAAGCTAGCAACACTAAAGAAAGAATATCTCATATGTGAAATCAATTGCAGGAGGTAGAATACGGGTGCCAAAATTGAGAGACAACAGGAAGATAATCTGTCCAATAATATTTCAATTGAACATATCCATGTCTCCTTCTTTCAAGCAAACAGAAATTTAACTGGAAACACATCAGATGATAAACCAGAGAAAACCATAATATTTAAAAGAGAAATTACCAAAATAAATCAGATGGGCGAAAGAAAACAGTGAAACTAGAGTCATATGATCTCCCCCCTCGTCTGCCACGATTATCTTCATCACTGTCATCAAAAGAGTTATCTTCATTACTGTCATCAAAAGATAGCATGACATTTTTTCACAAATCTAACCTTTTTCTGCAAAGAAAATGGATCATAAGAATGATATATTAGGAGGGGGAAAAAACAACAGTTGAATAAAAATACCATTAATTTGATAATTGCAATATAAAGAGGTTTTCTATATTATACAGAGTATAAAAAATTAAGGCATTCATCTTCATGCAGCTACCTCCGACTTGTAATGAGCGAAATAATTGTTGTATATACAATAACGATGGAGGCAATAAGGGCTGTTCCAAAGGAAACCCTGATCAAGTATGCAGTTGCTTCCTGCAGGGCAGAAGAAGGATTTAATCATACTTGGTCCAAAGAGTTTATTAAATCTGTGCTAACAAGCAAAAATTAATCCAGAACTGGCATGAGACTCATCATACCTTCAATTTATCAAGCAAAGGTTCAATTTTCATTCGAAGAGATTTGGCAGCAAGTTTTGAGCGATAATCCCTTGGAAAAACATAAAGAACATCTCCTTCATCTGACACCTATCAATACAATCTTGAAATAGACTGTCTTATGAAGACAAGAACCTTAATGTAGTAAGAAAGGTATGTAGATATATTTGATTCAAATAAGTAGTTTGAATGTATTATATGTACAGAATAATATGGTTCAAACACAATATTGCTAGACCTTCTAGATTTGCTCCTCTAGATCAATTTTTTCATTGTTTACTTTTTTTCATTCTTTCATTTATCCATAATTATTGATCCATTGTCAGGGAAAACAATGCAATGCAACCTGACCATCCTGATAGGATTTAGACTAAATAGGACTGCATAACCTCCAAATGCAAAACTGGCTGACATGAGCTTTATCGAGATAAAAATAAGTGGGGAAGGAGTGGGTGGGGGGTGGCAATGCTTTTTTTTTTTTTTTTTTGCCAAGTAAATAACCTCCAAATTCTACATACGCATGAATGCAATTAAAGCATGTATAACTTGGCCATTGATTTTGAAGAAAAATATTGCAGAATGCTAATTGTTTTTTTCCGGTAAATAAGCAAAAAAACAAAAAAAAAGAAAAAAAGAAAAACTGGTCAGTGCAGTGTTCAAGTATTCACTAATCAAATCTTCCAACATCAGCCCACATCCCTTAAATTTTGCATGCTTTTCCCGCTAAATAGGAGTAAATACTTCTTCCATCTATCGTCCACTCTAAAATTTGTAGCCCTATTTAAATCACTATATCTGTGAACCTGACCATGTATTTATAATTAATGAGGTGTAATTGGAACTTGCCTGATCACTATTTGTATATTTTATTCATAAAAAATATCGATCTGAATAAGAGCAGAAATGCTTATGTTAAAAGCAAAAAGGAAAACCATGGGAATATGAACAAAAAGAAAAACCAAAATCGTGTGAATACCTCCAAGAATCCACCAGTATCCGCCGCAAGTGCCTGGAGCGCCCTCTCGGCCTCGTCCAGCTTGAGCCCCGCTCGACTTGCCACATCCCCAATCGTGACCCTCCCGCCGTACGAATCGACGGCCTCCATAGACCGGTTCCGCACATCGGACGGCAGCCTATCCGTCTCCACGACGCTGCCGGGCCTGATCCCCGCAGGAACCTCCACGCTCGCCCGGACCACCGGAACCCTAGGGCTCGGAGGTCTGATGGCGATCCGGAGGCGAATCGAAGCGGGATAGAAAGATGAATGGGAGAGGTCGGCAGGGGATCGGAGGAGAAGCGAGGGTTTACGGGGAGGGGGCTTGGATGAGGCGAGGTGGCGAGCGCTGGCGGAGGCGGCGAAGCAAACAGAGGTGGAGGCCATTGATTCGGGGGTGGGGTTCGGGGTCCCTCAGGTGTTCGCCATTGGAGGAGGAGGAAGGGGAGGGCTTAAGCTTTGTGGCTTTGCACTTGAGATGGTCTCGTCTCGGGTTAGTGGCCGAGAAAATTTCGGGTGTCGGGACTCGTATTTAACCTGTTCGGCTACCAGCGTGGGGAGGGAGTTTAGCTGCATAGTTTCCGCTGGAGGACGAACTCGGCGTTTCACGAACGCCAACTTGTACCGGTGCTGGCACTTGCGCTGCACGTGCCTGCAAAAGAGGATTGGGGTTTTGATGAATGGCAGGGATCTCATCGACCATTTAAAAAATAAAATAAAATAAAAGATTGGGTGATTCGTGCGCGATTTACTAGCTCAGAAATGGAACATGGGCGGCAGGGATGAGGTAACGAGAGGAGGGCGGCGGGGAGAGAGGCAAAGGGCGGGATGGAAAGCGCCCCCTACGTTACCACTCCCCTCACGCTCCCGTCCGTCAACGACGTGCACCGAATGGTGCGCATTCACGTAGAAATGCATCAAGATTAGCACTTGATAAATTAGGCCTACAAAATCAAATGATTGTGATTGGCGGCGTGCACTGCACAGTCATGTGATGTTGTATGGTATAATCTCCCCTTAATATTATCTAGAAAAAAGAACTCCCCGGAGAAACTATATCCTTCACCGCATGCAGCATGTAATCGTGTACCATATCAATCATTGGAGCACAAGCCAATCAGGAAGGAAGATGAAGGCATGAGTTATACCCATGCAAATATGATCATATGGTTACAAGAATGATTCAGCAGAGGCATACCTGGAAAGAAGAGCATCCACAACAGAGAGAACCACCATAAAATGTTAGATCCATGAGCATCTCGTGCCATAAAAACTATCCATGATTTGTTTCAGGAAAAAAAAAAAAGAAAGAAATCCAGGAGTGCCAGGTCCCACCTCACCACCAGGCTATCAATCTTCCACTCTTCCAACTGACACATTATACTTTACAAGCACCGGATCCTCCAAACTGCAAAATGAACAGTGTCCCAGTTAGTGCCTTCAACATAATGCTTAAAGAAGTATCAAACTTCAACATAATTTTCTGCTTCAGCTCTCTATCGATTCTTAAACTTCAAAGGAGCTTGCAGCTTTACATCGACAATCAGGAGCTTAAGCATACCCCACAAATTCAAGTGTTTTTTTTGGCTAGCTTGGAGGAAAAAACTCAAAACGAGAGGTTTTGGGCAGCAAGCTCGGTTTATATCTTGGACCGTCTGTAATTTGTGGAGAAGCACCAGAAACAGTTGATCATCTCTTCTCTTCTTGTGACCTTTTCGGAATGATTTGGAAATGCTTTTGTTCAAGGCTCGGTGTTCTTCATCCCCTTTCTTCCTTCAATCATCTTTGCACTTATTGGATCCATCGTAATTTTTCCAGGAAGACAGGTCGCATTATTCTGATGTTGCTGGTGAGCACCGCTTGATGCTGTTGGAAGGAAAGAAATGCCTGGTTTTTCCTCAACAAATGCAGATCATTTCCATTAGTAGCTGCTGAATCAATTCAATCTTTCCGTGACTGGTCCTTGTTTGGTGATCAGATGGAACTGGCTGAGTTTGGCAGAGTCTGGAGCAAGATCAAAGGCTCCCTCGCTGATGTCGATGATAGTTCCCTTCAGCAACCTCCTTTGCTATCGCAAAATCCAGGCATTTCTCACTCTCCAACGTCAACTTGATGTTGTCCTGTTTGGTTGAGTAGCCTCTGTTTGGTTTACAGATGATTGTCTGCCGCTTCTCTTTGTATCTTTTTGTTCGTTTTTTTTTCTGTTTAGAAGTTGTAATCCTTCTCTTGCAACTCCTGTTTCAATCCTTCACTGAACTCTCTTAATAAATTTGGGTGGCTCTGTTGAGCCTCCTCTTAATATATATATATATTTTTTTTAAAAAAAAAAATGCTCAGCAGCAAACAAGCCTGTGTTGCAAAATGGAAAATGTGCCGATTAATGGTTTCAAAAATCACAAGAAATCCAATGAAAATGGGAGACGTAATAATGCATGAAGCCCATTTGATAAATTATTTTAATATCAAAGAACCATATCTGTTCGTATGAAGTATTTCAGTTAGGCCCTAGTCTAGCATGATCATCTACACACGCATTTTATGAGAAAACACCTCTTTCCAGTCCAATCACCTAACCCTAAATTTTGAGCTTCATTATATACCAATGAAGAGAGAGTTCCTCATTCCATGTGGAACTAAATGAAAGCATTGGTTTTGATCATCAGGAATTTCAATCATCTTCTCTAAAGAGCATGAAAATGATTATGTCATTAGGGCATAACAGTAATTAATGTTCTAGCACAACCTATTTCACATGTACTACTTATTGTGACATTTCAAATATTATCTATTTATGATCTTGTATACATATGGCTGTAACTTATTAGGATTGATTAGGTCAAATATTTGTTTAGAAAAATTAGATTAGCTTCCTTATGCAATTACTTGATTTTAGGATTAATTTTAGGGTTAATAGTTTGTATCCCTCCCCCCCCCACACATATATATATATATATGAGGTAGACTGTGCTTCGATCGATCGAAGCCCAGCCTACATCTGGTCGAATCTCCGACCATTCGATCAGAGCGCATCTCCGAATATGCACCTGAAAAAGCATGTTGATTAAAAAAAATAGGCACACGCCTACATCTAAAAAAAAATTAGAAAAAAAATAGGCCTGCTGCCTACTACGTGAAAAAAATTTTAAAAAAATCTGAAAAAAAAGGCCTGAAAAATTTTTAAAAAAAATTTGAAAAAAAAAAAGAGTTCCTGAAAGCGCTTACATTTAATGTAGGTGCGCCCTTTTTTTTATTTTCTATATTTTTTAAAAAAATCAAAAAAAAAGTCCTACACTAGGAGGAAGAAAAAAAAATCAACACCTTTTTTTTTTTTCCTGTAGCTTTTTTTTGTCTTTTTTTTTTTTTCAAGCATCCTGAAGGTGCCTTCAGGGTGTCTAAAAAAAACTTTTTTTTTTTTAAGCGTAGGCATGCATTTTTTTTTTTTTGGATGCGCCTTTTCAAACGAGTGCATGCAGATGTGCATTGATCCAACAGTCTGAGATCCGATCGGATATAGATTAGGATCCGATCGACTGAAGCCCAATCCATCTCTCTCTTTCTCTCTCTCTCTCTCTCTCTATATATATATATATATATATATATATATATATATATATATATATATATATTATATGAACGAACAATATTTTAGATGGTATCAGAGCCATTGTGAAACTTGAATCTAGTTCATCATCTTGCCCAAATATGGATTTAGCTTCTCCCTATTGCCTCACCAATTACGATAACCCAGGTAGTATTTTGGTTTCTTGTTTACTCATTGGAGAGAATTATCACTTGGGTTCGTACTATGTTTTGTTGATGGAAGTTTGCTGAAGTCGGAGGCATCTTCATTAGATGCTTCGATGTGGGCAAAGTGCGACACCTTGGTTATGTTCCTGCTGTTCAATTCTTTGGCCAAGGAGACACTGCCACGGATATGTGGAATGATCTTGTTGATCGGTTTTCTCAAGAGAATGCTCCCTGGATTCATCATCTCCGTCGGGGTTTAACTCAGTTTATTACCTCAAAAAGGTCTCTCTATTTCCTCTTATTTTACAAAGTTGAAATCTTTGTGGGATGAATTAACTACATATGTTTCTGTCCCAAAATGTTCATGTGGTGCAGCAAAGGAGTTTGTGTAGGAACGTGAAAAAGAAAAAATATAATACACCAATTTTTTATGGGACTTGGTGACTCCTTCAGTTCCATTCGATCACAGATCCTCAATCAGGAGCCTTTGTCTTATCTGAGTCGAGTTTATGCCTTGGTTTATCAGGATAAGAAACAGCAGGCCCTTCATGCTACTCGTCAAACAAATATTGAAGCCGCTGCTCTGCATGTGTGAGGCAATAATTCTTTAACTTCTTCTAATATGGTTCCTTCTACGCAGAGTAAGGACAAGAAATGAATCATCTGCAAGCATTGTCAAAAGCCAGTGCATGACATATCTCGCTATTATAAACTTATTAGCTTTCCGTCTCATTAGCAAGTTAACAAGTCCCGGCAGAAAAAGGGTGGCATGCCTTCATCGAACCATGGTTGCAGGGTTTCTACTGCTTATCATGCCCAAGCTGCAGGGGGTTCTTCTCCACTTCATCGCTAGCTTATCTGCAGATCAGTATCAGCAACTTCTTTCTCTTTTGAACAATGATAAAACTGTGGTGAATGAAAATGTGGCTGCCAATGTTTCTTTTGTTCCTACACTTCTTGATTGGGTTTTAGATATCGGAGCTTCTAATCATATGACTTCGAATAATCCATCTTTGCCATTCTCATCTAATTCTTCTTTTGTTCGATTGCTAATGGGACATAATTACCATTTCCACATATTAAGAATGTCCCTCTTAGTACCGACATTATACTGCATGATGTTCTTCACATTCCCAATTTTTAATGTAATTTAATTTCTATTCAAAAGCTTACCCGTGATGCCAATTATTTTGTAACTTTTTTGCCAACTTTTGTGTCATTCAGGACCAAGTATCGAGGAGGCCAATTGGACTGGGTGATGCATGACATGGAGTTTATTACCTTCATCTTGTGGCTGCTTCTCTTTTTTTTTTTGGTAACTACGGGCGGTCACACTAATCTGATGTGAGAGCAGCCTATAGAATCAGTGTAAAAGATCCTACAGGGTTGACGGGCAAGTGTTATCATGTCTCCAAGTTCAATCTCCAGTGGTGTGCTCCGCCACAAATGTTGCAACTCAATCTGCCATGCTGTTGGCCTTCCGATAGACATGTCGAACCGACATTGCTGCAAAATGTCGAAGAACAGTCCAGATATCATAGAGGAGTGGACATGCATCCCACTGCTTCGTGTTCTTCCAGATCCAGATAATGATAGTAGTAGAGTCTCCCTCAATAGAGATCTTCTTTGCCCATAGCACCTGCCTGGCAAAGATGATATCCGCTCAAGCGACATGAAGTTTAGGTTCTAGGACTAGAGGTTCAAACAGATGATGGTTTCCAGCTGCCAGCAATCTATATATTGTCAGGATCTCGAATGACAAATCCTACACTGCCCCTGCTATCCATGACACTGCTCTCATTTTTTAATTCATCTTGATAAACCCTGAGGGAGGGGGCTCCTAGGATATAAAAATGATCCTCCATATTGCTACTGGAGTAGCACAGGAGTCCCAAGGATCGAGGGCGTCAAGGGACAAGCTGGCAGTGTCAAACTAACTATACTCCACAGCCAACTGACTATCTCTCTCTAGCATCCGATGGGATGACACCATCTCATCTTCAAGACCAAGCTATTTCTAAATAGTCAGATCTGGTAGATAATGTAAGCAATCCATCCTCTAGAGGTCCTTCTCTCAGTTATACTCTGATGGATTGTGCTCAGAAAGAACTCCAACCAAGGGTTTGTACTCGCCTTCCAAGATTGGACGCCCACCCACACCTCCATATCAATCTCGGCCTCAGACACCATTATATCGCATGCTCCAGAGACTCATCCTCCATCCCATAGACCTGGCATGAGGTTGGAAGCTCCATCCCCTACCTCTGAGCAGTATGCATGTCGATAACTAGCCCCAAGCAAGCTTCAGAGAAAGAGTCTCACTTTAGGATGGGCGTCCACTTTCTAAATCCAAGCAGCATCGAGCCTCCTATCTATTGCCAACCTGTACATATTGGACAGATCCCTCAAGGAGATCTTAGGACAATATGAACGGCCCCACACCCTCAAATTCTGATTGTGATAAACTAAAATTGGAGTAGCAAGGATCCGATCAGCAACTAGGCCGCTAAATAGTCGGATGGTCTCCTGAACTCTCCATCCCCTTCCCTCTACCATGATCAAGTCACAAACATACAGATCATCATCCACCTCATTACTGACATAGGTCGGCCAATATGAGAGAGGTAGATTCAAAATTCATGCATCCTAACTCACATCCACCGAAGTTTCGTCCCCAGTTAGCCATCTAATTTATGCCATAATAGTAGGTCCCGGAGCATAGATCTCATTCTAGATGAAAGAGCAGCTGCGAGTGGCCTGGATCTGGGATCCTTTGCTCCACACCCCATACCGGGTCCTCATCACTCTACTCCATATGCAATCAGGCTAGACAAGAAATCTGGTAGTATGTTTGGTGATCATAGCCTCCCTCCTGATCAATAAAGATTGAATCTCTAAACCACCACGTCCCTCACAGGTTGGCAGACCACCTCTTAGGATAGCAAGTGGATCCCATGTCTGTCACATCCCGATCCCCATAAGAAGTTTCGGAATCGCTGCTCTAGTCCTCTGAGATAAGAACTCGGTACAACCGTGTTTGCCAAGAGGTACCCCAGGATGGAGCTAAGCACCACTTGTACAAGGATTGTCCTGTCCATCATGGATAGGGCATTGACTTGCCACCCCTTGAGATACTCCTGAACTCATTGCTCCATAGATCTACAATCAGCTTTTCGAAGCCACTACTTCATGATAAGAACATCCAAGTAGGTCAAGATCTCAGTTTGCTCCTGTATCCTCAACCTCTCCTGAATCGTCTGCTTCATCCAGATCCTCGCCTTAAGGCTGAACATTACTGCAGACTTTTATAGGTTAACTAGCTGCCCGAAGGATTGATGGTAAGCCTCAATAATGGATGCAAAGTACCTGACATTACGGACAGAGGCCCATCCAATAAAGAGATAATTATCTGCAAAAAGGAGGTATGAGATGGGTTGTACCCCGAGAATGGGCTAGTAGGGCTACAATGCTAAACCCTAGACCATCACTCTCAATGTCCGAGACGGCGCATCAGCACATAAAATAAATAAATAGTGGGATAGAGAACAATCTTGGCGACGTCCAACTCCTGTAGATAGCTTTCCTAATAAAATCGGAGCACAAGGCCTCCCTTTTCCTCAAAAAAAAAAAAAAAGCAAAAAGAAGGAATAGGATTAAAAAATTGGCCCGGATAGGACCATGCAAAACCAATATATTGAATTAAAAATTGTGATTCCCCACTACACAAAATCTTTCTTCTTAATCAAGCTTAACCCAATGTTTAACATAAAGAAAATTGATCTTGATTACCAAACTCCAATTTCTTTAATCTCAAATAGCTGATTTTTCTACTGGAGAGCCCTAACTATGTAAAGTTCAAACCCATAGCTGCTCTTCTTATAATTAGGGATGTAAAAAAGTCGAGCTACTTATGAACTATTCAAGCTCGACTCGACTCAGTTATTATCGAGCTTGAGTAGCATGGATAGTTTTTCAAATTAAGCTTGAGTAGTAGGATACTTATCTTGAAAGCTCACAAACCTACTTAAATTTATATATATTTTTAATAATATTTTTTATTTATAATATATATTATTATATATATCATTTGTAGGCTAAGGCTTAATTTTGAGTTTGAACTTAAGCTCGAATATAGCTTGGTTGATATTCGAGTTGAGTTGAATCGATCTCAAACTTTGCCTATTATTTATCGTGCTGAACTTGAACTTGAGATATTAAGACTTGATCGATCTTGGACTTAATTTTAAGTTTGAATATTTTGAATCGAGTCGAGCTCTAGCTTTCAGCTATTTGACTTGGCTCAACTCGATTGCACCCCTACTTACAATAATTCGATATTTTGAAATTCTTGTATGATTCCCATTTCTCTGGGTGGCCTCTACAGTATAACACTTCTTTAGGACCCAAATTCTCTTAAGGAGCTCAAACTCTTGGAACTTATCCATAGGGTCCATCTCAAAATTTATAGAAGTTTCAAAACCTCCATCAAAAGAAAATATATGGAATTTTCATTTTTCTTTATGGATTAAAGACATGCAATATTTTTAAGTTCTTTGGAGAGTAAAAAATTAATTCTAAAATTTGTATTTTCTTAGATAAGTATTTCTAGATAATGTTTAGACAAAAAATTAATTTATTCTTATTCTTTTATGCATTAAAAAATGGTTCTTGAATCTATTGCCTATGTTCTTTCATATTTCTACTTTTTTTAGTAAGTTACTAAGATCTCTTCATATTTTCCACAATACTTTTAATTATATAGATTATAATATATAATATATTATATATTATAATATATATAATATTATTCTATATTATATATTATTCTATTATTTTTATAAGCTTAGGGTGTTTTAGAAAGAAAATAAGGGTTGTCTAGATGGTCGGGTCCTTAAAAACTTATTGAAGTCTCTTTTTTTCCCTATAGAAAGGATCAGCCCACTCTAAAAGCACTCCAAATTTTTTTAAATATAGCTTGGCACAACTTGATTTAGATGGTTATATTGGTCTACTCCATGAATCATATGAGATTTTAAGTCCAAATATCCAAATAAATCCTAAAAAAATATTTTATTAAATGATAGAAAAACAAATTATCTATCTTTTAGATGAATAAGATTTTTTTTCTATTTTATGAATAAATATTATTTATAAAAAAATAATTTATCATCTAAAAAAGCATAAAAATATAAGAAAATTGATCAATTTTTTTATAATATTATCCATCAAAAAATAGGCCATAAAGTACGTAGATGCATAAACGGTATGCTGACATGTTATAGATCTGAGCCCAAATTGAACTCCAAAAAAAAAAAAACTGAAAACCATAATACTGGGTTTGGATAAGAATTTCTTTTGTCTTCTCAAAAAATAAGAATAAAATAAATATTTTTGAGCAAGCTGAATATATACGAATCTTGCTTGGAAACTTCTGTGGATTTACACCCAAACTTTTGCAGGTGCCCTGCAACGTTGTACGCGTTGCCTGCGCACCTTGGAAAAACGCCATCTGATAGTTGATCAGATCCAAGATCTCAAATCCAGAATTGGGCGTGCCGAAAAGATCTACGGTCCCAACGGGACCACCACCCGTCCTAGCTCCCATGTCGCCACCATCCCTGCCCAACCCGATCCTCGACTGGCCGCTCTCTTTGTCGAGGAACCGGAGCTGGTCGGCATAGACGAGCCCAAAGAAAAACTACTTCAGTGGTTGACCACAAAGAAAGAGCCTCATCTCAGTGTGATTTCGGTGGTCGGCAGGGGCGGATTGGGCAAGACCGCTCTCGTTAGGAAGGTCTGCGCTCGGCAAACTTTTCCAACGCCGTGCCTGGATCACCGTCTCCAAATTCCAGATCAAGGATCTTCTGAGTCACATGATTCTTCAGCCCCAAATTATTTCTCGACAAGAAATAGAATCTCTCAGACTTGAGGAGCTGATTGAAGTGCTCAAAGACCACCTCAAGAACAAGAGGTATCTGGTCGTTTTTGATGATATATGGACCACGTCTGCATGGGAAATTATCAAGCTTGCATTATATACCTGATAGCAGAAATGGTAGTAGGGTCGTGGTAACCACTCGGATCGAAATAGTAGCAAACACTTGTTCCTCTGCCTTCCAAGGTCATGTCTACAAACACCAACCTCTCTTCCATGCATAATCTGGTGGGGTATCAGCTACTCTCTGATACCACTTGTTAAGGATCTAGTATCGACGAATTACAATAGAAAAAAAGAAAAAAATAAAATAAAAAAATAATCAAGTACGTGGATCAACCCAAGAGCTCACCTCCATGGGGTATGTAAAGCTTCACTATGAAAGAGAAAATCAAACAATACAAGAACTTATCACTCAATCTTTGTACAAGAGTCTCTCAATAAGAAATCCTAAAATTCTTATAAAAGCTCTTTAAAATCTCTCAAGAAGCCTCTCAGCAATTCCGAAACGTCACCAACTTTCCAACGCAATAAATGGTTCATCAATCAAAATTATATAAACTCCAAAAACTCAAAAACAGTATTTCAGTAAAAAATCCAGTTCTAAACACACTCGAAATCGCATCTGGACCGTCCGATTATGATCGGCTCCCTTCTGTGCTATCGGATCATACAATAATAGTTCTAATCTAGCTCAGATCGATCCTGGATAATTAAATCGCGACCGAAAGCTCTCCCATCTATCAGATCATGCAAAGAAGAGGGCCATCACGCCAAATCAAGGCCAGATCGAATCCTAGCCGTTCAATCATGACCGGCTCTGCTCTGAGCTGTTCGATCGCGATCGGTCCATGAAATAGTATCGTGGATCATGCAAAATGGAAAGAAAAATGGTCTGGGGGCCCATGCGGGCACCCATGGGCTAGTGGTCCATGGTGGACCATGCTCCACTGCATGGGCTGGGTGCCCGCGCGGCCTACGCGTACCCCCCGCACGCACTTGCATGCCCAGCCGGCCCAACACATGGTTGGCCTAGCGCCGCTGCGCATGATCGGTTTGGGCTATGCCGCTGCCATCTGGTGCCTCCTATGGGCCCCCTCCAGCAGACTCGAGGCCATTAATTTTGCTTTGATCTTCTTTCGTATGTATCTTCTCCGTCTGGACTCCATTTGGGCTGTTCTTAAGCTCGTTGGACTTCATTCGTCGTTCTGAACCTCATTGTAGACTTATTATGAAAGAATTCAATATACTTTTCTCGATAATCTCTTTTTTGACTCGATATTCAATCTCCATCTGTCTTTGAGAGCTTGTGATCCGTCTTATCCCCATACCTTGGGGCATACCTGTTGTCTCATGGATGGGCAAACATGGGAGTCGAGCCAGACCGCTCGATCCCACCTCCATCATAGACTGTATCCACTCTGATCAAAGACCTACTTGGAAAAAATTTTTGTGGTAATAGAAACTTCACTCTACGACATTGCCTTTCGTCCTCTCGAGACTCCCATCTCATGCCTAATCCACCTCCACCTCGCACTAGGCTCCCTCTGGCTCCTGAAGCTCCACCTCGCACTGGACTTCTTATCAGATAGTAATGTCCTCTCATCTTCTTCTTTTCTTTCAATATCATCCTATCGCTGTGCATGACCTTCAGGATTCCATCACCAGCTACCCACCTATAGCATTTGAATTCAATCTGCTTAGTGAGATAAGATTCTACCTGAAATCGAGTATGTACTGAACCTCCCCCAATCTCCTCACTGCACTATTATATGTCCTCTAGTTAACCATCTTAATGCCTCTGATCACACTGCTCGATCCATCCGATAGATAAACAGTTCCCTAACTGCTCTCAAGGGAGTCAAACTGCTTCTTTCTACAATAAACATGATATATGTATGCAGAATCTAAAATTCACTACTGAAAAAAAGTAGATACCTCATCGGTAACCAGAAGGATATCATCACTACGTTCTGTATTGCTACTGGCTACCACCATAGTAGTCCTTATCTGATCTTAAGTTATAGGCAATTCTTGACTCGATGCCCCAACTCGTCACACCTGTAGCATTTGATCTTTCTTTGATCCCTCTTCTTAGATCTGGATCGTCCTTCTCACGATTCTCTGCCGCTTCATCTACTGCCTCTTGCTCCTCTAGAAACTACCAAGATCGAGCTGCCACCATCTGAGCTCGAAGCTGAGTTTTCTCTCCTGAGAACCTCGTTCAAGAGTATCGCTACAGTGATCTCGTCCATCTTGATGGTGCTCTTTTCCACTAGAAAAGTAGTCACCAAGGACTCATACGAACAAAGAAGCGATGCTAGCAAGACCAACACCCTAGTCTTCTTCTTAATTTTTTTGCCAATGTTGAGGAGGTCGGTGAGGATCTTTTGAAAGTTGGATATATGCTCCCGCATGCTCTAGCCTTCGTCCATCCGGAGCTGGTAGAACTGCCTCCAAAGAAATAGCGTATTGGTGAGCGATTTCATCATGTACAACTCCTCGAGTTTCGACTACAACATCATCGAGAAAGTCTCGCCAAGCATATGGATCATGACACCATCCGCTAGATATAAGTGGATCGTGCTCACCACCTGCATCTAGATCCACTTTCAATCATTCACCTCTATAGTAATTGGCATCTCGTCGTTCAAGAGAGCGTCGATCAATCCATGTTGGACGAGGACATTCTTTATCCTTGCTTGCCATAAAGAGAAATTATTCTTTTCATCAAATTTGTTGATTTCCACCTTGATTGCACTTATCTTTTCTATATTTTTCAATCTCTATCCACTGCTGCAATTTATGCTCTGGAACTATCTAGCTTTGATACCAATCTGTTGGGGTATCAACTACTCTGATACCACTTATTAAGAATTTAGTACCGATGAATTGCGACAGAAAAAAAGAAAAAAATAAAATGAGAAAGCAACCAAATACATGGATCAGCCCAAGTACTCGCCTCCATGGGATATGCAAAGCATCACTATGAGAGAGAAACTCAAACAATACAAGAGAAACTTACCACTCAACTCTTATATAAGAGTTGATCAATAAGAAGCCTCAAAATCCTCACAAAAGCTCTCTAAAATCGTTGGACACCTCCGAGATATCGCCAGCTTTCTAACACAATAAATGATTCATCAATCGAAATTATATAGACTCCAGAAATTCTAAAAAAGCATTCTAGTAGGAAATTCAATTCTAAACACACTCGAGATCGCATCTGGACCATCCAATTACAATCGGCTCCCTCTTGGGCCGTCGGATCACGCAATCATAGTTTTGATTAGGCTCGGATCGATCTTGGATCGTTAGATCATGATCGAGAGCTCTCCCAGCCATCGAATCGTGCAAAGAAGAGGGCCATCACGCCAGATCAAGGCCAGATCGAATCCTAGCCGTTCGATCATAATCGGCTCCACTCTGAGCCGTCCGATCGCAATCGGTCTATGGAATAGTGTCATGGACCGTGTGAAATGGAAAAGAAAATGGTCTTACCGTCCATGCGGGCGCTCGTGAGCTAGCGGTCTACGATAGATCGTGCTCCACCGTGTGGGCTGGGCACCTGCGCGGCCCACGCACGTCGCCCGCGCGCGCTCGCACACCCGATCGGCCCAGCATGCGATTGGCCCAGCGCCGCTGCGTGCAACCGATTTGGACTGCGCCGTCTATGGGCCCCCTCTAGCGGATTCGAGGCCGTCAACTACGTTCTGATCTTCTTTCACACATATCTTTTCCGTTTGGACTCTGTTTGAGCTGTTCTTGAACTCGTTGAACTCCATTCGTCATCCTGGACCTCGCTGTAGGCTTATTATGAGAGAATTCGAGATGCGTTTCTCAATACAGTCCTAAGATTTGTTCAATAATAAAGTGTTCAAGGGCCCCTAATAATTGTCCTCCCGACCTCAAGGACTTGTCTGATGCTATTCTCCAGAGATGTGGGGGGCTGCCACTAGCCATCGTTACTATAGCTGGTCTGCTAGCAAGCAAGCCAAACAAGACGAGGGAGGAATGGCAGGGAGTGCATGATCGCCTTGGACTAGAGCTGCAAACGAATCCTGAACTGGGGAGAGTGAAGCAAATACTGAACCTCAGCTACAACGACTTGCCTTACGATCTCAGGTGTAGCTTGTTGTATCTAAGTATCCAGAGGACTACGAGATCAAGCGTGGGCATGTGGTGAAACTATGGGTGGCTGAAGGGTTTGCAGGACGCACTAACGGCTTTAGTGCAGAGGAGGGGTTGCGTAACGAAATTTGGTGAGTTCATCAACAGGAGTATGATTCAACCATCCAAGGTAGCTGCGATGGGAAGGTAAAGAGTTGTCGAGTCCATGATGTGATGCTCGAAGTCATAGCTTCCAAGTCAAGAGAGCAAAATTTAATCTCTCTACTGGGTGAGCACGGCACAGCGTCAATGTTGACGTCGGAAAAAAAGATTAGGCGTCTATCTGCCCATACAACGAGCCTGCTCGAACACGCAGATTTATCTCATCTCCGCTCAATTACCATGTTTGGACGTGGCGAAGCATCATTTCTTTCTCCCCCATTGAGGCTTTTAAGGATTTTGGATCTGGAAGGTGATGTGAGTTTGGGAGATCAACAACTTAGGTGGATAGGTAAATTAGTTCACTTGAGGTATGTGAATATTGAACCGAGTGGATTTGAGCTCTTGGGGAAATCTTCGCGAGCTAGAAACACTCAACATCAGATCTAAAGTGCGGCTCACGAGGGTCACCAGGCTCCAAAGACCGCGTTATCTTCAAGGATCGCGCCTCACTTTGCCAAATAGAGGAATCGCGAATCTGATAGTCCTACAAACACTGGATTCCGTGTACCGTGGAAAAGGCCAGGGCCAAGTGATAAACGAGCTAGGAAAGGTGACCCAACTCAGACGCTTGAGCCCGAGTCATGTTGCACCGGAGAACACGTCACATTTGTCGACATCTCTTGAGAAGCTGAACGGCTGCCTTCGCTCTTTGAAAATACAAGTCAAGCCAAAACAGGTCGACGCGCAGCACCTGCGTGGAGTCTGTATCCCGTCCTCCGCTGCAACTTCAGAAGTTGGCACTATATGGGCATCTGAAAAAGTTGCCTAGTTGGATTGACTCCCTCTCCCTAAAGGATGTGGCTAAGATTACATTTCGTCACACCGAATTAGAGGATGACGCCATTAAAGTTCTTCAAGATCTGCCCCATTTGATTCGTCTCTATTGCTCTAAGATCTCCTAACTTGAGATCGGCTGACGAGGATAGAGGAGCTCGGCCACCGAGAAATATGAGATCGAGGATGAATTTTTGTTGGAGTTTCGCTAGTTCACATGCAATAAAGTCTCCATCGAAATATTCCCCAATAAAGACCTCCGACGCTTAAGTTAGAAAATTGGAGAGCACTTGCGTTTTGGTAGGAAAGGATTCCCAAGTCTTAGAATCCTTCTTGTCAGAAAGTCTAAATCCATGAAATCACTGACATTCGAAAAGGGAGCAATGCCTCATCTCCGGAGAGTTGCTATAAATTTCCACAAATTTTCCTGGGGAAAACCCATGGAATCGAACGTAGAATTTTGCAGAATTGAACACCTTCCTGAGCTCAAGGAGCTTGACCTCCGTGGTGTCCCTAAAGATGCAGCAGATATACTACTACAGGCCATGGAAACACATCCCAACCATCCTAGAGAGTAACTTTCAGAGATATTTTCAGATATCATGCGACGGGCTGCGGAAAGGCTTCCCGCGGGTCTGCTACTGGCTGCGGAAAATCCAACCAACCCAGATTGACGGTGTGATGAACAGACAATCCAATATTTCTTCCATACGTAGAGACAAGACGAGCAGATCTCCACTCCCATCATTCTGATGATTTGTCGGTCTTCCATTTCCCAAAGCCATCCAACGGTAAATTATCTCAGGTTGTTTTATTCCTCAGTCTCTTGTACTTCTTGTTGTATTCAAGTTTTCTAGAAACTTGGTCTCTTAAGCTTTTGTTTTCAGTTGTAGCCGGGCTTTTATTGATCATGAATTAGTTTTCTTTCTAGGTTTGAAGATGTTTCTGCTTATTTCTTTTGATTTCATAACAATCCCACTGATTAGTTTTTCTCAAATATGCGTATTATATACACCCTCTAGGTGTCTTTTTCGAGGTGAAATATTTTCTTTTTCCAACCAATTCATCCTAAACTATCTAATCCTGCCGCATCTACTCCGTTTCTCTCCATCTCAATATAATTGATACAGTACATTATACAACTAGATAGCATCATGATTAGTTATCTATTATACGTACATATATACATATATAAATATATACTACACATGCATGTATGTCTATGAAGTCATCTCTCAAGTAAGATCATGAAATTTCATATCAGTAATCCAAACTGTCATATATTACCTTTATACTATTTATATATAAAAAAATTATATAATATCTATGCACCAAATGATTAAAAAATTATATAATTTAAATATATAAATAATATATATATATATTTAACTATTAAATGCATAAGTTGATGATCTTCAAATCATATAATTTTTTATATATAAATAATTTAAAGATAACAGATCATATCTAATAATTTGAATCTTCAAAAAAAATCTTGATTATCTAATATCAACAAGAATATTTTTAGGAAACGATTTGAATATATAGTATATATTGAGAAAATTTTTGATTCTATTTTACAAATATCTCAGGAAATGAAGTGAAGCTTTTTTTTAGAATTACAAATGGAGAGAGAAAAGAAAAAAAAAATACCTGTATGACTGTACTTGCTTGATATAATATTTTGCTTTCGGCCGACATCAGAGGATAAGTGTCCCGCATCTGATCACAAGATACGTGATCCACATCGATGGTGGATCAAGCTAAAGATGAAGGATCAGTCCATGTAGAATAATTAAATGTTCAACTATAACCCTCAAGAGTTGCAAAAATTATGATACTTATCATTTTTAGATTTTGCCCAAATGACCACACTTTCTGCTTGTATTTAAACATTCCAAAGACTACCATGAGGGAAATTAGGATCGTCTATTCTAAGATGAATCTTAAGTAGAATTTTCTGCCAAAATTTTACGATGCGCCGTAGCAAACCTCACCTCATGTTTTCATCGGCTAACAACCTGAGTCCAATTGAGATGGAACTTTCTCGACCGTTCTATGAGTGGTGGTTTTTTTTTTTTTTTCCCTATCTGGCTCTGGTTTGCGAGGATACATGATCTAAGGAACATGGACCACAAAAAATGAAAGACGCCATCGATATCGAAAGCAAAACAAAGCATGATCGAAATTAAATTAGTTCAATTTGAGGCATAGAACGAAGAAGCGGAAGAAGAAGAACAAGGAATGGCGCATCTTTGCGACCTTTGCTTGAACACTCGACTTCTCTCCATCAGACCCTCGTCGATTTTCCAAACCGGAAGCCCTCGGAACCCGTCAGCGACGACGGCGTCGGCTGCGGAGAAAGGCAACGCATCTCCTCCGAGGAGCCGGTCGGCTTTGGAGACTCGCATCTCCCTTGTCCTGGCCCTAGCCTTCCAGGCCTCTTCCGTCTCTCAGCGAGGTACCGATTGAAGTACTACGCCCGAATTCTGTCAGAATTTTGGATAAGTGTGGGGCAAAAGTTCGAATTTTTTGTTCTTCTCTGACCGAATCGATCTCGGTTTTTGTGGCAGTCTTGGAGGATTTGGCGAGGGAAACCGCGAAGTACGCCTTCCCGCGGAGATTTGAAGCTCGGAATCTGGAAGAGGCCTTGATGTCAGGTTTACTTTTGTGGGTTTGTATCCAATTTTCAATTTATTTTTTTTAGCTTGTTTGATTTTTTTTTTTAAAAAAAATTACAGTTCCGGATCTTGAAACGGTCAAATTTAGGGTTTTGAAACGGACAGGGCAATACGAGATCAGAGAAGTGGAGGTATATTACTTTTAATTCCACTCCTTTTAATTTGTAATATTATAGCGGGTTTTTTTTTCCGGAAAACTATTGTTGACTTCTAGTGTGGGAGAATTGAATGGAGTTGTTTCGTTCTTGCTTTGTTCTTTTCCTTTATTAGTTTACTATGGAAAGGAAGAATGCAGAATATGCGATTTGAGAAAGATTTTATTTGTTGGAGAACAATATAGAGGCATCAAAATTGGTTGACCGGCAAGGTCTAATTCATCTGAAGAATTCAAATAAAACCGATATTTGCGTTGTGATTAATACTCCATTTTTTTGGAAAATGTATTTGAAGTGCAGCATTTGTAAAATTTTTATTAGTTTGGTTTAGTGGAAGATATTCTCCTATTCAAGTGCGGTACCTCTCTGAGTGAAAGCCTGGTGCACAAAATCCAAAGTCTGAGAGGAGCTATCCTTATTGAATTAGCAATTTAGTTAACCTCAAGATATTTTGTTTAATAACTCTTTATCATCATCACAAATGTGAAGCTTGTAAAATCAAATATCTGGTTTAACTTAGGGTCTATTTTTATGGATATCTTGATAATGATTTATAAGCATCACTTGGTCTGTCTATGTTCTTGCTCAGAAGTTGTTATTATCAGACTCTTTTCTTGATTTCTGTATTCCTAATCAAGAAGTGGAATTGTCAAACAGCCTTATTTTATCGCTGAGACCACAATGCCTGGGAAAACCAGGTTTGATTTCAATGGCTCCTCTCAAGCTTTTAATGCCCTGGCTTCCTACCTATTTGGTAAGGTACATGAGCATATTTATGCTTCTCTTGGAAAGGAAAAAACTGTGGGAGTTCTTGTCACTTACACAAGTCTTGATCGAATCCCTTTTACTATTGCAGAATACTGCAGGTGAACAAATGGAAATGACAACTCCTGTATTCACTCGGAAGGTTCAATCTGGTGGAGAGAAAATGGATATGACAACCCCTGTGGTAACTAAGCAGGCAAGTTTCTGTTCTAAATAATACTTCAGCTCTGTGATCTCTTCAATTCTTATTATTCACCCAGCTTTCAGCCTTTGTATATTATTACCTTCTCAAATGAGTCATTCTTTGAACGGGCTTAATTTTGGTCAGTCAGGTGATCAGGGTAAGTGGCAGATGTCATTTGTGATGCCTTCGAAGTATGGTTCCAACTTGCCATTACCAAAAGATCCATCTGTTGCTATCAAGGAGGTGCCTCGGAAAATTGTGGCAGTCATGGCCTTTTCAGGTTGCTAATTCCATGAAATTCAATAATTTAGAATATTATGTTTAAATGTTTGTTGTTATAATCAACTGTTCTAGGCAAGATCGAACTTTATACTTGCCTTCCAGATTATAAAGCACTCTTACGTACGCGCAGAAGTTTTTCTGAGAATACATATATGCAGATTACAATGGTCTGGTAGCAATATTAAATCTCTATTCAACTGTTTATGGTGTATGTTACAAAGTTTTGTTAGCATCAAGAGTTTTCTTTATTTCTTTATTTTTTGAGAAAATGAGTTGTTCTCCGATGATTGTATTGTGTCATGAACAGGAAAATCAGTTTAATCGGTCCAGATGGTTGCATTAATATAATTAGCTGGTCCATTCTATTTGATGAGCAAAATAGTTTAAGAAAATAAGCACCAAATCATTCACTTCATTTGGATGCATAAGAAATTAATTTCCCTCCTGTCTCTCTCCACTAAAAAAGAAAGAGAGAAACTAATTTCTGTGATCAATATTTAATGTTCTAAATTTTATTTCAAAGTTTTATTGCTTGGTTGATTGTCTAACTACTTATCTCATATTTCATGATTTTGATTACCGTAACAGTTGGTACTCGCTCTCTCTCTCTCTCACACGCGCACACAAAAAAGAAAAAAAGAAAAGGATTTTCCGTTGGAAAATTGACTGCTGTGTGTACCATTTGAATCAGGCTTTGTTACAGATGAAGATGTTAAACGTCGAGAATCCAAGTTACGTGAAGCTCTAAGAAGCGATACTCAATTCCAAGTGAAAGAGGATGCGTTGGTAGAAGTTGCACAGGTACAAACTTCTCCTCCTTTTATTTTTTTGAAATATACAGGTAAAATTTAATTGAGTTGTTTTTATAGGAGTGAATGAGTTCATGGGAGAGTTCTGATTGTGGATTTCACCTTCTCTGTACTTCTGCAGTTTAACCCCCCATTTACACTCCCTTTTACACGCCGCAATGAAATAACACTGGAGGTTGAAGATAAGACCAAATAGAGCTCTATGACATATGCAAATACGCAGTTCTTTAGATGTCGGATTTGGAGTGATGTCAGGATGCACCAGATGTGCCTAAATCTATACCAAGAAGCAATTGCGTACAGCTATCATCTGATTGTATACAAATAAATATACTGTTATATCTTGCTGTAAATGGCTGTAGTTCAGATAATTCAAAGCATATTGTATAACAACAATTAATTGTGGAGAAAAGTTTATTATTGACGCCTTAATACCCTATACTTTCATCTATATTTCCACAATGGCTACCTTTGGCATTTATTCTATCCTATTTTTGTTTTTAAGTTGTTCTCTCCCTGATTTTTACATTTTTTAATTTGTCAAACGATGCGAGTATACATATTTGTTTGAAACTTGGTGCAAACTAAATTGCAGTTGGCCCTCTACGCTTGCAAAATCAATTCTTTTCTTCTTGTTGATGGCTTATATGCAGCCAATGTCATGCCATTAACATGTCAAATGGTTGATCTTCTCACTTCAAAGCATTTCATTTTCGGTTTTGATGGGACCAAATGTCTCTGTTGCCGTTGTTGCACGGCCTTGCGCTCAGAAACTCGCTAAAAACGGAAAGCACGGTAGTTCTTCATTAGAGAAAATGTACTCATATTATATTTAAGACCGTAAATAGATCGGGTTGATTCATAATTTGATCCGATCTAACTCGCAGAAATCCGATCCGAATTGTTTAAAAAATCCATGGATCCGATTGAGTTTTAAAATTAAATTTATTTTATTTTTTTTGGATCAAATTTAAATTTACTATATATTAATATTATATTAATATAATAAATTATTATAATCTAATATTATATTATAATATATTAATATTATATTTATATTAATATAAATATGATATTATTATGTATATAAAATTTAGAAGTAAAATATTTGGTTTCTTATCTACTAAAGATATAATAGGTTTTCTATGTAGTTTTTTAAAAAAATAGATGTTTAATTAAATATAAATTATTTTTTAATAAATCATACTAAAATTTTATTTTTACGAACTTTTACCGTTTTTCTGAGAAGTTACTTTCGAGAGAAAAAAATTTTCGCCGCGAACCAAACGAGTCCTTGGGCTAGTGTTAGAACATCATCTACCGCAAGCCACATGTCACCCTCCCATTGGTTAAAACTATTTCAGACCTGTTTTTCCACCATGTATTGTTGATTTGTCTCTTATTAGTGCGCTTTTGACCCTCTAAAGTTTGTGTTCTCGATTTTTTTCTTCCCAGGCGAGACCGAACAACCACGAGGTCCACAACGCGCTTAGTGAATGCGTTCAGCACTATAGGATTAAAAAAATACTACAAGGTGCATCAAACTCAAGTTTTCCAATGGATACGGATGAACGACAGTGTAGATTTAGAAATATCTCCCATCCTTTTTTTCTCTTGAATTTTACCTATGATTTCCTGGTGATTTTTTTTAAATTTTTTTTTTATAAACATTCTTTAAGTATTTGAAGGGGAACGCACCCGTTTCCATTCTACGGACGTTAACTTATTGATTTATTTCTCATATAACAACAACTAATGAAATTACAATTAACAAACTTTTTTGACCAAATTCAGATAAGATCTAGACGAAGTCGGTCCAATCACAACTCGACCCATGATATCAATCCATCCTTGTCACCAACACCTAGCGCATGAGCACGGCTACAACTTTTATAATATGGTCAATTAAAATGATATTTAAGATAGAACGTAAACCAAATACCACAGGAAAACAACGTAAATTATTGTCGAACTGGTTGATAATTATTATATGCTTGTTTCATATATGCCTAACATCTTTCTCTTGCTAGTTAAGAAAAGACTCCAGTTTGGTTTTGAATTCGTTTCTCTTAAATCTCCTATAAAAACTTAAAAACACAACTTCATGCAACGAACTCAAGTAGCTAACAAGATTTCCATTCAAAAGCCTTTAAGGAGATGAAGTTGGCACTATGTTACTACAAGGTTCTTGGGCTATCTTTGCCATTTCTAGACAAGCAAGGTAAAGAAAAGAGAAAGCCCCTACTCAGAACTTACCAGTATACATATATATGTCAGCTCAGCAAAGCAAGACGTTTCATCCTGTAAGTTCTAAAACAATAGTAATTGTGACTAGCAATCATTATTCCCTTCTGGTATGCTTTCTAAAGCAGGCCTCCACCCGATGCACTTCTCTTCACCATCACCACTTCTTCTATTGCTTGGTTGTCTCTGACCAATTAGAGACATCATACTGTCCAAAGTTACCCCTCCCTTAAGTAGCAAGTCCTCTAACTCCTGCTTACTGATAACCAGCTTGATCCTAACAACTCCAGTTCTAAGTCCAGTCTCCTTGATCGGTGTCGTCAGAGGGAGAAGATGGTAGAGCCGTCCGCTTCTCATATCGGTTGTGGGATCGAGATGGTGGACGACAGGGAGTGCGTCGGAGATCGCATGCTCAGGGAATTCGGACAGAATTTGATAGGCTTTCAATGGTGACTGGTATCTGAGGATCTTCCCATCCATTCTTATGATCTTGATCATTTTCTTGTCCTGAAGAACTAAGCAATTCCCCATCAAAACTATATCTTCTTAAATGCCTATAAATTCTGCTGGACTAGAAGGACTTGTAAAAGGATGTTGGGTTGTGAGTGTAAGGCCTGAAGGGGGAATGGTGGAGGGAGGGCTAGTATTTAAAAGAAGAGGTTAGAGAACAGGGCCTTAGCTTGGAGAAATATTGCAAGGTTGCCCCAGACAGGTATTACACTAGACCCCACATACTCAACTTTTGTTTCCTAATTTCTGAATTTAGTGGGCATGACCAAGTAGGAAAGCCCTGGCCCATTACTATAATTTGGATACTAACCTAAGCACAAATTCATGAAGATGAAATCAATTTATACCCAAATCTAGACAGTGTAAGGACTGCATCAAAGAGAGCACAAGTTTCTTTTTCTTTTTCTTGGTTTTTTTCCTTAATTCTTAGCACTAAGAATAGTTGTTAACTACAACTCATCTAGGGATAGCGAACCAAATGAGTGGGTCTACTTCAACCTCCATTTGCTGTAGTGGGATGGGTGGTTGGAGCAGAGGGGGACCACTCGTTGCACGGCCGGTGGTTTGACCAACAAGACACGTATGGGGCACTAACGTTGACGATCACCGTTGATGCTGACTTCCGGAGTGATCCGTTCGATCTCTGAAAAGACATCAAGGAGCTTGCTTTGGATGGTCGGGAGAATGGATTCTTTTCGTTCGAAGGAACTAATTAAGAACATAGATATGTAGGTTCTAAAAGTAGCGTTAAGAAGTTAGCATCAACTCTGTTCTCAGAAAAAAAGGGAGGGGGTGGGTTAAGAATCAGCTTTGATATTTTTAACTAAGATGATCAACTACTCGAGGAGTCAGGAACAAGGGAATTTTGCTTGGTTTACAGTCAAATTATCTGCATCCCATGGTAGCCTAGCAAAATCTTTTGAAAGATTAAAAAAAAAAAAAAATCAATATATATTTTGAGTATCTATAGGTGATGCTTCAAGGGTGGCAAATTAAATTGCTTAAATACATTTAGGGATTTACTATTCTGGTATTTCAACACTTTTTTTTTAGATAAAAAAAAGAAAAGAAGAAAAAAAGAGAAGTTTATTAACAAAGTGTAAGAGTGGTCGCCGGCTTCTTTTCAAATAAAACGTACGTGTAACATGCTAGTGCACTTGCTGAAATCATTCCAATGGATCTGTAATTTCTTCTTCGCTTTTAGTTTTGATTTAATTTCCAACTTCAGTGAAAAAACACTTCCCTTGTACTTCTCCTCATCATGCCCAATTTCATCAAATGTGGTCCACATAGATTTTATTCAATAAAGATGCCACCTATCGCCCTCAAAAGAAGATGATCTAGAGCTGATCACTGACTTGAAGCATGGCAATGTGACGATTACATATATGTTTGGGGGTATTACGGAAAAAAGACTAGGGGATGGTATGAGGTCATGATGTGGTGCACATGAAATAAGCATGATTCATGGTGAATTAGTGAGAAGATAGCTCTGAGTGGGTAGCGGGATTATGCTGTCAACAGACTCAGCACGCATGCCCTGGAGAGGCTGCTTAGTGGAGGCAGAAAACGACTCCTTAATAATTTATCTTCCATTCGGTGAATGTTATTATCTCTGTCTCTTATCTTGGCTCGTTCAGCAGTGATCTTTTATAATGTTCATAGTGAGATCACAACTATCTGCAGAATTGACATCAAATAAAGACATGACATGGAACAAGAGGTACCATCTACATTTTAATTCATCCAGCATTATGTCATTATGACATGAAAATTAATATTTTTTAATCATGATATATGGACATTAAAGGCATCAAGCATATTTCACTGGTCAGATACGGTAGTTGCAGAACCTCTAAGAGAATCGAAACTCCATGAGAAAGAAAAGGTGGGGATTTTACATTATTTTGTCCCGTTGGTTAGTAGACCGTTGGTGGACGCACATCGTTCACTTTATTGAAGTCTCAAAAGCACCATTAATTAATCACTATTATGCCATTCATTTTTAGGAATGTTTGCATGTTAGACAAGTTTAAGTTATTCAAAACTATTAAGTTTTCTTCTGCACAACTCATCCAATCAGAATCACTTCAGGTCTGGAAGTAATCCTTAATTTGCTATCATGAGGAAAGTTAATTAGAGTGCCGAATCGATGTTGGACCCGCTTCCAACCCTCCATGGCTTCAGAACCTTTAATCACACTCCTAAGATTTTTTACCTTTTCTTTATTATAAACCAAGCAAACTCTATTTGGATAAGGTGATGAGTTTCCTGACGTTGGTGCGACGTATTCAACGTTTATCATTTCAGCAAGCACAAAAAATGCGTGCAAAGCATCTCTCCTTTCCACTCCCACCTAAAAATTTTAGTTTTTCTCTTTGTCCCACTTAGAAACCTTCATGGTTCCTAGATTTCGATAGTCTATTGATGTTTTTATCTGTGGTAGTGGGGAGACACCGCTCTCAAAGTCTTGGTAAGTTTGCAGGTCACAGTCAAGACTCGGAAGAACTTACAAGCATGAAACTGAGTTCTGAACTTGCTGTACCTACACTTTAATCTTGTTCACTGTTGGTCCCTCTCAAAGACTTACCAACCCATACACTTTAATCTCCATACCAACAGCTGACTTGTGAGGTAGGCTATGACCATACCTACATGCCATGGACCTAGAGTTCTTGCGCATTGGTGGTAACCATGCAAAGTCCTTGATGCATAAGTTTACCACTGCAGAAATCCGTTCTTTTTAAACCTCAGAGCAACTTCTTCTTCTTTATTTTTTTCATTATTTTCCTTTTGTTTTTTCCTGCATAAGCTTCAATCGTTAGGAGCCAAGCTTACACCCACGCGAGACCTTGAGGGGGCTAAAGTGATGATCTATTAAGCTGTACATAAATTCTTGCTAATTCTTGTCTTTTATCAAGGCTTACCTGGCTCCTCTTGCTTGCATGCCTTAGATAGAACTCCTTGCAGGCATCATGTACGACATACCTAAGTTGTTCTCTGCAATGCCTTGGTCAAACGATGGTTTGCTGAATCAGGCCAACCCGTCCGATTTATCCTGTACCAAGCCGAGCCAATGTGGAGCTGGATTGGTTCGGTCTTATTTTTCGAAGCCATCCTCAAACTATTCGTACCAAAATGTACCATCTTATATCGAAACATATTGCTCCTGTACTATACTGAATTGAAGTGTACCGATCTACATCAAGATAAAAATGAAAAAAAATGATTTGGCTCAATTTGCTAAACCGGATTGAACCATTCCACTCAATCCATGCCAGGTTAAACTGGTCATCAATCGGTACGGATCCGGATACTAATTTTGTGGACCACGGATCAAAATGCTATCATGATGGCTTTTGTAAAGTATATCCATGATGATTAAAATGAGCATCATGAATCTCCATTATCATGCTTGCGCTCAACATGTCCAAAACAAGGGTGCATTATGCAGGTTATCATTCATAATTCGAGATTTAACATTCATTTTAATTAATAAGTAATCTTTTACTAAAAAAACTAATAGCTCCTAAACTTTCAGAAAGCAAGACTTATTTCCTAAAATTAGACGGATGCCTATATTAGATGGAAACCGGCACACTCACGGTCATATTGCTTAATAATATCAATCACCCGCTTCTCTAACGCCGCATACAAAGTGAACAAGATTCAACAAGTTTTGGATAATTCCATGTCCTTAGTAAAATAAGTATTTGCAAATCGATCTTGCTGGCTTCAGTGCGTTGCCTACTTTGATTTCACCTAAACAAGTACAGAGCTAGGATGGTATGCGTTACTGTAGTTGTGATAAAAACGCCTTGCAATGTACAAAGAGCTCCAGATTAGATTCTGCAACTAAAAGCAAGATCTTAGTGACGAGTCAGCGCATAAAAGAGAAACAATGACGAAATAGATATTGCCACGTAGGATTTACAAGTCGTATTCCGGTCTAGATTGTAACAGGCAAATGGGCGGTCGATAGAATGAGGGCCTATATGGTTACCAAGAACTCGATTCAAAATATGCACGTTTCTATGGAAATTATGAGCTGCAGTGTCTATTGTTGTTGATGCATAGTTGAAGAAAATAGGCTCAGGCTTCTTTTTTCCGCTTTTCTCACAACATTTTTAGAAGATTGGGGAGCACCTCTCCATCCTTTAACATACATCAAGCCAGACTATAGAAAACAGGCACCCATTTGATTTCCACAGAACAGAAGGAATTTCATATTTTCACATCTTTTCCCTTTTCTAGAAACATATACTATAATTAGCTAACGTGAGTGCTCTTCCGCTTGTAACCAAAAACTTTGCCCGTTGGTACCTAAATCAAATGGTGCAAGTTATTTTAGTCTCAATTGCTAGTATTTCATACTAGTTAATTTATTATTCATTTTTCAGCAGGACTAGCTCATCTCATTGCCCCAACGGATCTTAACCTTCTTAATTTTTTTTAATCTGATGGAACTTAATCTTCAATTTGGATCCACTAAGTTATATGTCCACGAATGTAAACATGAAAGAACCATCTCATCAGAGATGAAACGATAGTTGTAAGGCTACAATTTGATCACAGAAACAGATCCTATTACCAACTTGATTTGAATGATCATTCTTAAGTCCACAATGCAAAAGGTGTCTGGCATTCGTCCTGCTTTTATTTAGAAGCTTGAGATGACCCTGAAAATACAACAAAAGTTCCTCTTATATGAGTATCTTAAATAGTCAAACATATCCATTTCATTTTCTTAACGGGAAGGAACTACTGATCCTTCTAAATCTCCTATTAACTATAACAATTAATAAGGCTATTGAGGGCCACCTCTTACAATGACGAGAGGAAAAAGAAAAACTAAGCATTAAATTGTTTTGCCTTTTAGGCTTTTAGTGCTGCGCTTGCACAAGCATTAAATTGGATACCAAAAAAGGAACGGATACATCTTCCGTATGACTTAGAGATGTGAAATTGCTTGCTCAACAAATCGGTCAAATTTGAGTGCACCTCTATCACCTCTTCCATCATCACAATTCGAACTTTGGAAGTCAGAACTTGAACGACAGAAAAAGAAGAGCAAATATTACCAAAGACTTGGCACTGCTAGGGCATTTCTTAATTCCACCATGTCGATTTTTCCACCTCGACATCTATCAAAGTTTTCGGAGATGGCACTGCACAAGAAATGGACATGTTTTATTGGCATTTAGAACAAATATTCTAATGATGGATTCTTTCGTGTCTGGAGTTGTATCTGTAAGCCAACTCTTTTGTGGCATGAAGGAGAAGTTCAGTAGTTAGCGATGGATTTTTAGACCATCAGTTAGTGGCGCTGAAACGTGCAGCACAAGTTCCGTAAGAAAATGCCTTGGTCAAAAATGCCCACTCTGGATGCTAGATGCTATCATCCATTATTCAAAATGTATTACTAATAACTTTTTGAGAAAAAGAAGGGCATTCCTCATCCAGCCATCCACGTGTAGGCGAATTTGGGTATTATAATTTAATAAATTTATCAACGTACTAATAGGCATTCATTTAATAAATAAATAAATAAATAATATACTTGTCGAAAAACTTTTTTTTTGGTAAAATTTAAATGGTCCTTTCCCTTTCTCTACCTCCTCCATGGCCCCAAAATTTGGTGATTCCATCACATAAATGCAACAGGATTCCAACAGAATTATTCAGATAAATTCTTTTTGTTTAAGTAAATTCAAATAAATTTTTAGTGATATGAAGCATGCCATCCAACACCATCAAATATAGTGAATAAAATTACATAATTTTTGGATTTATGATCTATACCTCCAATAAAACTAATATTTGCAAATCTATCAGTGTGTTATCTACTTGTTATCAGCTCTTCATAATGTTCAAAATATTTTTTTTTGATAAGCCTCTGACCATAGTATTTGGATTGCTCTAAAAATACTATGAAAGATATTTGGGTGGCTGCCTTCATTGCCTCTGGTCTAAATAAAGAAGAGCTAAATATCCAGCACTAGGAAGAAAGATGATGGATCAATTAATGGCTATCTTATGCTGCAAAATTTTGAGAAAGAATAATAATAAGATATTTTTGAAGAAAAATGGTTCTATCCATTCTATTTTGCAAAAAATTCTATATATATTTGTTAACTGGGAGCACATCTATAAAAGAAAAATAGTCGATGCTCATATTTTTATACAGCTCTTTTGTGATGTGTTTTTTCTCCCCTTGATAACTCAATGATATACAGATATCTTCTAGACTCAAGATATGTACTAAAAATAGATATTGAAGTGGCATTCTAGTATATTAGTTTTCTTGTAATAGGTGCCCTTTGAGTTTTCTTGTAATAGGTGCTCAATTTGGACCAAAGTTAATATATGGATAAATTTATAACGAGTTGGATATCTTATCTTCATACGTGTATTTCTTTATTTTCTTTTGCTGTATTTCTTATTTCTATTCTTTAGTTTCTCTATTCATCTTGTATAATTTTGTACTTCTTTCTTCTGATAAAAGTTGGGCGGGTCCTCTGCTTCCTTTTTATCATAAAAAAAAAAAGAGTCGCCGTTTCCTGGTTGTGACTTCCCAGCCTATCGTACCATTGGCTCCTTGTGAGGTATGATGTTCATAGTTGTGGTTGTGGTTCATCTTGGTTGGGTCCGGTCTGGTCCAGTCCGGTCCTATCTACCGAGTTCTGGCCACGGTATTACCACTCCCAGTCTCTCCGTTCCTCCTCCGTTGTGCTTCAAGTGACAACAAGGCCATGGCGGGAGTTCTCAGCTACCATCCGCCACCTCCTCTCCTCCGGCCACTCCACCAGAGTGAAAATTTCCGGCGGCGATATAGGGTTTCGGCGGGATCCCAAGAATCCTACTCTTCGATGCCCTCCCTCTCCACTGTCACCAGCCGAGATGAGGAAGAGAAGTCGATGGCTTCGGCTCCAAGCCCGACGCTCTCACCGCCGACGGGCTTCAAAATTCCGGATCCGAAGCCCTTCGCCGTCCGGCCGGATAAGAACCTCGACATCGCAACGGCTACTCTTCCCTTGCTTTTCCGCCTGGGCACCGGAATCTTTGTTCTAGGGTTTGTGATTTCTTTCAGTTTCAAATTGGGGTTTTGTGATAGTATTGGTTTCATTTATGTTGATCTTGCCTAAAACTGGTCGACTTTGATTGGAACTTAATTCTGGCGCGGTGAAAGCTTACACGACGAGAAGAAAAGGGCATAAAAAGAACTGAACATAACTCTCAGTATGTTCCATGGCTCATCTTCTTTGATGAATTTATGAACATGGATATTTTGGAGTCGTTATATGAAAAATCTAAATTTTAGTTACGTTTGCTCCATGACGTTAATCTTGTGTTTCCACTTGAACGTGCCTGTCATGCGCTGCAAGTTTCCCATTCATACTTGTCCATCTTAAAGAGGAGGCTATAAGGGAAAACGGTAGCTTTCTTTCTTTTCGTCAAAAAAAAAAAAAAAAAAAAACCCATTGTTACAGTTATCGAGAGAATGTATTAGCAAAGAACAAGCTCTCCATGATGACATAGATATTCTAATCATATTTTCTGACTTCAAGTGCAAAGTTAGGGTCAATTATATGTTAGCAATTCCACAATCGTTGTTTGTAGAGGGCTGTGGTGGAACCTGAACCATTTCAGAAGATTTCAGTAGGCGCAACATATACTGGAGTCAGTCCTAGTGAGAGGGCCTAACATTTTATTGATCACTAGTGAAAAGTGATATGAAGACACTTTCTATTTTGGTGATCTCTGTTTGGATGAGAACTAGTGGTGATCGAGGATCCATTAATGTATGGCTGTCTTTTATGTATAATCATGATACAGTACAGCAAACATTCCTTCCTCATTGTTAAAAAAAAAAAAAAAAAAACAAGAAGAAGAAGAAAAAGAAAAAGAAATGTAGCAAGCATGAGTATTGATGTTTGTTTTGTGTATACATTGAATCTTGCAGATATTCATCAACTCTTGTGTCAGATGAGGATATCCCATCAAATCAATATGCTATGAAGGTTAGAGGTAATAACTAAAGTCATGGTAATGTTAACTGTCTTTGTTGCTTTCTTGTGACCATGATCTTGACATGTCTCTCACCTTTTCAATGTCATGCATAAGAGATAACTAGAAGTATTACCTTGGGCTAACTAGGGAGTACCTAGTCAAGGATACTATCTGTTGCTAGCTTCTAAATTGTTTTCCAATATTATATTATCAGAGAAAATCAGACTTTGATTTATAAACAATATGCACAGTCATTTCCACCTTTATGAACTAGGAAGTTGTTATCACCATAACTTGATGGCAGATTCTATAAACCTTATTGAGTGACTTAGATAAGTTATAAAAGATATAGAGTAATGAATTTTATTGCTAATTAAATGGCCACAATTGGCAGGTTCAAAGTTGAAAGAGACCTCAAAATTAGGCCCCCGTCCACAGAAGCCCATTGAGATTTATGAATTTGAAAGGTGAAGTATTTCATTTTGCCATGATCTAAATTTGATCGGGTGCTACATTTCTCTGTTGTTGAAACTGTTTCAATAGTACTTGTATCAATACAACATTCAAATTATTTGTGAGAGAATAAGCCTTGATGCCATGCTTCTTTACCTGCATCTGGACTACAACTGATGATGGAACTTCAGCTGTCCATATTGTCGGAAGGTAATGCCACTAGATTCTTGTACGTGTTTTCCCATTTATGCCTGTTGATCTTGTAAAGGTTATTTAGCTGTGCCTATCTTTTGTGATGGTATCTAGATTTGGGAGTGCGTGCCTTTGAAATAAGCGATATAAATTATTATATCTGGTATTGCTCCATTGTTCATCCTCTTGTTTGTTGAATAATTCATCTACTACTTGACAGGTGAGGGAGATTGTCAGCATATTGGACCTTGATGTCTTGTTTTATCCTTGCCCAAGAAGTGGTCCAACTTTTCGTCCGAAAGTTCTGCAGATGGGTGGAAAGCAACAATTTCCATACATGGTTAGTTTCATTTATCTTTGACATATTGCTGAGGGAAAAAACTGTATTCTTTGATACAATTTACTTACCAGGTCTTGACTGCCAATGAGTAGGAATTCCTTCAGGGATCTAAATTCTGTTGCAGGTGGATCCAAACACTGGTGTTGCTATGTACGAATCAGATGACATAATAAAGTATCTTGCTGATAAATATGGTGCATATTCTTTACCATTCAGAATTTTGCTTTGCTTCTTGAGATATTTCTTTTGTCTTGATCCCTATTCATTTTAATCAAAAAATGCTCATTTACCAAAAAACTTACTATGCCAGCTTGATATAGAGGTTTAAAATATCATGCATTATGCTTGAACTGGTTAGGGCTCAAAATGGTATTTGTTATGTACCTGTGTCATATTTACCTAGCAATATGCTTACTCTGAAGGATATGAAACAATGTCAGTTAATGATAATACACAAAAAAACACCAGGAAAGATGTCATAAATACAATCTTTCTTAATATAGACTCTATCAGGTGTACAAATTACAATATCTGTGTCAATTTTTGATAATATTTTCCAAAAAACACTGAAAACTAAGAACTTTCTCAGATATGCATTGGTATCCATGATAATCGTCATTGAGAGCACTCGTAGAATATCCTATTACAAAATTCAAGTCCCAGATCGGCATCCAAATAGCAATATGTAGGCAATAAAACCTTGCAAGAAAATATAGTTTAAGTTACTCGTGGGTAAAAGGTGTGCATCATGCCAGTTGGGGTTCTATACAGAATGATATGTAATTTTCTCTTAAACTCTGGATGTGCTCATGCTCATTGATGATTTCTTGCGGTTTGAATAGATAATGTTCTACGACTATTGTCTGTGAGGATAAAGATTTCATTTGGATGAGAAGAGGACTTGATTCATGTTTTTACTGTTCTTTTCTAGTATATGATTGATATTTTCCTTATGCTTTTCTATTAAGTTGTAAGCTTGATTTTGTTAGATTTAAAGGATCCTTTTAATATGCTAGATCCTTTTATCATCTTCTTTCATGTAACTTTTCTCTTGGCAAATTATCTTGTTTAGTGTTGTTTTCCAATGTATGTTTGATATTTATTTACCTTGTACTTTTCTGTAAAGTTCTAAGCTTAGTGTTATTAGATTTAAAGGATATTTTTAATATTCTAGATACTTCTGTCATGTTGTTATTGTTTATGTAAGAAGTGAATTTACTGCTAAAGTTTCATGCGTGATTATGCTCTATTATATTCTTTTATTCCTTTGCATATTCTTCTGTGCATTCACTTTGCTCATCTTTTCCGTCTAGGCGATGGGACCATTCCTCTGATGTTGTCACTTGGTCCAATTACTGTAAGCTTTGCATTTATTCGCTTTGTTTATTTATTTAAAAGATGAATGATAAGCATATTGCTTCTCCTGAATGCTGACTGACATAACTTATCTTTCCCTTTTGTAGACTCTAACTGCAATGCTTGCACTCATTTTTCGCTTGGGAAAGGCAAGACATTTTGGCATAGTCCCAGAATTCAATGCTTATGTTCATGGATTATGTTTTGAAATATTGTAAAAGATTTCTCTAGTGACATGTCAGTCATTTTCTTGATTGATTGAATTAAGTACTAAACAACCATTCCATGCATATAAGAGATGATCAAGAACTCTCCTGCAGAAACCATGATAATCTATTGCAACTGTTGGAGAGAAGAACCATGCTTCATCTATATGTGCATGTAGATAGAATCAGTCTTCACCATGTATGAATTGCAGCTTCCCCCTCCAGAATCACAGGCCAATGCAGCCACAGATCCAACTTCTGTTATGATTTATACAAGTGCTTACCTCCTGCAGGGATCTTCCTATACTCCTTCAAAACAACCACCGGTGCCCCTTGAGCTATGGGCATTTGAGGTCAGATTTCTGGGGTTTTAATTGAAGTGTTTTTTGGAGCATAAAAATGTAACAACGTAGCCTTGAATTATATTCTGCAATTGCCATTCATATGTGATTTGCTCTTTCAGTCATCTCCTTTTTGCAAAATTGTGCGTGAAGTTCTTGTTGAGTTAGAACTACCCCACTTACTTCACAGGTATATTTTTGATTGTTAGAAGTCTCAGTTTTGTTTCATGTTAAAAGTTTATATGTTGCTTTTACAAACAATGTGGTAATTGTAGCCGCACCCCCTTGATGCTTGTAACATGATTGTAGAAATTCTTTGTTTATGCTGTCAATACTTTGGCTAGTGTCAAAATCTCTGTGATTTCTTTTTTTTCAAGCAAACCATGGCAGCTCCATGCTGGTCTCTGACTTATTGTTCACAGAAGAATTTAGTAAAACCAACCAGGAAGTTGAAAAATCTTGCTGACAAGGATTTCAATTGACTGGGAGAACTTCTAATGACTTGAAGGAAATTTTGTTAAAACATGAAATGTTGAAATTATGGCAGAAAATGACATCATTATAAATTGGGAATTGGCATATCATTTTCAAAATCTGGCAATTGATTCATGCCTTGCCATATTCGAAAGTATTTGAATTTCCTCAATAGGTAATAGTATATCACATTTCACAGAAAAGAACTAGCTTTTTTTTTTATTAAGAAAATTGAAGGATCCCACTAAGGTGCTTGAGAGTTGCATTTTATTACAAAAATGATTCATTAATCCCATGGAGTATGCCAAGTAGTTTTTTACTAATCCAGGAGGTTGATTTTGTCCCAAATAGTCACCCTGAGCTGCCATTTGGGTTCATCTTAGTCCAATAGTTCATTCAGCTTCAGTAGAACAATCAATTCATATGACAATTCTATGCTTCTAAGGGAGCAAAAGAAATACTAAGGGCTCAACCAAAGAAAGAAACCTTCCTTTCTCCAGAGTGACTTTCATTATTGACTTAGTCTAGTCATTTGTTGCTTTGCAGTATTGCTCGTGGGAGCCCAAGACGGCACGAGTTTTATCAGAAAATGGGACATTTTCAGGTCTTGTTATTTTATTCTTATCCCAACGGTGATATGACCTTATGCTTTTGGAATTACAATCATGGAATGTTAATTTTAACAGGTGCCTTATCTAGAAGACCCCAACACGGGGGTGAAAATGTTTGAAAGCGCAGAAATTATTGAGTATCTGAAGGCAACATATGCTCTATGAGAAGCATTGCACCCCTGGCTTTTGAGGTTTTTCACTCATCCATCTACAAATTCATGTGCAATCCATAGGTCATACGTTACTTCTGTTATCTTACTCCCTTTTTTCTTCTAAGATTATATGCCTGATTTGGGTTCATATGCATGGTTAATATTAGTATCCATATATCTATCTATTTTACTTGAGTGCATCTTAAGAATCTCTATCTTAGTGAATACCTTCTCCTTTAAACTTTCTCTTTGTCGGGCATAACATGGTGTAAAGAGAAGAGATACATGTTTGTTTACCACACGTGGATAATGTACTTTTTGTGGATGCAAACCCACAATATGATCGTTTCTGATGTGTTTTTAACCTAGGCTTTTAGTTTGTTCGGGAAAGTTTGTAGTAGCAAACTTGAAAAGGGTTTGAGCTCCAGGAAATTGAAAGCTTACTGATAAGACACCTCCTGAAATTTGACTTGAAGAGTTGATGATCACAGCAACAAAGTCTGGAATAAGGCTTGGTTTTAGAACAAAAGGAAATGGTAGAATATAATATTTCGAGAAGTCAGTTATGAACTCTCTTTCTTTTTTCCCCCTTTTATACAAGGAATTGAGTTTCTGCAAGTGTGATCTTAGAAAAATTAAGTGTTGAGGAATATTGAAATTCTGTTATCCATATTCTAGCATCATTATAAACTTATGTTTATATTTCTTACTTTGTAACCAAATACGATGTAAACTTTGTCTTGTATAATGGTTCTTATAGCTTCTTGAGTGAGATTGACTTAGCAAAAGACCAAACAGGTTTCCTGATGACTCCATAGTTCTTGTCCATTCGTGATATCTGCAATTTTTTTCTGCTTTAAATGGAAGTAAGTTTGGTTTGAACCTTATCCTTCAGCAAAGACATCTGGAATGATAATCTCTCTCTTAAAGCACTTCTTGGCCAAGATTTTTCTGCTTCAGTTGATGGACACAGTTCGCTAAGAGTCTGTTTTATTGGTGCGATCCACAATTTTTTTCTGGCTGTTTGATAAGGCCTTATGTTTTCAGTTGGATCTATAACCAGCTTAAACATCTCCACCATATCCCTGTTTTCACCTAGAAATATTTGTTTTTAGTTGGTCCCAGTCCCTAGTTATGCTCAAATAATAGGATAGGTCCTTGTAGACCCAAACAAATAAGATCATCTGTTGGTTTAGCTGAAAAAGAACTTGCTAGGCCATGTGAGTTGCTAAAATTTTGTTGTGAAGATATATAATTGCTAAAACTATGAAAGCTAGACTTGCTGTGGAAAATTTATGAATTCAACAATGAAGGATAGAGTGATGCAGGAAGAGGTGCTTGAATGCCCTGTATGAAGTGTCAGAAAGAGGTTTTATAGACATAAAAAGGGACCAATTGGATACCTCTAGATGGTTCTTGGCCATTATCTTGAGTGATACATTTTCTGGTTGGTTGTCAGTATTCCGATTTATAGCTTTTGGAGAAGGAATAAATCTTTAGAAAAGGTATGTATATATCGGTGTTGATTTGCCTTCCAGACATCAATTTATCTGCTTGTTGCAAAGAAATTATTAGCTATATATCGAAAATGATTTTATTGTTGACTTCTGCAGTATAATTCAGTCACTACCTACTTTATCTATTCTCAATCTTTGCCCACCATGTTTATTGTCATATGTTATATCTGGTCTACTTTAAGCCTTTTTCTTGTCCATTATTGCTGATTTTTGTAACAACTTGAATCAAATGTGAATGACAGTGGATCTGTTGCTTGGTAAATAAGGAAAAGGTGTTGCAATATATGGATATTTGGCACCAAAACCATTCTAAAGCAAAGCAAATTGGAGAAGGAATATGTTGACAAATGTGGCTCTCTCCCAGCGCCATTGGCTACCTCTTGCATTCTGAATGACGACAGCTTTGCTTCCTACCGTGTTATAACATCACGGAGGATCAAATAATAGTTCAGATCTTCAGATGCTATTTCCGGTAAGCCCATCTTGATAAAAATTTGTGGATCATTTTCCCGTTTCATATATTTGTTCCTCGTACCTAGGTAACAAGAGACCGCACTAGATTAGGTTTTTCTATTGTCTGTTGTGGTACCTTTTCCTTGTCTAGGTTTCTTATCATGGCTGTAAAAATCTTCGCCCGTTGTGTTTGGAATCACAACTTTTTAATGGACAACAAATAAATTTTATTTATTCCCGTGGCCCTTTGTTGTAATTAATTTTATTGATAAAGTGAACCTGCATGTCATTTTCGTGGTTCATATACGCATCATCCTGGCCAAATCAGTGTCTCGGGGAAAAAAAGGTTTCATAAGAATCTTGTGGTACATTCAAAACATGCAGTTGCTGTAGCTACTGAACATTTTCAGGTCGTCATCTGTTCACAGCCAAAGATGCCTTGGCTCTAATGACGGACCCGAAGAGATTTGCCAATCTGGTTTCTTTTTCTCTTTACAAAAGTTGAGCATCATTCTTGCCATGCCTATGGCTATGGATTTTAACTGCCGTTATGTCATACGCAAATTACTATTTCTGAGATCCTTGTGTTTTCGTGGATCTAAGTTATACTTGTTGATGCACTCACGGCTAACCAGCCGATTAAACACGACAGAGCGGCGGACACCCAATGTTTACCGGGGACAAGAACACGTAGAGGAACAGCTTGGTCTAGACTGAGGTCGTCCCCACTTATTGAGTGGTGGAGCTGAGTTTAGTTCTACTGCTAACTGCTATGATACTGTCTGATAGTTCTTTGATAATCCAAGTTTCTGAAGCCTGCTTGCTGTTCTTATAGTGGTCTGTAGGATGCTTTTCATGTTCTAAAAAACTCCATCTTTGGACTTCATCAAGATCAATTTTGAAGACAGTGTAAAAGATAGTAGTGGTGCAGATTATGTGATTCAGAATCTTTAGAGCAAGATGTTGGAGAGTTTTTTTTTTAAACCATCAGTTTTTGACGTGGAGTTTCGGACCATTTGGATGGGCATCATCTACGCACAATTAAGAATACATATAGAGAGAATTGTTGTGGAGGGTGATGCTACTATTATATGATCCGGGATGCTGTGAAATAGCTCATGATTCATGATATTTGAACATTTTTTTATCATTTCTTTGCGATGACTATTAGACACGTCTATCGAAAAATAAATGGTACTAGATTAAATGGTATTCTTATATTTGTAGGTGATCTCAAAATTGTGCGATATTTTATATCTCTAATTTTTAAAATTGTATTCACATAATCCTTATGTGAATGATCATTTGAAATAAAATAAAATAAAATAAGAGAGAGGTCCAACGGCACCGGCGAGTCTTATTCACGTTGACTTGCATGCAGGTGCAAATCTCGAGGCACTGAGTAATGGATGTATGCCACTGGATTTAATCATAGACATAATTTCATTGGTCTCTACCACGCCAAGCTGCCAGTTCATTTCCTGGTCAATTGTGGGGTCACGTAAGCCTCTGGCCCAGGAGAACGAGGACCTGCTCGATCCGCGGATCCAGCCACTGCCAAAAGGCACAGATATGAAGAAACATGTTATCTAGATCAAACGGCCTGGGTTTGCTGAATCTACCTAAACTACACCCCATCAGGCGTTTATCAACACCAGTCCTCTCCTCGTAATCATTATACTTTGAAATTTTGTTTGTTATTTTTTTTTCTTTTTTTTGGGTATTATTATGGAATGAGGCCGGTGCGGCCTCTATCTGTTTAGGGTCGGCTATCGATCTACCCCAATGAATCGTCTGAGTAGAACGATGCAACACTTCACCCGCAGTTAGCTGTAGGTCGGCCTAAGCCGATCTACAATTCCATCCGATCTACTGAAGATCGCTTCCTAGCAAAACGATATAGGCCTTCATATCTCATCCTCGTCGAGTTCAGATCAGCTGTCAAGCTACATGAATAGGCTCATAGCTCGTCAATGGTCGACCTACAATCGTTCTTGCTGAAACTGCATCCTCTCCGAATTAAAAAATTTGGATAAATGGAGAATCTTTCGCAATCCCGTCTCCCAAGAAGAAAAGAAATCTTCCGAATCAATTCAGGATGACAAACTCAGAAAATCGTTAGAGTCTGAAACGGATACGACTCCAATTCCTCTCCTATAAATAAAGGGGCTCCGGGACCCTCCAGATATGCCATTCAATTCGATACTTTCTCTCCTCATTGTTCTCCAATCTCTTAACTTGAGCGTTGGCGGGTCTTCACCAGAGAACACTCCGGTGGAAACTTTATTGCAGGTGAACGGACGAAGCTCCAGCGAAAGTTTATTTTCGACCTCATATTCTTCGGTAGCCGAGCTCCTCCATCCTCGTCGGCGAACCTCAAGCCGAGAGATCCAGGAGCAACAGTTGGTGCTAGAGGAAGGATCTTTGGTTGATTTCAAGGTCCAAATTTGAGGAAAAAAAATACGTCACCGGATATCATGAGAACTCGAAGAGGAACATCAAACGCGTCCCAGCGTTCTAGTGGTCGGAGGACCTACAATGCTCAGCAGGTTAATGCATCTCCACCACCAATCCAGGAAAACCCACCAACGGTGCCGACGGTCTCACAGGAACAGTATGACATGCTGCTTCATCAAGTGCAAGTACTATCAACCGCCGTAAGAGGAATACAACAGGCCGATGAGCACCGTCTAACCGAAGAAAATTCAGGTTTGGTCCGGATAAGGTTGGAGGAACGACGCCCCCGAAGCCCAAGGATGGAGGCCAGTCATCATAGCCGACCTACCGGTCCTCCCTATTTAAGATTTGAATGCTCGCCCACATCAATTTTCAGAAGAGGCTCTATCCTGGGCCATGAGACTCCTCAGTACCGAGCCACTCGTGAGGACGACATGAAAAAAAACTCAAAGAGATGCAACAGCAGTTGGATGCATTGCAGGAGCCGAGGCAACAAGGAGAGGATTTGAGGTTCAATGTCGATCCTCCATTCACTCAGAAAATTATGGATGAACCCTTGCCACGTCGGTTCAAGATCCCTCAAACGAAGCTTTACGATGGAGCGGCCGATCCCGTAGACCATTTGAACAGCTTTCGAACTCTTATGCACTGTAAGGGGCTACCGATGAGATACTATGTTGAGCTTTTTCTTCAACTTTGAGAAAAATGGCTCGACATTGGTACTCGAACCTGAAGCCCGACTCCATAGATTCCTTCTATCAGTTGAGTCGTCTGTTCGTTGTCCACTTCATTAGCAGTCATCGGCAACGTCATAACTCTGACTTTCTTGTGAGCATCAAGCAATGGAAGAATGAGCCCCTTCGAGAGTATATCAATCGCTTCAATGCAGCCACCTTGGAGGTCCAAAATTTAGATCCATCGATAGCCATGACGGCGTTCAAGGCCAGCCTCCTCCAAAATAACCTTTTATTCTCTCTCAACTTGGACTATCCGAAGGACTTCGCCGAGATGCTAGAACGAGCGAAGAAATATGCCCAGGTCGAAGAGGCTTGGGACCAGCAAGGAAGTAGCCAAGATGGTAGGTCGGGTTCGTCCTAAAAGCAGGAGAAGAAAAAAGATCATAGACGGGTATAGCACCATCGGGAGGAGCCACGGTTTCATCAATCGTGCACTCCATCTCAAAGTAGCCGACCGACATCTCTAAAGCTGCAATGCCGATCTAGAACTCCACCTCGGAGATTCAATTACCACACCCCTCTCAACACACCCCGAGCTCAAATTTTGATGAAGATCGAGCGACGAGAAGATATACCTCGACCTAAGAAAATGATAACCCTTGTTCGAGTAAGAAACCTAAGAAAGTATTGCCGATATCATCATGACCACGGGCATGATACCGAGGAGTGCTTGCAGCTCAAAGAAGAAATAGAGATACTAATCAGACAGGAACGACTCCGACACTATGTGGATGAACGGCGAATCTTGGTGAATCCGGGTTGTGACCAACCTCGGCAAGATGAATCGCGCAGAGAACAGCTAACCGTGGGAGAGATCAAACTAATTGCTGGAGGAAACCTCAATGAAAATACTTCGGATCGGGACCGATCAGGAGAAGGATCGAGGAAGAGAAAGGCAGATAATGAAATTACTTTCACCGATGAAGATCTGAAATAAATAAGTCAGCCACATGACGATCTTATAGTTGTTTCTCTAAATATTGTTAATTATAATGTACATCGGATCCTTATTGATAATGAAAGTTTGGTAGATGTTCTATTTTATGATGCCTTTATTCGGATGAACTTGAACCCTAAACTACTGACAAAGAGGAATATACCTTTGGTCGGATTTTCTGGTGCTACGGTTCTAGTGGAAGGGACTATCTCACTAACGACAAAAGCTGGACGAGCTCCAAGGTAGGCAGTTGTCGACATAACTTATTTTGTCATGAATAGCCCTTCTACCTACAATGTCATCTTAGATCGGCTAGCCCTAAATACCCTCCAGGCCATAGTGTCGACCTTCACCTGAAGGTCAAATTCATGACTCCACATGGAATCGACGAGCTCAAGAAAAATCAGTCGGTCGTAAGGGAATATTACATGGCTACTTTGCATGGAGTGATGACTGAAGAGCAATCCATGAATGAGTTAGACGTCCGGATGAACAAACTAAACAAAGAGGCTCCCCAACAGAAGAACTGATCTCTATACCAATCAAGGACAATCCGAACAAGGTTGTGAAGATCGGCTCAAGCTTATGTGAGGAGGATCGACAGCACCTCATCATATTTCTACGAGCTAATGCCGACGTGTTTGCTTGGTCAGTCTCAAATATGTCCGACATCGATCCGTAGGTCATGGTACACCGACTCAATGTGGATTCGAATTATAATTCGATCAGGCAGAAAAAATGGAGCTTTGCCTCTGAACATCAGAGGACGATACAAGAAGAAGTTGATAAGCTCTTGAAGGCCAGTTTCATTCGAAAAGTTTATTATCCGAAATGGTTGGCTAACGTCGTCCTCATCAAGAAGGCCAGTGCAAAATAGCACACGTGTGTTGATTATGTGGATCTCAATGGAACATGCCCAAAGGATAGCTATCCTCTATCGTGCATAGATCAACTAGTGGACGCGACCTTGGGACATCAGCTCCTATCATTCATGAATGCTTTCTCAGGATACAACTAGATCCGAATGGTGCTCAAGGATGAAGAAAAAACTTCTTTCATAACTGACCAGGGTCTTTTTTGTTACAGGGTCATGTCATTTGGTTTGAAAAATGCTGGGGCGACCTATCAAAGACTTGTGAACAAGCTTTTCAAGGAGCAAATAAGGAGAAATATGAAAGTGTATGTAGACGACATGCTCGTCAAAAGTAGAACTGTCAAATATCATATCACCAACCTAGAAGAAGCCTTCCCTACACTGTGGCACTTTCAGATGAAGCTCAACCCAGATAAATGCGCCTTCGGTGTCACTTCTGAAAAATTTCTTGGGTTCATGGTGTCACAACATGGGATTGAGGCCAATCCGGAGAAGATTTAAGTTCTTCAAGAGATGAAGCCTCTGAAGATGATCGAAGAAGTGCAATGACTCACAGGAAGGATCGCAGCCTTAAATAGATTTCTATCAAGATTAGTGGAAAAGAGCCTTCCATTTTTTAAAGCTCTTAAGCAATCGAAGGATTTTCAATGGACAGATGAATGCCAGACAACCATCGATGAGCTAAAGAAATACCTCGGCTCCCCTCCTCTTTCAAGCAAGCCAGAGCCTGAGGAGGTATTGTACTTGTATTTAGCTATTTCTTCTTCGATAATTAGCTCTGTTCTGATCCAACAGAAAGCCAAGGTGCAGAAGTCGATCTATTACGTGAGCCGGATACTTCATGATGCTGAAACCAGATATACGAGGCTGAAAAAAATCATCTATGCTCTCTTAATATCCACAAAAAAGTTACGTCCATATTTTCAAGTACATGCCATTGCAGTCCTTACAGACTAACCTATTAGATCGATATTGTATCGACCAGACACCTCGGGACGATTGGCTAAATGGGCTATCAAGCTAGGTGAATTCGACATCAAATATTGACCGAGACCGTCCATTAAAGCTCAGGCATTGGCGAACTTCATCCTGGAATATACAATCCCAGATGAGGAATCCAGTCACGCTGAATCCCCTTCGATCGATGAATGTTGGGCCCTACATGTTGATGGATCTTCGAATACCATGGGCTCTGGAGCCGAATTGATCTTAACCAGCCCGAAGGGAGTAGTAGCAGAATATGCTCTGCGCTTCAACTTTTTGGCTTCCAACAATAAAGCCGAGTATGAGACATTGATAGCGGGACTCAGAATAGCAAAAGAAATGGGAGTTCGGCATCTCAGAGTTCATAGTGATTCGCAGTTGGTGATTGGCCAGGTTCAGGAAGAATATGAAGCTCGAGAGCCAAATATGGTTAAGTATCTACGAAGGTCAGGGACTTAGCTTCTAGCTTTTTAGCAATGGATGTTTAGCAGATACCAAGGGGGGAAAATGCATGAGCTAATCTTCTTTTTAAGCTAGCAACCCATGGGGCGGCCGACCTAAAAAAAAGCTCATATATGGAAATCCTAGAGAAGCCAAGTATTAAGAAGGCCCTGATAATGCAAGCTGATCTAGAGCCGAGCTGGATAGATCCTATCCTCCATTACTTGCAAGATGAAACTTTGCCTGCAGATCGAGATGAGGTAAAAAGGCTGAGATGCCTCGCTCCACAATACATCATCTATGAAGAAAAGTTGTATAAGAGGTCTTTCACCCTACCTCTGCTCAGATGCCTCCGTCCTTTGGAAGCTAACTATATCCTATGAAAAGTTCACGAAGAAATCTATGGTAATCACCTGAGGGGCAAGGCTCTGTTTCATAAAATATTACGACAAGGATATTTTTGGCCAACCATGCAAAGAGATGCGATCGATCTAGTGAACAAGTGTGACTAATGCCAAAGGATCTCAAATATTCAGCATCGACCATCGACTCTATTAGCCTCGATCATGACCCCTTAGCCCTTTGCTCAATGGGGAATGAATATCCTCGGACCATTTTCCATCAACGTAGCATAGAAGAAGTTTCTGATTGTCGTGATCGACTATTTTACTAAATGGGTAGAAGCAGAGGCAGTAGCTATAATTATCGAAGTCAGAGTTCAAAATTTTGTCCGAAAGTCAATCATATATCGATTCGATTTATCCCGTGCTATCATAATCGATAATGGACGATAATTTAATAACTCAAGGTTTATAGGATTCTATAATAACTATGAGATTTCTCACATATTAACGTCAGTAGGTCATCCATAGACTAATGGTAAGGCCGAGGTGATGAACAGGATATTATTGTAGAGGTTGAAAGCTCGCATAAGCCAGGCAAAAGGATCATGGGTTGAAGAGCTGTATAACGTCCTTTGGGCGTATCGCACGACGCAACGTGTTCCAACTGAAGAGATACCTTTCATGTTGGCCTTCGGTCTGGAAGCTGTGATACTCCTAGAGATTGGATTACCCATGTTCCGAGTGGAAGAGTTCAATGAAGATAGCAATTCCTTCGGGATGAGAGAAAATCTGGATCTGCTGCAAGAAATCGAAGAATGAGCTCAAGTTTAAATGGCCAACTATCAATAGAAAATTGCTCGGTACTACAATTCTCGAGTAAAGGGCAAATCTTTTTTGGTAGGACAATTAGTTCTTTGTCGAGCCGAGATTTCTCATCCATCCGAATAGTCAAAATTATTGTCGAACTGGAAAGATCCTTATCGCATGGCTGAAGTAGTTTGGCCTGGAACTTACCATCTTTATCGATTGGATGGAACTCCGATCCCAAGGATCTGGAATGTCGATAATATTCGGAGATATTATCCTTAGAATATAATTTCCATCTTGAATTTTTCTTCGATAATGAATAATAACTTCACGTAGATTTTATCTTTGTCAACGTGCGGTCCTCGACCACGGTCGAGGAGCAGAATGCGTCTATATCGGATCTCGCCAAAATGCTCCTCAACCATGGTTGAGGAACGGAATGCATCTCCATCGAATCTCGCCAACGCATGCTCCTCGACCACGGTCGAGGAGCAGAATACATCTACATCGGATCTCGCCAACGTGCGCTCCTCGATCATGGTCGATGAGCGGAACGCATCTCTATCGGATCTCTTCAATGCACGCTCCTCGACCATGGTCGAGGAGCAAAATGCATCTTCATTGGATCTCGCCAACGCGTGCTTCTCGACCATGATTGAAGAGTGGAATGCATCTCCATCGGATCTCGCCAATATGCACTCTTCATTCGTGCCACGATCGAGGAGTGAAACGCACCTCCATCGAATCTCGCCAATGCACGCTCCTCGGCCATGCCACGATCGAGGAGCAAAACGTGCCTCCATCGGATCTTGCCAACGCACGATCCTCGATCGTGCCACGATCGAGGAGCGAAATGCGTCTCCATCGGATCTCGCCAACGCGCGCTCCTCGATCATGCCACGGTCGAGGAGCGAAACGCATCTCCATCGGATCTCGCTAACATGCACTCCTCGACTACGGTCGAGAAGCGGTTTGTGTCTCCAATATAAATCACCAATGTGCGGTCCTCGACCATAGTCGAGGATCGGGACGCGTCCCACCAGATTCGTCAAAACATGTGGTCCTCGACCACAGCCGAGGACCAAGACATGTCCCACAAAATTCATCAATACGCACTCCTCGGCTATAGTTGAGGATCATAATGCGGAGGCATGAATCATTCGCCATGACTTCTCAGTCATACCACCTAAGATCTATGCCAATCTACATCTCGAAAAAGAAAAATTTGATGAAGAACATACGAGCTCAACAACTTTAGCAAAAAAAAAGACTTTGTATTAAAGTTGAGTATTTACACGTGATGGTCGGCCCATACAAAGATATCTTGGCAATAACCGAGGACAGAAAAAAAAAAGGCCGACCTAAAAAAGATCGAACATGCCCGATCAAAAAGCTACATTAAGCTCTGTCCGAAGCTCTAGATTCGCCGACCTTCACTTGGTCAGGCAGAGTGATGACGGTTGGGGTTAGTACTGACGCTACATCCTTGACAGTCGGGTCATCACGCACGGGGCTGAAGACATCTTCTATTTGAACTTTCCGACCCTTAACTTCCTCGGCCTCCTCATTGTCCGACTCCAGAAGGTCCAAGTTCAGATTGGGAAAGATTCTTCGGATCTTCTCTTTCAAGTCTATACCCCCTTGCAAGTAGGAGAGCGATGCAAAATCTGCCTTGATATTGCAGAATTCTTCTGAGGCACGGAAGGCCTTGACCGTCTCTATCCTGGCGCCCTCCGCCCGCGCCCTTCCGGCCTCTCTTTCCCCCAGCACCCGAGCTTCAGCCTTAGCCAGCTCGGATTCTAGTTGCTTCACCCTCTCCCTGAGGGACCTGGTCTCATCCTCGGCCTTCAGCTGAGATAACTAAGCATCATCCGTCCTTCGGTTGGCTTGGGCGGCTTTCTCCTCAGCTTCCTTAGAGAGGCACCGAACCTTTTTAGTTACTTTGGCAAAATGGTCCACATGATGGATGGGCTAAAAAAAAATGGAGAAAGAAAGAAGAGAGAAGAAAAAGAAGCTGAGCTAAGGAATGAACGAAAGAGCTAAAACGAAGGTCGATAAAAAAGCCAATATGTATCCGAAGGAGAGAATCGTAGGAGTCCTAGATGCGAAAGGCACCCCCGACCTTCTCAAAGGTTTGGACGTCAACCGGTAAGATGACTGACTTCAGCAAGGAACGGACGATACGATAGTCGCCGATGCCCTTCTTTTTGACCTCGGTATCCGAGGAAACTTCTACCAAAGACACTCCCCAGAACATCGGGTCCGCAACCGAACATCCGGATGGAGATTTTTGGCCCACCCAAGCTTCTTTTGGAGGAAGATGCAAAAGGTCGAGGGACAGACTCTGTTAGAGCAGCAGACCAAATCGGCATCACAGCCTTCGCCGGCGCCGACTTCTCCTTCCTCGGGGCGTTAGCCACTCTTGAGGAACCTCCTGCCATGGGCTGCGCTAGGGTAGCCTCGGTCCAAGCATATTTGGGGGCCATGGTCGCACTCATCTTTCTCTTCTTCGCCATTCGTCGAAGAGTTTCGAGGTTGGACGGATTCATCGCTAGACAGAAAACACAAGACTCGATTAATGATAATGACGAGGAAAGAAAAGACGATCTAAACAAAATCGCATAAAAACACTTACTCCTCAGATCAGTTGGAATCAGTCCGACTTAAATAAGTTCCCCTCGATAAGGAACCTGGACAGCGGGGGAAGAGTGAGACTAAAGATCTAACTTAAGACCTCCTTCTTGGCGTCGGACAGCATTGGAGGTGTAATGGCCGACCTATAAGGTCGCCCCCATGATGTGCTGAAACTCCATGGTTGCTCGGTCGAAATAAAAAAGAAGCGCTCCTTCTAGTTATGCACCGAGGAAGGAGCATCTCGAAAAAAGCAACATCCTCTCTAAGGAGAGGCATACCATCATCCGACCTCCGTCGGATGCTCCTTTAAAGTGAAGCAAGCTCAGAAAAGACGGAAGATAGGCTCGACCCCAAGGAGGAGGCAGTGGGTGAAGAAACTTAGGATTAGTCGCCAGGAGTTTGGCGCCAAACAACAAAAGCTAATTCTATACGGGTTCAGAAGCTCGATGATTAAAAAATGAAAAGAAAATCTGAGGTCAGCTTTTAGTGATTCCTCGTAAACACCAACCCATCTAGGATGAGGAAGAGCTATACGCTCTTCGGGATCGGTGACCTCTAACTTAAAATCGTCGGAGACATGGTATTTCATCCTAATGACTTTCAGGTCCTCCGAGGAGAGGATGAAATTTATTCTGAAAGGATCATAGTCCGAAACTTCACGTTCTTTGGATTTATCCGAAGAACCTATTACCCTAGAACCGTGATTCTCACCACAAGAGCTATCCGAGCTCCAAGAAGATCGAGACAGACTAAATTGACTCATGAGTGCAGAAAAGACTGACCTAAGGGACGAGAAGAATGAGCAACGAGGGGAGTTAAGGCAGGGTCGACGGTAGCTCGGCTAAGTCCAAGCTATTCCTCACGCACAAAGTGCCAGAGTTCATCCTTTAAGCAACAGTAGCAGTCAAAAAGAATAACGCTGACTCCTATTTATAAGAGACATGAATGGCTCTGATCTACCCTCATTTCATCTGTCCTTCTAGATCTTCGCTAGGTGTTAGATACTAATTGGTCGAAATGGGCAGACTCGGATCAAAGCAACAGATGGTTAGATTTCGTGGCCGTTAGACTTCTTCCAATCTTATCATGCTACTGATCTCCAACATGGCAATGTGGTCATAATTTGAAGATCAGCCTCGGCTTCGATAGGATACTTACATCGACCGCTCAAAGGTAGATCGACCTTGTAAGTAGGAGGCAACTGTTGTGGAATGAGGCTGGTGCGGCCTCGGCCTGTTTAGAGTCGACTGCCGACCTATCCTAATGGATCGTCTGAGCGGAATGATGCGACACTTCGCCCGTGGTTAGCTGTAGATCGGTCTAAGCCGACCTACAATTCCGTCCGACCTACTGAAAATCGCTTTCTAGCAAAACGATGTAGGCTTTCATACCTCATCTTCGCCGGGTTTAGGTCGGCCGTCGAGCTACATGAATAGGCTCATAGCTTGTCAATGGTCGACCTACAATCGTTCTTGCTGAAACTGTATTCTTTCCGAATCGGAAAACTTGGATAAAGGGAGAATCTTTCATAATCCCATTTTCCAAGAAGGAAAAAAATCTTCCGAATCAATTCAGGACAATAAACTCGAAAAATTGTTAGAGTCCGAAATGGATACGACTCCAATTTCTTTCCTATAAATAGAGGAGCTCCGGGATCCTCCAGGTATGCTATTCAATTCGACGCTTTCTCTCCTCATTATTCTCCAATCTCCTAACTTGAGCATCGGAGGGTCTTCACCAAAGAACACTCCGATGGGGACTTTATTGCAGGTGAACGGACGAAGCTCCAGCGAAAATTCATCCTCGACCTCATATTTCTCGATGGCCAAGCTCCTCCATCCTCATCGGCCGACCTCAAGCGATCCAGGAGCAATAGATGTGAATTTTTGTTTGTTGTTTGACTGCATCAAAATGACCACCAAAGCAATGGCTCCAAATTTAGCGCGAAGAACATCCAAGAGGTGGCAAACCCCACCATGTTTGGTGGAATTTCTCTATATTTAGGTGGTGAAGGAAGGGAGGAGGTTGGCGGGTAAACCGTTACTACATACTTGTACCCGCCTATGTATGCTTATTTTAGCTTAAGCTAAACCAAGCCGAAGCCGAACTCCTTTCCCTCCTTCCCATCCCCGAGATATACGTAGAGAGAGAAGACCACCCTAAAGATAAGACAAGGCAGATAGAGAGGGAAAAGAGATGACAATGGCTGCCGGGAAAGTTGTCTTTGCACTGATATTAGCATCCCTTCTCGTAGCTGATGCTGATAACAACGAGCATGGTATGAGACTTTAATTCTTTTTACTTTTGGTTTGCGTTAAGTTGTTGTTCTTTTGGTTCTGTCATGAATAAAATGGATGAACTGGTGGTAGATGAAGGTTTTTTGGCTCGATTTTTTTTTGGCCTTCTTAAAGTTATTTTTGTCCTCAAAATTAATGGGGTGCCAACTTTCAGCTACCATGCCGCATTTGTCTTTTGGGTTGGGATTCTAATTGTGACCTCATCTGTTCATGGATACGCCCTTCCCTCAGTTTAATGGAGCTGTTCTTTCTTTTTCCCCTTCATTAATTTTTAATGTCATACTATTGATTTATAGAAGAAACTGTCTAAATATTTTGAGCACCTCTTACTTGTGATGAGTTTTATCTTCTGCTTTAAAATTAAAAAAAAAAAAAGTTCCACGGTAGCATATAAATTTGGATATAGTGGACAGATCATTTGTAATGTGATACTACTAGTTTATATAATCGTTGTTGAATCTAAATATAAGGATCAAAAGATAGATATTATTCAATTATTATAAATCACATAAAAGAATGTTATGATTCACACAATCGTTTGCCGCGGCTTTTGGGAGAAACAGCCATTGCCGCTGTGATACTATTGATTTATATAAGTGTTATGATAATTAAAAGAAAAAGGAAAATGCTTTACAAAAAAGAACATTATCCATTTCTCTCGATTTGTAACTGTTTGATCTATTATTATTTTGTGTTCAACAGGAACAGTTATGTTCGGATACGGTGGACCAACTGGCCCTGACAAATGGGCAAGCTTGAGCCCTGCCTATGAAATGTGCTCAAAAGGACAAAACCAATCTCCGGTCAACATTGATAAGAATGAAGTGGCTTATAACCCGGATTTGGAAGCTATGGAGAGGGATTATGTTCCTGCAAATGCCACCCTTGTTAACAATGGTTACCACATTGCGGTTCGGCCCTTAACCGATCAGTTTATATATATATATATATATATAGAACAGATGATGTACGTACATGAAAATACAAGGAGAGTCATGATCTCTGAAAGCAATATATATTTAACTAAAGAGGCAACATATTAGATAATCTGTATTAGTTATTCTTTACTTGGGCTAGGCCTCCATTGCGGGGCATCTAATTTGATTTGTCAAAAGTTTGAGGTAATTAACTCCAGGGCCAACTGCACCAAATTATAGGCGTAAAGTCTCATTCCCATTTGAAGTTCTCTAATTATTATCATATTAACATTTGTTTAATGATGTGGAGAAGAATTTATGTATAATTAACTGCCAACCAGATACCAATAGCAAACTTCACGTGGTAATCATGAAAGTTGATATTGTTACCATAATTTGTCTTGTTATGTACAGTTATTCTGGTCTCTCCCATTCCATACTGCTACAACTGCATGCACTTATTGATGATATTGCATAATGTTCGGAACTTCTTTTTAAAGGTCGTTAATTTCCTGAACCATTACTTATTCGTGTTTGTTATTTTTTCCCAAATGTCAAACCGGAATATATAACTCGTGACTACTTACTATCTTAAGTATTTAGATAGGTGCAGCACTTGTGTCCAATTTTGGACGGTGTCTCTTGCAGCATTTGTGGTATTTGTTTGAGAGAAATTGCCGCATTTTTAATATATCAATGAGCTTCTTCGAACCATTAATTTAAGCATTTTCTTGCATTTTGACAATGTTTATATGTTTGGTATGACTGGATCAGAAAATGTCGAGGATTTACAGGATTGCTGTCCTTTTTAACAGGGACATAATCTGGCTTCTTGGATCTGTGTTTGAGGTTTTCTAATTGTACTGTGAAACAGTTGTAAAACTAAGATATCTGGTCTTTCTTGTAGCTGCTATTGGATAAAAATGTGGGGACCGTGCTGGTGGATGGAAAGAACTATAGCCTGAAATCTGTGCATTGGCATTCACCTTCTGAGCACACCATTGACGGTCAACGGTATGTACTGACTTTAGCAAATGATATCAAACTTGATGTTGTATTAAACAAAGATAGTTACCAGGTCTATTCTGTTTGTTAGAAATAGAGTTCTTGATCATAGATATGTACCTTGTACAAAGTTTCAGATATGCAGGCCGACAGCTTTTACATTAGCTTGTTGGCAGCCTTCTATTAAGAGCTAGTTCATGGGGGAGAGCCAGGGTTTGAACCTTGATGGTCGCGCATTAAGGTCATATTGCTAAATAAATACATAAATATGAGGTTATGATGCTTATGAATGCATGGTCAACTTTCACAGGTTTGAATAGAAAAATACCGTACGATATCTTATTCAATATTGTTATGTCCTCTTATTCTAATGGACCTAAAGAGAAGGTGATGCCCAAGTGAAGGAAATTTAATTGCAGCATCATGAAACGTGTAGGTTAATCTAACAGGAAAAAGAATCATATGAAGTAGCGCTGCTTTTGCTTTCGAGTGGAAATACTGTTGAGGAATGGACCAAGTCCTAGCTTCACAATCCTTATCTTTGGTCTTATCGAACTCGAAGGACTTGGTAAAAAGCAAGAAACAATCTAAAGAGCTTTTGCCTCATTGTAGTACAATAGTTTCCAGATCAGCTACCTGGTAAGCTTGACATAAAGATGGCATGCAACCTTAGTTAAGGATCTTTCTGATGGTGCACAACTTAGGGCTATGATGGGAATTCATGGTGGAACTCTTATCATCAGAAAACATTATAGTTAAAAACTCATCCTAGTTAGGTACCCTAGCATACCAAATGATATAACAAATCTTATTTTGGTATTTGGTCTGTTGCCTTTTTTTTTTTTTTTTTTAATGGCATTACCATTTCAATAATAGATTCCCTGTGGAGCTTCACATGGTCCACATGAGCGATGATGGAAAAATTGCTGTAGTGGCAATTCTGTATCAGTATGGCCGTCATGACCCTTTACTTATCCAGGTATTTTTATAGTTCTTATAATTATCTCTAATGAGCTATAAGCAATTTGTGACCAAAATATCAATGGTTGAAGATGCACTGAGAGAGGGACAGAGAGATCAAAGCACCTGTTCTTCCCTCATGGTTGTAACCGACCTGATTTGTGGTGGATCACAGATACAGAAGCATTTAAAGGAGTTAGCTAAGGAGACCTGCAAAGGAGATGAAGAGGCACACTTTCCAGTTGGAGTTGTGCAAACAAGGGTCCTGAAACGCCACACTAACAAGTACTACAGGTATTTTGGATCCCTCACCACACCGCCATGCACCGAGAATGTCATCTGGACCATCCTTGGCAAGGTATGTGTCTCCCACCTTCAACATAGTAGAAATAAAGTGTTTCTCTGTCATCTAATTTGCATGTCTGTGGAACTATGTTGTGCTTGTCAAAGGTAAGAGAGATGGCCAAGGAACAAGCAGCTGCTCTGCAGGCACCTCTGCATCAGGAGTACCGAAACAATTCGAGACCCACACAACCATTGAACAACAGGGCTGTGCAGCTCTATCATGAATCAAAGAAACATGATGAGAAGTCCCTCTAATCTCATGATGCTTATAATGTTGTGAGACATAGCATGGATCCTTTTTTTTTTTTTTTTCTCTATGGATGAAGAAATAACATGCATCATTATCTTATTCATTAGAGATACAAGGGTACTGTATTGGTATGAATCAGGATCCCTTTTGTTTGGTACATAACCTGGATCTTCTTTGAGGACTAGTTTATTTTAGGTTCTTACGTGGACTTCTTTTGGAATGTACACTCTAGAGTTCAACCATTTTGATCCAAATGGATTAACGTCTCTTGGCCTGTAACTTATAATACATTTTGCTGTCAGCAATAAAGCCTTGAGTTTGACTGTGAGGCTCTGTTTCTTTGATCCTTCATAAACGTTGATTCAATTGTAACTGTGGTGAACGTCTTACCAACGGATGAAACGCCAAAAGAAAAGTGGCCTTAACTACTCTCTGACAAAATGAACTCCTTTAGCATCCGTCAATACTGGGGTGTTAGCTGTTTTTGACTATTGAGATAGTCCCAAAGGTGCACCCATCACCGGCCTAATTGAGAACTGAGGGAGCTTTTGATTCTCTGAGAATGGTTTCCTTTCTCCCCCTTTACAAAATGGCTCTCTAAATTTTACTTTTTCCTCGCTTTATAAACTAGCTGTTCTCTTTCCCCTCCCTCTATAAAATGGCTACGAAGTGAATGAGAATTGACGGAGGTTTGATGCTCTGAAAACATTCCTTTCCCTTCCCCTATAGAATGGTGGAAATGGTTTATTTTCCAAAAAAGTATATCTAATGGGTTATTTCTCAAAAAAATTATCAATTTAATTTTCAAAAAAATGATTTAATATTTCTTATAGCTTATAATGCAAACGCTCATACATTAAAAAAAAAGAAGAAGAAATGCTATTAGGAATATTATGGCAATATAAGTTTTATGTACTAGAAATAATTAATAAGAAGGCATTGTCCGTGTGAAATGCCAACAAACTAAAGCGTTGCATCACATACATGTGGACACGATTCAAACATCATTTCACCCATGGAAAGTACCAATAGTCAAACAATATTTAGTAAAAGTTGGTAATTACATTCTCTATCATCTGTTAGTTAATATTGAAACATATAATGGCTTATTAATTGCTAATAGAACTGCAGAAGACTCTCTACTTGTTGATAGCTTATTGACTTACACTTGAAAATTTGGTGCACCATTTTTCTATAACACTAATAAATTCTCGTTAGAATCAAAGAGATAGGGTGGGAATAAGGTTCGAAAAATGAAAATTAGCCCCTCCAATTTTTTTTAAAAAATAATTATCCTAATATCTATATATGCCCTCTCACTTTAAATCTCCAATTTTTTTTTAAAAATAATTATCCTAATATCTATATATGCCCTCTCGCATATGACCTTTCCCTGCCCATTTAATATAAATATGCTCTCTCTCCTCTCTTTTTTTTTTTTTTTTTTTTTTTTTTTTTTTTTTTTTTTCGGTTGTGACAATCCAATGTAAATCAACTCGGAAACATCCTAGCATATGTATATCTCAGTGGACACCAAATTCTCTCCATTTCAATTCATGACAATAAATACACCACCAGCCGAGGAAAGGAAAAATCAGAAGAAACGTTCATAAGAATTACGAATTACAGAAGATGATCCAATCCAATCTCACAAGCATCTAATTATATCTAATTATTCACAGATCAGGACTAGAGAGAGAGCATATCAAAGAAACAAAACACCCGAAGAATTAAAGTACACCGGCGGATGGGCCACCGTAACCTCCAAAGTTTGCAAACTTTTTTCCCCGGCCATTCAGACGGAGGCGGAACCCTCGCCCTCCCAGTCCCGGTCCCGCTCCGCGTCCTCCAACGAACCCACCGACCGCCGGGCCCACATTCCCTCCCCATCCAACGGCCCAGACCACGCCACGTGTCCCCCTTCATCCGCCTCCAGATCCAAATCACCGTCCCAGGACGCCGGCCTCCGGCCCGACGAGAACCGCATCATTCCCCCCAGCCCCGGGGCCGCCATCTCCGGCGGTGGCGGCCCCCTCCCTTTCGCCGCACCTCCGCCCGATGGCGGCGACGCCGACGACTCCTCCACGCACGCTGCCCGTTCAACCCCGCCGTAGCATCTGAACACCGCCGCGAGGCTCGCCCAGCACCCGCTATTCTTTTCCTCCCCCTCCTCCGCCGCCGCCGGAGTCGACCGCTGACCCTGCTGTCGGCACCGCTGTCGCTCCCTCTCGGAGAGAACTTTCCCGAAGCACGACACCTTCGGTGATCCCGGCTCCTCCTCCGGCACCGCCGACTTCCGGCAGCCCCCGCCGGGCGGCTTCTTCTTGGGAAATATCCTTCCATTCGTTGGACGCCGCGCACTGCGGCCGAGGTAGCCGGAATGTTGAATCTTGTTCGGCAGCCCCAGGATCGGCGCCTTCGTCTTCAAATTCCCGGAAAACCGCTGCGAATTCGACCTCGGCGGCTTACTGTTCGAGTTCTGCGACTTCGGATTGGTGTTTCCCTTCGTCGAATCGTCCCGATCGTAAACGACGTTCAAGTCCGTCCAGTGAATCTCGTCGCCGATCCGGACCTGGAACGACTCCGCCGGAAGGTCCGGGTCCTCCGTCGCCGCAGCCTCAGGCCGGCCGCCACCCTCGGCGAGGGTTTCGCAGACGACCTTGCCCTCGCCGCCTCCACCGCACACCTGGTGCATCTGGTCGTAATCAAGAGCTAGAGGGAGAAAAATACGGAGGTTAGAGAAGAGAGAGAGAGAGAGAGAGACGTGGGAGCGTGGAATGGGAGAAGGGGGTCGTAATTTTAAAGAACATCGGGGTATTTTGGGAAATTTCGGTGAAGATTTGAAGTCGTAAAGGGGTACTATTTATCAAGGGAGACGTCATTGCTCAGACTTGCTTGGCACGCGCCCCGGGTACCGGGTGTCGTTGGCCGTCTGATCAGCGAGAGTCGTCGCGTCGATGTTCGGTGTGCCGGCGGGCGGTGTGCGCAAGGCTGCCCGTCCGGTGGACCCCTATGCAATAGTGGACGAGTGTTTAGCCGCTCGACGACATTAGCCGTGGAGAATGCCAGAATTAATAGAATGGATACTGTTGTGAAATGGGATTGATGCGGCCTCTATTTAGGATCGAATCGATCTATTTTGATGAATTATTTGAGAGAAATAATGTAATATTTTATTCATGATTAGCTATAGATCGACCTAAGTCGATCTACAATTTTGACTGACTTATTAAAGATCATTTTCTAGCAAAATGATGTAGACCTTCATACCTCATTCTCGTCGGATTCAGATTGATCACCGAGCTATAGGATGACCTATCATAATCCATCAATAATCAATCTACAATCGTTCTTTGCTGAAACTGCATTCTTTCCAAATCGAAAAATTTGAATAAAAAGAGAATTCTTTACAATCTCGTCTTTTAAGAAGGAAGAAATCTTTCAAATCAATTCGGAATGATAAACTTGAAAAGCCGTTAGAGTCCGAAATGGATACGACTCCAATTCCTTTCCTATAAATAAAGAAACTTTGGGATCCTCCAAGTATGCCACTCAATTCAACGTTTTTTCTCCTCATTATTCTTCAATCTCTTATCTTGAGCATCGGAGGATCTTTACCGGAGAATATTTCGATGAAAATTTTATTGCAAATGAACGGACGAAGCTCCAGTAAAAATTCATTCTGAACCTCGTACTTCTCTCGATCTCATATTTTTCGGTGGTCGAACTCCTCCATCCTCATCGGTCGACCTCAAATCAAAAGATTCAGGAGCAATAAATACTAATTAGAAATTCTTTTCCTTGATATGGAGATGAATTTTTCATCTGAAATTTTTTTTTTTTGGTTATTAAGTATAGTTTAAGGTGGGAATCTACATCTCATTTCCTGCGGGTGTATTATTTGAAAGCTTTTTTAAAGTCACCTGATGATGAATATTATTAATAGTACAGATGCACGCTGGCCTGGAGCTGGACTTGACTGGTTGCTAATCTTAGCTAAATTGATAAAGACTTCTTGCGTATTGATCTAGCTTGATGTTGTAGTGTGAGCATATCCAAATATCTTATTCATGATAATTGTATGTCATTTAAGGATTTCATGTCGAATGACAGCTCACTGTTGCAACACTTTAGTGATGACAAACCAAGTAGATAATTTTTTGCAAGATGGTAGCAGGCTTTTTTCCGCAAGCAGGATTGGAAATTTCTATTTCTATTTTTATTTTTTAAAAAGAACCTTCCTTTTTTTTTTTTTTTGTATGCCACTAAATTTGCTACGAAATATTCTTGTATGGCCCTAAGAATCATAATGCTTGTCGATGATATCACTAATTGCATACATCTTAAGTTCATGGCCAATTTACCTTATTAATTAAATTTCTTATTGGTTGTGTAGTGGTCCTGGTGGAACTTGTTTTCGCTGATATTTAGATCGATAAAGTTATAAAACCTTATCATATGGTCAACCGTCCATCGGACCCGTACCCATAAAAAGGAAGAAAATCAAGGAACATAAAGTTATAATCAGGCATGTGCCATGAAAATGTATATCATTCAGACATTCAATATCATTATTATATTTTCTTTCAACACTATATTTTTTTTTTAGATTTCCTCATTTTGATTCTCTAACTACCACGAATATGTTGCAAAGTAATTGAACAGCCATAGTTTCATTGCTTACCACTCAGTTAATTAACAACATAGCAGTTTACCAACAAAAAAGAAAAAGAAAAAAAAAGAACAACTTAGCAGAAGAAACAAAAATTCAAGACTCATAGTACCACGACGGAAGCCAAGCGGCTGATTTCATAGTTCAATCACAATTTTCTTTTCTTTTTTTTTTTTTTCTGGGTAAAACTAGGGCAGTTTCATTTTAAATGCTGATGCGAGATTTCTAAAACCGTAACTTTTCGGGATTTTGCCCCTGAAGAAAAATAAAAGTAAAACGCTTCTGGATCCTAACAAAAAATAAAAAATAAAATAAAGCCCTGCCCTCGCCGTGACCGCGGGCGGCACATCGATTTGTTCCCATTTCCGGGCGGTGAGGCCCTAGCAGTCACGGCGGGCCAATGCCGTCTCTGACCCACCTGCCGCAAGTCTTCGTCGCAAAGCACAAAGTAAACAAAGTGGTATGGGGTGGGGTTACAAGGTCGGCTAGCTTTGATAAACTGAGACGGCACTGCATTATCTGACCGTAGAATCCTCTTTCTCCAGCATGTGCTCCATCTGATGTAACACTATAGTTTGACTAACCAACATACTGACGCAATAGCTTGTCGATAAAGAGATCTTCCAAAGATCGTCGCGTGGGTGAAGGAATTTTGATGCCGCCGTAAACGGGCTCGTGGGGACACGATAAGCGCGGCATCTTTCCTTCCCGTAGCTGCTTCCTGTTTGCTCGTTTGCCTTGCTGTGGGTGTCCGTGGAAGGAGGGTTGGGAATCCTGTCGCCCCAGGTCTCTTTGCTAACATCACACAAAATTATCCATCCATATTTGTTTTTTTCCCCATTTTTTATGGTGCTGGAAAAAAGAAAAGGTCCGTCGAAGTTTGAACCCTCTACTGCATTCGTTGTCTGTATGTCATCCAATTTAGCCAACGATACCATAAAACATACCGTGTGTCTAAAATGGGGGAAATTTTTATTCTGTTGCTTGAGCAATGGATGGAAGTCCGCTGCCTATTTGCAGGGAAAACTAGCTAGGTTGAAAATGAGACGGAATCCTCAAGATTTGGATTTGAAGCTGGAAGTAGGTACATTCTATAAACTGCTCGGGTGAGGGTCGCCTTGCAAATTTGATGGTCCCTATGAAGCTTAAACTTGTGAAGAATTAGTGCGTTATTAATGCTAATCAAATCTGTTGATGTAAAACCTTTTTACTGAATTAGTTGCATTTGTTTTACTCTATATACATAAACATCCAATTGAGGCAATTTGCTTTATGAATGCATGCAGCTCTAATAAACTTTATCAAATCTTAAATTTACAGCTAGACACGCATTAACTATTGAAATCTTCGAACTTCTACTTCGTCCACAAGCTCTTGGGAGTTGAAATTATAAAGTCAATTCAATAAGATACACCGTCATCTATCTTTTTTCTTAAAAAAGAAAAAGACATCCATATTAACTATTAATTGTTCTTTCAGCGAAAGTAAATCATCACATGTATTCAACCGTCTTGTGTAGTCTGTCTCCCCTCTTTACTATATGTTTGGGTTTCGAATCTTCCGTCCCCTTGTACGGCCCGGTTAAATGGTAGAAATGAGAACACAATTCCTAGCCATCATTTCGTTCAACCAGGGTTAGATGGTTTGAAGGAGATAAAAGAATAAGCAAATAATTTTAACCATCCGACACAATTGAACCTGCCACACACTTGTGTTACACGAAGTACTGGGATAGCACGTTGCGTCGTAGGCTCTGAAGAAGTGTGGACGACATCTAACCAAGGAATACAACATGTTTGTTCTAAAACCTATATGGTATGCTATTTTTCATACCAAAATTCAAGAGTTGTAATTAAGAGATTAAAACTAAAACAAGGGCATCGTTCGCAATCAGTAATCTTTCATAAAGGAGCTGCATCATGATCCTTCCTCTATCCCACCTAAACTTTGACGTAGAGAGAGCATGCCCCACAACCAAAGCATGTCAATAAAGGACAGAGAACAAGTCATCCAAGAGAAGAGTTGAAGCTATTTAAAAGGGGTAAAGGAGAGACCCACAGGGCTCTTTCTCACCAGCAGGGTCTCCAGCCAAGGAGCACGAGGCAGAGGCAAGTCTGGTACTTTTCTTCCCTTCTAGAAACTTTATTGATTCCAGTGAAAGTTCATAAAGCTCCGTCGAAGCCGTCGTTCTCGTTCAACCCAATAAGATACACGTGCCACCATTGAAACAAGAGTTAGGTTTCGTATCTTAAATAAATACAAGCAAAATATGACCATAAACCAACAAAACAATCATACACATCTAAGAAATGATATGGCAGGTAGATGTGATATGATTGCAGCATGAAGTCTACGATATTGATGGGAATGCAGTCAATGCATTCTGGCCCCTCCAAATCCACATGATGCGTGGTTCCGGTATGCACCTACTGTAACAACGATTAGCAAGCAATTGGTCTCAGAGAGCAGAAACTGGACTTTGGAAATAAATGCCTGTGCCGCGCAACTAGCTTGCGTGCAAGTGTGGTGGACTATCGTGTTAAAGCTAAGTAATCAGAATTTTTATTACATGATCGAGTTTCTTTAGTTTTTCAAGAATCTAGAAGGTTACTGGTTTTAGGGACCTATTTAATAGTCTCATGCAAGTAAGTGGTCACTTTCAATTTTTCTTCATATCTGTTCTATAATTAACAAGAGAGTACCGTTCATTGGATACAACGAGGACTTCGTGTCGTGCCAATTTCGGTGGCCAGCACTGGAAGCAACATCGTCATCCCTCCCTTCGGAATTAGGTCATGGAAGTTGCCCAAGAGTCAAGGAATAGATTCTTGTGTGTTGTGCATCAATTATTCATGGAAAGAAAGGGACGCGCACACCGTCCCATACGGCCGTGGTCATGTCGAGGGCCCAGGCTGTCGTCAAAATCAAATCCCATATGCAGGAAGAGAATAAAAATAATTTTTTATACACTATATTATATAATAAAATTAATATATAGTACATCAAATTATTAAAATATATAATCTTCATTTTTCAATATACATTTAATATCTTACAACATTAAAATTTTAAATAATAAAAATATTTTTTTAAAAAATTTATAATACATATTTATAAAAATAATGATATTTTTTCATCAAAATTATGGTATTCTTACAGAAAATATAGTATTTTATTTAGAATGTCATAATTTTTATAAAAAAATATCATAATACTCTTTCTACATATATTCATTATTTTTTTTCATGCCGTATTATAATACTTCTTCATAAAAATTATGATATTTTGAATAAAATATTATATTTTCTATGTAGGATGTCATAATTTTTATAAATGGGTGTCATAACTTTTTAAAATGAGCATTTTCGTCATTCAAAATTTCAAGCACAGCTGTGCATTAAATACATATTAAGTGGAGGCTACGTATTCCAATGGGTTGATTCGGTGCACTCCACGTTAATTTTATTATACCATATATGGTATACAAAATATTTCTTAAGAAAAAAATAGGAAAAATCATATCACAGCTCCACATTCTCACATCTAATATCTAGATTCATTTTAGGATTTTCAATTTCAGCTTGTACCTAAATAGATATGTATGTATGTTAAGGTTGGTTCCTTTCTTTTTGCTCTCCAAAGACTTCGAAACTAATCGTCATCCCAATGGTTGAATTTTTTTTTGAAAAAAAAGAACACATAAGATGAGATATTAACCATTCCATTTGTTACAAAGAATTTGAAAGTGATAACCATTGGAATTTTATTGCTTTTGTCATGATTTTATTCCTAATTTATGCTGGTTTCGTGTTCCAATTTCATTTAGGATTGTTGGTTTTTAATCCCAGTGCAAGTTAAGTTAAATTACGTCTTAGGCTCGATATACTTGAGCTTGTTTTTAGTTGAAGACTTGAAGTGGAACGGTGATGTTTTCAAGATGATTACATTTTTGTGGAGAAAAAAGTATGACTTCGGAAGAAAATTACGTGAAGAGAGTTGAAGAGATTTTTTTTTCCTTTTGTATGGGATGACTTTAGTGAGATGTTTTCACGAGGAGTCGTCAATTTTTTTGGTTTTAGTCTTTATTTCTATTTGAATAAACTAATTTTTCTCTCTAAGTTTTTTTACTTCCACTATTTTGGCTTAATTTATTTAATATTTATTTTGGATTGTGGGCCATGCATTTGATCTACTCCAACTAGTATGCCATTTTATAATAATATCTTTGAGTGGGTTGGTGGGTGATTTATTCTCTTTTATTCTTTTGAATAGGTGCAACAACTCATTGATTGGGCTTTGAATCTTCAAACACACATGCTGGCATTCAACATTTTGGCATCTTGATGATGATTCTACCAGAGTTAGGAGTGGTTGTGCACCCAAATCTTGTCACTATTTTAGTTGCATAGACAACCAAATGATTGATAGGGATTGAAACCCTGCAACAAAAAGGAGGTGGAAAACGGGGGGAATGGGATTTGCTATTTTCGTTTCCTTAGTTTTTACTCGATATATTGCAATTTGGTTGTCTCTAAATTTTGTTAGGTAAGCTTTCGGACGTTTGCAAAGCCGGTCCACGAGGCATGAGCTATAGGTCATTCCCTTTGGCTTAGAAGTCATGTGCTCTACTTGATAGGTTGTGGTGACCGGTGAAGACGTAAGGTAAAGGCTATTGGGTTTGAGAACTTACAGATCATTTGTGATATGCGCTATGCCATCAAACATCCCACAAGTCTTGGGTAAAGTTGCCAGCTAATCAAACTGATGGAATTCTGACTTGCATCAAGAGACTCAGATTTAAATCTTATCTTCAGAACAATATATATATATTTTAAAATACACTATTTAATAAAATTTGCATAGCTTGGAATAATATTGCACTAACAAAATAGTGATTTGAAAAATAATGTTATTACTTTTTAGAAAAAAAAAAAAGGCTATGGGATCTAAAAGATTAAATTAAAATAGCATATTATGGTCAACATATCGTTGCTGCATCTCTTCGATGAGATTAATAGCATGGAGGAGCTGGAGTAGATTGACACCAATCTGAACTCACGATCGCCTACAAAGAAAGTCTGTACAGTCGGAAAAAGAGATGGGGGTTCTCTATCAGGAAATCCTTCGATATTTAAGTCAGTAAAAATTGAAGTGTGAGAACAGTAATAATGGTATTATGAAAAAGAGAATCCTCTCTTTTTTTTCTTTTTTCTCTTACTTTATAGGAGAGAGTTTTGTAGATAGTTAGAATCGTTAGTGTCAGAGTAATGGATTGCTAGCAGTTGCTTACGGAGCTGACTATCTGCGTGTGAGACATCAGATGCTATTACATAGCATGGTCTACATGCTAAAGACTTCTTAGAGTTTTTGAGTTGGCTTGTAGAGTTTCAAGACGGAAATGCGATGAGGTCAATAGATAATCGATGATGAAGATCTCATCCGAAAGCCAATCTCATATGATTGGCTACCAATCGATAACATTGATGATGTGCAGATTGTTCATATCATGATGCCAAATGTTTGATATATTTTTAAGGATCGAATACATCATGAGATGATTTACTTGTTGCCCAATACATAGCCATTGTTCCCATTACAATCAATAACGATTTTAATGGCATAATGAAATAACACCACTATTGGAACTGCACCTTTTGATCAGCCAGTACTATACAATGTTTGACCACATTAATTACACTTCCAATATGAGCAACATCTTGCATGTAAATATCAAATGGGCATCATTATATGTTATCATGCATGTCAATCCTATATTGGATAATCCAAATGTCTAATGCCAGCAGCTTCTGCCGCAATGCTCATGCTATTGTATCAGGCTAGCCCCAAGATTAAGCCTTTCTAGCTTATACTAGCGCAGACTCGATGGCAGACCGAACCTACTAATAATTTTGTGCCAAGCCTTATAGCGATCAGACCCGAGCCCGTTGGAATTTGGAGCCCGTCGCTCCGAGGAAGCAAACCAAGAAATTTCTGACCGTTGGACGGCATCATTTCAAAAATAATAAATAAATAAATAAAGGACAACCCCCATGACCGTTACATTTCGAACATATAAAATGTGGGTACCTAAGAAAAAGAGGAAAGGAAAAGAGATCAAAAGGTAAAACAGAGAAGATGGGTTGCATCTCCTCCAAACTTCTGGCTACAACCAATCTTGATCGAGAAATCCGATTCTATGGCAGCAAGGCGGCCGCCGGCGATTGCCCGAACCACGTTGTCTCGCTTACTTCGAGCACTTATGGAGTACTAAATCTCGACAGGAATGAAGCCAAGGGGGAAGAAGAGGAGGAGGAGGCTGCGACCAAGAAATGGAAGAGACTTTCCGCTCCCCCTATCATCACTCCACCCAAAAGAAGGGTTCTTAAGGAAGAACCCTCAGAGATCATAAATGCATGGGAACTGATGAGGGATCTCGATAGCGAGATACCAATTTGGTCTTCAGTGAAGAAATCCACGAAACTGCATGCCTCGGTGCATCTATTTTCTCCGACCAAGTTCACGGCATCACCCAAGAAGCAGAAGAAGAAATCTGTAGGAAAGGAGAATAGCCCACTCGGCCGGGGTTCAGAAAGGTTGGATCTTGATTCCAATCGGATCTTGAGACCCTTCAGTTCCTCCGAAAATATGCAATGGTCTGGATCACATTCAGCAATTCCGAACAAGATCACTCCCATCAATACCAAGATCCAAAAATCAGGGAGAGATTCTGGAGTTTCAGGGTCGAGACGGAGTCTTAGCCCATTGTTTGATCCAGAGCTTCTTGCTACCTTCGAAAAAGAGCACTATGAAGAGCGGGAACAGATCAAGAATATGGTATTTCCAGTTAGAAGAGATAAAAAAGTCCATGATGCCAGCTTGCTGCTTCGGTCCTTTGAGGAGAAGTGCCCAACTGGTGGCGAGAACGTTGTGGTTTTGTATACGACAACGCTGAGGGGGATCAGGAAGACCTTTGAAGATTGCAATGCTGTTAGGTCCACAATCGAGTCTTATAATGTTAAGACCGTGGAGAGGGACATCTCGATGGACTCGGGATATAGAGAGGAACTGAGGTTGCTGATGGGGAAAAAGGAGGTGAGAGTCCCTGTGGTTTTCGTCAAGGGAAGGTTGATTGGTGGTGCCGCAGAGGTCTTAAAGTTGGAAGAGGAAGGCGAGTTGAGGTTACTACTGGATGGAATCCCGAGGGCAGAGGTGTGTTGTAAGGGTTGTGGAGGGGTGAGATTTGTTATGTGCGTGGATTGCAATGGCAGCTGCAAGGTGTTGGAAAAAGAGCAGAAGAAGATGGTGAGGTGTGGACAATGCAATGAGAATGGACTGATTCGCTGCCCCCTATGCTGCTAGGAAATTGATGGTGCACTTACCTTTCCTTTGTTATTTTGTGAGGTCTGTTTAGTCCAACTTATCAATTCTTTGGTCATTTCTTAATGTATGATGTATTTTATTAGGCCAGCAAACTGTCAGAATGGGTTGATCTAGTGTCTACCCTCAAAAGAGGTCAGATATCTCTGTTGTATGTACTTGATTAGTTCTCTATAACTTTAAGTATTCTATATAATCCTCTTTCTATAAACATTTTTTATTTGCACTATCTGTTCTTCTTGAGAAGGGCCATGGTTAGGAAAGGCATTAAGAATGGTCAAATTCTTTCTTTCCTTGGTTGTTGGAGAGACAGGGAAACCTTATGAAAGATCTGATTTATGCTGAATCGAATTTTTTAATTGTGTAAAACTCAACTTCGGAAGAGTCATTTTTGGTAATAATACTTGGAGCTCTATTGATTTTTGACAGTAAAAACGCTCCCCTGTTCTCGAAAAAAAAGAAGAAGTAAAGAACAAAAGATTTTTTGATGGGATTTTGTAGTGATATGGCTTATTTTATTGAATCACTCAACATTGCATTCACCGACCAACGATGCTGGCATTCTATTTTTACCACTCATCCATTCTTTTTTTGTTCATCTTTTGTAATTGAATTAACTTGGCGGTGAAAACTTACCCATCAACTAGATAAAGGATATGGTTATAATATTTTCCCATATTTTTTTTTTATTGTACTTGTTCATTCTTGTCATAAGATGAGTAAGATAAATTGATGAGAATGTGCCGGAAACTAGAGTGACATCGTATAAAGTCGGTATCTCATCTGCTTTCATGAGTTAACAGGCATGCAATTTTCAGTTAACATTGATCTACAACTCCCAGATGACTGCCTTATTTTTTAAGCGAAAATGTGAATATAATCTTTGATTTTCTTTTATAATCTTCATAAACTGCACAAATAAATGAAAGAACCTTAGGCAAAGAAGATTTGCTTGCACCAAGAATGACTTCATAACTGCATTTTGATATGGAATTCTTTGTGTGTAACATCCGAAGAGCGATACCATGCGTCAGTCGAAAAAGTTTTCTGCTTGACAATCAATATGCTAGATGTGGATTTGAGCAGTTGAACTAGTAGGTCAGAAGGGCTTGTCCATGGCCATCTGTGCATGTATTTTCCTTTTGGTGCTGATGTAGAGCCGCTATAGCAAACAATTGTCATCAATCCAGGATTCCATTTCAATATGGTATTCAATTTACCATCGTTGGAAATAGAATGCCGTCCATTTTGACTCTACGATGCCTCTCTACCGATCAAAAGAAGATAAAATGTTGTCAATAATTTTATTGCTTTATTTGCTTTCTCCTTATTGTATTCTTCTTCTTCTTCTTCTTCTTCTTTTGTGAGCAAAACCTCTTTTGAGGAACTATTAGATTTTTTAGTTCCGTGATGCTTGAGAACAGCTTTTTATGCAAATGTTTTATAACAATTGCATGTCTTTCTTGTTTTAAATAGGAAATATGAAGATCTTAGTGTTCAAAGAGCCTCAGTGCAATTTTCCTTGGTTTCTGTCTCATTTAGATTGACAAGCCTGCTGCACAACCTGCTTGCTAATAAAATAGCTTGCCTAGCCATAGATATCCTTGTCTTTGGATATGATTACCATTCAGAAATCCCTCTCCCCTCGCATACTTTTGGAAACAATTGTTAATATTTTCTTCTTGTATCATTTCACCTATCCTTTCAAGTATCCCTTTTTAAATTTAATAAAGTTACATTCCTTCGTATACGACGGTCTGACCACCTTCTGCCATTTTCCAATTTTTCCTGTTCAGCATTAGAAAAATATTTTTTGTTTGGGCGAATTGGAAGAAAATTTCACTGGTCATAAGAGAAACCCTCCATATGGCACTTCCTTTTCTATGGCGCATCATGAATTTGTCTTTTTTATCTCCCCTTCTCACAATCAGCCAAGGCCACTTCGCCTGCCAGAGAAAGATCGATCGATGAAATGGTTTCCTCAGAAGTTAGGGACAATATGGGCAGATGATTCGAGCATAAAAAATTTTTTTTCTCCAATGTGATTATGTTTTGCCGCAATCAATGGCAATTGTATCAATTGTTTCATGCTAAACTGCAGCACCACTGAATTTGTACGTAGTTGGGATAATCACTCTCAGCTGAACTTACATTAAGCATTGAATATTACCCGCAGAAAAGAAAATGTATGGAATGCAGAAATGGTTATCAGATGGTCCTTGAATCCTGAGGTAGCGCCGGTCAATGGAAAAGCACCTCCATAGCTAATGACATTCTATGGATGATATTGCCGCTTTCCTCCGATGGAGTAATCGAGAGAGGGCTGAATGATCTGAAAGCCTGGAAAAGAAGTCCTCTTATCGGAAATTATCCGACGGAAGACCCTTCGATGATTAAATCAGTCGGAGAAAGGAGGCAACTTGAAGGATGGTAGGAGCTTACCTGATCCTTCATTGCTTATCGATATTTATAAGATGAAGGATGCCATTACTGTGTAATTTTTATCCTTGAATATTTGAGACGTGGGAACTATGGTATTTAATGGACGATTATCTCATTAATTGCTGTTAATATAGAGTAATGAGCTGTTCGTGGCCAACTATTGTGCACCACATTCAAGAGCAATTAATGTCTTTATCGTATAACCATTCAGGAGTACAAGAAAATAGTCGATTCAACACTGATTAAGACATGCCGACTGATAATGGTGCCTTGTAGGGAGGCGAGTGTTTCTTTAGGAGTCGAGCGGATACCGAGTAGAATATGCCGAATGTGTATATTCAGCGGGAATCCATCGATGATGGTAGGTATAGTTCCATAGTTTCAATTGATAAGCCATCGATTATGTATTTTTCTTCGGGGTAGACTCGATTTTGGCAATTTGTTCGAAAAATGGCCGAGAATTCTAGTTGAACGGACGATAAGAGAGATAGATCATCGGGAAAGCGATATGCCCCAACAGATAATTTACATGGCCATTAATATGTCATGGTATCTAGACATGACATCATTTTATTTTTACCCTTTCAATGCTTCACTTGAATGTATTTATCGTATGTTAATAACAAGACTGCTTCTCCCAGCAATTTAGATGATCCTTGTATGCTGTGCTACATAACATATCTTGGGCAATTCCAGCATATTGGATGCCATGTTAGCATCATCATCAAGGAATTGATTGTTAAATTTTTTTTCTCATGATTACTTTCTGTTAAAATAATTATGTAATATTCGTCAATGAATGAGAGTAGTTGAAACTCAGCAATAACTGTACTGAAGTGTTGTGACATATAATCAAGCCTTTATCATCAAAAAAAAGACATATAATCAAGCGTAGGATCTTCTAGAGCATGGTAGCCTTGGTAGTTGGTACAAAACCATCAGAATAATTTTTGCAGATTCACTAAAGCATTACCTGTACCACAACATATCACGGTGGTGGTGGCACAATTTACTTTTATAAAGATCAAGCCACATAACATGGTCCCAAAGATCATTTTTATGCTGCATCATGCATAAACTACATAATTTGATGAGGATGAGCTGAGAAAATAGAAAAAAAATCTATAAACATGTTCATATGAAACTTGCATTGTGCATCTTGCTAGATGAGAAGGCTTCTCATTTGAAAATGCTACTATTTCTTCAAGGATCACATCTCTAGTTGTTCAAAAATTATTAGGATGCGCTTGGTTGGAGAGAATGAAGATATGGAATGGGAATTGGAATGAGTGACTCCTATTCTAGCTACTTGGTTGAGGAAGTTTCATTTTTATTTTCATTCTAGGATGGAATGGGAATGATCCACTTTCTCTAAATCCATTCCAAGGTTTTTCCTACGGATTCAAGGAATATTTCAGAATTTAATAAATTTTTTTCTAAAGCATCCCTCTTATTGAATTATTTTATCAAAAAAATCTTCCTCCCATGACCTGTCTCCTAAAAGACCCGATGGACTCCCTCAAATAAAAAAAAAAGGAGAAACCTAGCCTCTCGTGGATCTCACGATCACTGTCTCCTTGCACCGGCGACCAAAAGACCATCTCCCACCTCCGTATCAGTTCCCTAGTTGCTCTACCCCCATTGATTCTCCACTTCTCTAATTCTCCATGAGGAAGGGTCTGCCCATTTTCATCTCTCATGACCTCCTCGGCTCCATCCCATCTCCTGACTTTGATCTTCTTCACGTCAGCCCGGATCATTAGTAAGTCTCTCCCTCCCCTCTCTCAATCTCTTTGTATATCTAGATGGATAAGAAAGGTGTTTGAGAAGATGCCTAACTAACTATATCAGAAAAATATTTGTTCTTTGCTCAGCTAGAGATATTTATATTGATCTAACTATGTACATGTTTTTGATTTTTTATTTTAATCCACTCGTTTGGTGCGTTTTGAATGTGCTGATTTGCTAGTAGCTTTAGTTATGGTAGCGGCTATCTTAATGCATTTTGAATGTTTGTTCGGTAGGAAATTTGAGTTGATTTTGATTCCCATCTTTAAATGAACCAAGCACTTTGAGGGAGTTAGTCATTCCAATTCATTTCGATTCCAGTTCCTGTCGCAAACCAAGCATACCCTAAATTCAATACATGAAAATGCATGTAAGGAAACCGATATCTGCAGTAAAAATTAAGTAAAACAGCCAAAAGCCGGCAACAGAAAGCAGGACAGCTGATAAGTGCAATGGAAACTAGAAGTTGAATTGGAAAATGAATTAAGCTGAATTTCTTGAACCCACAAAAAGAAACATGTTACATCCCATCGTGCCCCTTACCTAACATTCTCGATAAGCATATGACCTACTCCATCCGGACGAACAGAACTGCTGACTTGCACTTCCCTGTAATGGTTATAAAATTTCCCCTTACCACCATGATCTAAAAGATGGCTCCTCTCTATCTCTCTCTCTCTCTCACACACACACGCACGCACGCACGCACATACACACACCACCACTCTTACTCCTCACTGCTTATTGAATTCCTCCATATTTAAGGTTACTCAATGAGACTGAACTAAAAGTTGGATGATATTTCTCCATGTTGAATATGGCACACCCACGATATCCTAAAATATAAGTTTGAAATCCTTTAAATTTTTAAAGTCTTTCAAAGATGATGCCCTTAGATGCTAGGATGCCCCAATGAACTGTCATTTCTTGCAATAAGTTTATGAAGCAACCATACTGATTAGCCCCACCAACCAGAAGACCTATAATTGATAGAATAGTATGTACAACTAAATTTAGACTTTTAGAGGGAAAGAAGAAAAACATTCATGGGCTTCCTTGAATCTTTCAGCATTTTATATTGCTTATTTGAAATTTGAGTAATTGTAAAAGTTTTTCTTATGCTTATACGGCAAATAATAAGTTCAGCTGCATTATGCTGCACATTAAAATTTTATTGTATCTCTAAATAGATGTTCTCAGTAGAATCTTTTTTTTATCTGCTTGTACAAAAGTTAATTTCTCAAATTTTGATAGTATTGACGCAGAATCTGGTTATTGCCGGAATTAGCTGGAGCAGAGGTGGACGAGATTGCCGTCGGAGACCTGTAAAATGAAGTTCCGTCCGGAGCCGGTGGGGGGTGGCTCCGATAGGACCCTCCGACGATCAAGTCAGCTCTGATCAACAGGAATGGAGTGCTCGGGAATGATTTCCGCAAAGCTTAGAGTAGAAGAGAACTTAGAGCATAGAGATCAGAGGTTAGCGATTAGATGATAGCGTATCTGGAGGATCCTTTTTATAGGCAGAGCTTGATGGTGACAGCTGCAGCTGTCTGATGGTGGGTCGCTCGAGACTACATCGGATTTGATGCGGAGAGGATGGTGTCATCAGGTCGAAAACGACAGCCATGCCGTCCGATAATGGTGGGCTGCTCGAGGTCTGGCAGAGCCGCTGTAGCATCGCCTGTGGCAGACTGACGGTGACCGTTCGTCCAGCTTTAATAGCCATGGCTCTCAGAAAGCAGACATTGATCGATGAACTTCGGCATATATCGATTCCAGGGGAGTTCGACCAAGGAGAAGCTCGGAAGGAGTTCGGTCGCTGAGGAGTTCGACCGTGGGAGTCCGAAGGAGCTCGACCGACTGAAGGGACGATCGCTTGAGGAGTTCGATCGAGGGACGACTGCTGAGGAGTTTGGCCACTGGAAGTCCGAAGGAGCTCGACCGGCTGAGCAGTTCGACCGGCTGTAGGAGTTTGGCCGCTGAAAGTCCGAAGGAGCTCGATCGGTTGAAGAGATGGCCTCTTGAGGAGTTCGATCGAGGGACGACTGCTGAGGAGTTCGGCCGTTGGGAGTCCGAAGGAGCTCGATCAACTGAGCAGTTCGGTCGGCTGCAGGAGTTCGGCTAAGACCCGTCCGTTGAAGCTCTTCCACAGCTACTGGTTGTATTAGGCTGAGCATCGAACTAGACTTCAGTAGGAGCGGGGTTTATCCCCAACAATAGTCCCCCCACTCTCGAATTCGAAACTCGAAGAAAGGGAGTGCAGAAAAGATGACTGCCGAAGTCTTCTTCCGAACTCCGTGCTGGTTCAGATAGAAGCTCGGGGGAGATCTCATCTTCAGCTAAAGTTGAAGCCCGGGGGAGATTCTATCTCCAATCAAGGTTGAGGTAGGCCTCATTTCCTGCGACCAAGGTCGGAGGTTGAGCTCCTTGGGGGATGATATTGTCTTCAGCAGTCGAGGTTGACTCAGGAAAGGTCTCCTCTCCTGCAGCCGCGGTTTAACACGGGCGCTCGGAAGAGATCTGGTCTCTGACCGAGGTTGACGCGGTCGCTCGGGAGAGATCTTATCTCTGGACGAGGTTATCTCCGATCTTATCTCTGATCGAGGTTGTCGCGGGCCAAGGTAGTCACGGTCGATCGGGAGAGATCTTATCTCTGGTCGAGGTTGACTCAGTCGCTCGAAAGAGATCTTATCTCTAGTCGAGGTTGTCCATGGTCGCTCGAAAGAGATCTTATCTCTAATCAAGGTTGATGGTCTTTGATCTGCTCGTGTTAAGACGAGGTTCTCCTCCTGTTCCTAACACGGCAACTATTGACTGCTTCTTTTCTGGTCAAGGTTGTCGTGGGCCGAGGTAGTCACGGTCGGTCAGAAGAGATCTTATCTCTGATCGAGGTTGACACGGTCGCTCGGGAGAGATCTTATCTCTAGCCGAGGTCGCCTCTCGAGAGAGATCTTATCTTTAGCCGAGGTTGCCGCTCGGAAGAGATCTTATCTCTGGCCGAGGTTGACGCGGTCGCTCGAAAGAGATCTTATCTCTAGTCGAGGTCGTCCATGGTTGCTCGAGAGAGATCTTATCTCTAGCCGAGGTTGACACGGTCGCTCGGAAAAGATCTTATCTCCTGCGCTCGAGGTTGATGGAGATCCTGTCTTCTGTTAGACTTCAGAGGTCGGATTTTGATTTTGCTCACGTTAGGACGAGGTTCTCCTCCTATTCTGTTAGGACAAGATTCTCCTTCTATTCTTAATGAGCTGTGGGGGCACATAAGGGCCATTGTTAGGGCCTCTCCCTCCATCTCGTCCTTTGTGAATGAGGCTTTCGACTTTGCTCGCGTTAAGACGAGGTTCTCCTCCTATTCCTAATGGGCTATGGGGGCACATAAGGGCCGCTGTCAGAGCCTCTCCCCCCATCTCGTCCTTTGTGAACGAGGTCTTCGACTTTGTGAACGAGGCCTTCACTCGGGAGAGATCTTATCTCTGGCCGAGGTTGTCCATGATCACTCGGGAGAGATCTTATCTCTAGTCGAGGTTGACTCGGTCGCTCGGGAGAGATCTTATCTCTAGCCGAGGTTGTCCACAGTCGTTTGGAAGAGATCTTATCTCTGGTCGAGATTGTCCATGGTCACTCGGAAGAGATCTTATTTCTAGCCGAGGTTGACTCGGTCGCTCGAAAGAGATCTTATCTCTAGTCGAGGTTGATGGTCTTTGACCTGCTCGTATTAGGATGAGGTTCTCCTTCTATTTCTAACACGGCAACTATTGACTGCTTCTTTCCTGACCGAGGTTGTCGCAGGCTGAGGTAGTCACGATTGGTCGGGAGAGATCTTATCTCTGGCCGAGATTGACACGATCGCTCGGGAGAGATCTTATCTCTAGTCGAGGTCTTCTCTTGGGAGAGATCTTATCTCTGGCCGAGGTTGACGCAGTCGCTCGGAAGAGATCTTATCTCTAACCGAGGTCATCTATGGTCGCTCGGGAGAGATCTTATCTCTAGCCGAGGTTGACATGGTCACTCGGAGGAGATTTTATCTCCTGCGTTCGAGGTTGATGGAGATCCTATCTCCTGTTAGACTTTGGAGGTCGGATTTCAACTTTGCTCGCATTAGGATGAGGTTCTCCTCCTGTTCCGTTAGGACGAGGTTCTCCTCCTATTCCTAACGGGCTGTGGGGGCACATAAGGACCGCTGTTAGGATCTCTCCTCCCATCTCTTTCTTTGTGAATGAGGCCTTCGACTTTGCTCGCGTTAGGATGAGGTTCTCCTCCTGTTCCTAATGGGCTGTGGGGGCACATAAGGGCCGCTGTCAGGGTCTCTCCCTCTGTCTCGTCTTTTGTGAACGAGGTCTTCGACTTTGTGAACGAGGCCTTCGCTCGGGAGAGATTTTATCTCTGGTCGAGGTTGTCCACGATCGCTCGGGAGAGATCTTATCTCTAGCCGAGGTTGACTCGATCGCTCGGGAGATATCTTATCTCTAGCCGAGGTTGTCCACGATCGCTCGAGAGAGATCTTATCTCTGACCGAGATTGTCAACGGTCGCTCGGGAGAGATCTTATAGCCGAGGTTGACACGATCGCTCGGAAGAGATCTTATCTCTAGTCGAGGTTGTCAACAATCGCTCGGGAGAGATCTTATCTCTAGCCGAGATTGTCAACGATCGCTCAAAAGAGATCTTATCTCTGGCCGAGGTTGACTCGATTGCTCGGAAGAGATTTTATCTCTAGCCGAGGTTGACCACGATCACTCGAAAGAGATCTTATCTCTAGCCGAGGTTGTCAATGGTCGCTCGGAAGAGATCTTATCTCTAGCCGAGGTTGACTCGGTCACTCGGGAGAGATCTTATCTCTAGTTGAGGTTGTCAACGATCGCTCGAAAAAGATCTTATCTCTAACCGAGGTTGACCACGGTCGCTCGAAAGAGATCTTATCTCTAGCCAAGATTGCTGGTCTTTGACCTGCTTGTATTAGGACGAGGTTCTCCTCCTGTTCCTAACATGGCAACTATTGACTGCTTCTTTTCTGTCATCACATAGTTTTTGCATCCAGAAACAATATTATTGAAAGGAAAGAATTTTACCGAGGGAAAGTTACTCACAGCATATCCCCATTTCAGGGTCGTGGGGGCGTTGTTCGTCCGAGTTTCCTTGGGCAGCAAGGCCTGGGTCAGACGACCTCCTCTATCTCGTGCTGGCCTTCTCAATTTGGAGCAAGCTTCTCTTGACTTTGTCGCTGGGAGACGATGAATCGTCGATGTACCAAGCTCCTTCCAGGGGTAACGTTGATGACGCCATGAGGCGGCCGACCTCCATATTATTTCTGACTACGGTAGCATCCTTGGTCGATCTTCTACTTCAGACTGGCATTAGAGGAATTTACTCAACCGCCCCTTTCTGACGAGCTCCTCAATTTCATCTCGAAGGTGAATGTATTTCTTAGTATCGTGGCCGTGGTCGCAATGGTAGGGGCATTGCTTGCTTCGATCGTGCATGTTTGGGGGAGACCGTAGTCTTTCTGGCCTTGGCAGCTCTTTCTTAACCTCCATGAGAATTTGAGTTCAAGGGGTGTCGAGGGGGGCGTAGTTATGAAATCTTTCGGGAGGAGGACTTCTTCGCGCCTTTCTGTCGGGGCTTCCTTGGTGGCGAGCTTGAAAAGTTCGGGCCTTGCTTGCATTGGGGAGGTCGTGAGCACGACCGAACTTTCTATGGAACCTTCTACGGGAGAACTTCATGCTCCTTTGTCGGGGCTTCCTTGGAGTCATACTCGAGAGGAAGTTCGGCTTCGCTTGCGCCGAACTTCATTTCGATGATGAGTTTTGAGGGGGAGTTCGGCCTTGCTTCCGTAGAAGTTCATTCCGATGATGAGCTTCGAGGAGGAGTTCGGCCTCGTTTGCGCCAAAGTTCATTCCGCTTTCCCGCGAAACCTTCCACGGAAGAACTTCATGCCCCTTTGTCGAAGCTTCCTTGATGATGAGCTTCGAAGGGAGTTCGGCCTCGCTTATGCGGGGAGGTCGTGGATGCGGTCGAACTTCCTGTGGAACCTTCTATGGAAGAACTTCATGCTCCTTTGTCGGAACTTTCTTGGAGTCATACTCGAGAGGGAGTTCGGCCTCGCTTGCGCCGAACTTCATTCCGATGACAAGCTTTGAGGGAGAGTTCGGTCTTGCTTCTGTCGAACTTCATTCCGTCTTCTTGTGAAACCTACGGGAGAACTTCATGTCCTTTTGTCGGGACTTCCTTAGAGTCATACTCGAGAGGGAGTTTGGTCTCGCTTGCGTCGAACTTCATTCTGATGATGAGCTTTGAGGAAGAGTTCGGCCTTGCTTCCATCGAACTTCATTCCGATGATGAGCTTCAAAGGAGAGTTCGGCCTTGCTTCCGCCGAACTTCATTTCGATGATGAGCTTCAAGAGAGAGTTCGGCCTCGCTTCCGCCGAACTTCATTCCGCTTTCCCACGAAACCTTCCGCGGGAGAACTTCATGCTTCTTTGTCCGAACTTTCTTGATGATGAGCTCGAGAGGGAGTTCGGCCTCGTTAGCGCTGTCGAACTTCGTTCTGCTTCTGCTGAAGAACTTCTGCTCTCCGTTTCTCCATTCTTAGGGTGATTGGTATGTCCGAATGCTCTTTCTTAAGATCGATTCCTCACATCCTCATGGTGGGTTTGTTGGCAAAGTCTCCATCGGAGATTATCGCACGGCCAGCATCATCTCGGCGGAGTCACGAATCTGACTAGCAGGTTGAACTGCTCCATATTTGCGGTGGCTTCGTATGGAACCTGGGCTATCGGAACTGAAAGGGAGCAGATGGATCTGGCGTGCAGGCCGCCGATCGTCGAGTCAAAGCTCTCATGGGAGGCATTTTCTCTTCGAAAAAGAACTCTAGTGAGTAAGAAGAGAGATCTCCAAAGAGAAAAAAGAAAAATCATTGTCGAGCACTTCTTTAAGAACAAGAGAACCTCGGAGGTTCATGCCCTTCCTCTAGCGCCAATCTATTGACGCAGAATCTGATCATCGTCGGAATCAGCTGGAGTGAAGGTGGACGAGGTCGCCGTCGGAGATCTGCAAAATGAAGTTTCGTCTGGAGTCGGTGGGGGGGTGGCTCCGGTAGGACCCTCCGACGATCAAGTCAGTTCTGACCAACAGGAATGGAGTGCTTGAAAATGATTTCCATAGAGCTTAGAGTAGAAGAGAACTTAGAGCATAGAGATCAGAGGTTAGCGATTAGAGGATAGCGTATCTGGAGGGTCCATTTTATAGGCGGAGCTTAATGGTGACAGCTGCAGCTGTCTGATGGTGGATCGCTCGAGGCTGCACCGGGTTTGATGCGAAGAGGATGGTGTCGTCAGATCGAAAGCGACAGCCATGCCATCCGACGGTGGTGGGCTGCTCAAGGTCTGGCGGAGCCGCTGTAGTGTCATCTGTGGCAGACTGACGGTGATCGTTCGTCCAGCTTTAATAACTATGGCTCTCAGAAAGCAGACATTGATCGATGGACTTCGGCATATATCGATTCCAAGGGAGTTCGGCTGAGGAAAAGCTCGAAAGAAGTTCGATCGCTGAGGAGTTCAACCGCTGGAAGTCCGAAGGAGCTCAGTCGGCTGAAGGGACGGTCGCTTGAGGAGTTCGATCGAGGAACAACTACTGAGGAGTTCGACCGCTGGGAGTGTGAAGTAGCTCGATCGGCTGAGCAGTTTGGCCGGTTGCAGGAGTTCGATCGCTGGGAGTCCAAAGGAGCTCGGCTGGCTGAAGGGACGGCCTCTTGAGGAGTTCGATCGAGGGATGACCGTTGAGGAGTTTGGCCGCTGGGAGTCCGAAGGAGCTCGACTGACTGAGCAGTTCGACTGGTTGCAGGAGTTCGGCTAAGACCTGTCCGTTGAAGCTCTTTCGTGGCTACTGGTTGCATTAGGCTAAGCATCGAACTACACTTCGGTAAGAGCGGGGTTTATCCCCAACAATAGTCCCCCCACTTCCGAGTTCGAAACTTGAAGAAAGGAAGTGCAGAAAAAATGACTGCCAAAGTCTTCTTTCAGGCTCCGTGCTGGTTCAGGTCGAAGCTCGGGGGAGATCTCATCTCCAGCTAAAGTTGAAGCCTGGGGGAGATCCCATCTCCAACCGAGGTTGAGGTAGGCTCGTCTCCTGACAAATAGTTTAGGAGGTCATATATCTTCGCAGTCGAGGTACTGAACCAGAGAAGGTCTCCTCTCCTATAGCCGTGTTTAACATGGCGCTCGGAAGAGTCTGTTCATGATCGAGGTTGACGCGGCGCTCAGGAGAGATACTTATCTCTAAGGTGGGTGTCTCCCGATCTCCTCTGATGAGGTTTGCGCAGACCGAGGTAGTCCGATCGATCGGGAGGATCTTAACCTTGTCGGGTGCTCGTCAGCTCAAGAGATATCTTATCTCCTAGCCGAGGTTGTCAAACCGTCGCTCGGAGCATTCTTATCTCTAGCCGAGGTTGTTCTATGTTCGCTCGGAAGAGATCTATCTCTAGCGAGGTTGATGTCTTGATTCTGTCATATATGATGAGGTTCCCTCCTATTTCTGACACTGGCACTATGACTGCTTCTTTCGATCGAGGTTGTCGCGGCTTGATTGTAGTATGCTCGTTGATAATGATGATTTTATCTTCTCTATCCATGATATGAACGGTCGAGAGATCTTCTCTAAGACCACTCAGAGATCTTTCTTGGCCAGATTTGCCGCTCGAGAGGATTCTACTCTTCGAGGTACGGTCCTGCGGAAGAGAATCCATCTCTCCCGAGTTCGTCCACGTGCTCGAGAGAAATCTCTAGCCAGTTCACTCGATCGGAGGAATCTTATTCCACCGAGGTTGATGGAATCCGCCTGTTAGACTCGAGGTCGTTTCGATTTCCGATTAGGACGATTTCTCCTATTTCTGCAACAGGACACCTATTCCATGCTCACCTCTGTTCCCTTCAATGTTGTCCTTTGTAAGAGTTCTTTGGCGCGTAGGAGAGATTTATTCTAATGGATTGGAGGCACTCAAGACCAGTCATGTATCTCTATCCAAGGGTCGCACAACATCGGGAAGAGATTTTAGTCTTAGTTGAGAATTTAGCCGCTCAGGAGAGATCTATCTCTAGTCCGAGGTTGACGCGGTCATTCGGAAGAGATCTTATCTCCATAAGCCCGGGTCGTCCACAGAGGTCAGCAGAACGCGTCGAAAAGATCTTATTTCGTACTAGCCGAGGTCTAGACACGGTCGCGTCTGCTCGAGAAACTATCTTTCCGCGCCTGAGATTTTGAGTGGAATCTATTTTCTTTAGACTTCGGAGTCGATTCGACTTGCTCATGTTAGGTATGAAGGTTTCTCCTCCTATTCCATTAGGATGAGGTCTCCTCCATATTTCTTAATGGCTATGAAAGACTATATAAGAGGCCGCTGTCAAACCTTCCTCCATCTCTGTCCTTTGTGAACGAGGCCTCCGACTTTGCTTGCGTTAGGACGAGATCGTCCTCCTCCTATTCCTAACGGATCCTGGGGGATAGCATAAGGGCCAGTTGTCAAGGGCCTCTCCCCCTGCTCGTCCTTTGTGAACGAGGTCTTCGACTTTGTGAACGAGGTCTTCCCTCGGAGAGATCTATCTCTGACCAAGGTTGTCTATGGTGGCTCGGGAGAATCTTATCTCAGCGGGGTTGACTCGGTCGCTGGAGAGATCTTACTCTAGCCGAGGTTTGTCCATGGTCGCGCTCAGGAGAGATCTTATCTCTGGCCTAGTTGTCAACGGTCCGCTCGAGAAGAGATAATTATCTCTAAGTCGAGGTTGTTTAATGGTTGCTCGGGAGAGATCTTATCTCTAGTCAAGGTTTGTCCACGATCCGCTCGTCGAGAGATAATTATCTCTGGTCGAGGTTGACTCGATCGCTCAACGAAGAGATTTATCTCTGGTCGAGGGTTGACCATTGATCGCTCGAAGAGATCTTATCTCTAGCTGAGGGTTGTCATGATCGTCGGTGAGAGATCTATCTCTAGCTGGGTTGACTGAGGTTGTCAATGATCGCTCGGGAGAGATCTTATCTCTAGCTGAGGTTGACTCGGTCGCTCAGGAGAGATCTTATCTTTAGCCGAGATTGTCAACGGTTGCTCGAAAGAGATCTTATCTCTAGCCGAGGTTGACCACGGTTGCTCGGAAGAGATCTTATCTTTAGTCGAGGTTGATGGTCTTTGACCTGCTCATGTTAGGACGAGATTCTCCTCCTATTCCTAACACGGCAATTATTGACTGCTTCTTTTCTGTCATCGTATAGTTTTTGCATCTAGAAACAATATTATTGAAAGGAAAGAATTTTATCGAGGGAAAGTTACTCGCAGCATATCCCCATTTTAGGGTCGTGGGGGCGTTGTTCGTCCGAATTCCCTTGGGCAGTAAGGCTCGGGTTGGACGACTTCCTCTATCTCGTGCTGGCCTTCTCAATTTGGAGCAAGCTTCTCCTGACTTTGTCACTGGAAAACGACGAATCGTCGATATACCAAGCTCCTCCCAGGGGTAACGTTGATGACACCGTGAGGCGGCCGACCTCCATGTCGTTTCTGGCTATGGTAGTATCCTTGGCCGATCTTCTGTTTCAGACTGGCGTCGGAAAATTTACTCAGCCGTCTCTTTCTGATGAGCTCCTCAATTTCGTCTCGAAACTGAATATATTTCTCAGTGTCGTGGCCGTGGTCGCGATGGTAGGGGCATTGCTTGCTTCGATTGCGCATGTTTGGGAGAGACCGTAGTCCTTCTGGCCTTGGCAGCTCTTTCTTAACCTCCATAAGAATTTGAGTTCGAGGGGCGTCGAGGGGGACGTAGTCGTAGAACCTTTCGGAAGAAAGACTTCTTCGCATCCTTCTGTCGGGGCTTCCTCGGTGGCGAGCTTGAAAAGTTTGGGCCTTGCTTGTGCTGGAAAGGTCGTGAGCGTGGCCGAACTTTCTGTGGAACCTTCTGCGGGAGAACTTCATGCCCCTTTGTCGGGGCTTTCTTAGAGTCACACTCGAGAGGGAGTTCGGCCTCGCTTGCACCGAACTTCATTCCGATGATGAGTTTTGAGGGGGAGTTCGGCCTTGCTTTTGCCGAACTTCATTCCGATGATGAGCTTCGAGAGGGAGTTTGGCCTCGCTTGCGTCGAAGTTCATTTCGCTTTTCTGTGAAACCTTCCATGGGAGAACTTCATGCCCTTTTGTCGGGGCTTCCTTGATGATGAGCTTCGAAGGAAGTTTCGGCCTTGCTTGCGGGAGATCGTGGATGCGGCCAAACTTTCTGTGGAACTTTCTGTGGGAAAACTTCATTCTCCTTTGTCGGAGCTTCCTTGGAGTCATACTCGAGAGGAAGTTCGGCCTCGCTTGTGCCAAACTTCATTCCGATGACGAGCTTTGAGGGGAGTTCGGCCTTGCTTCTGTCGAACTTCATTCCATCTCCTTGTGAAACCTATCGCTTGAAGAAATTCATTCCCTTTTATCGGAGCTTCCTTAGAGTCATACTCGAGAGGGAGTTCGGCCTCGCTTGCACCAAACTTCATTCCGATGATGAGCTTTGAGGGAGAGTTCGGCCTTGCTTCCATCGAACTTCATTCCGATGATGAGCTTCGAGGGAGAGTTCAGCCTTGCTTCCGCCAAACTTCATTTCGATGATGAGCTTCGAGAGAGAGTTCGGCCTCGCTTCCACCGAACTTCATTCCGCTTTAGGGGAGCTCGGCTTTGCTTGCCCGAACTTCATTTTGCTCTCCTACGAAACCTTCCGCAGGAGAACTTCATGCTTCTTTGTCCAGACTTTCTTGACGATGAGCTTGAGGGGGAGTTCGACCTCGTTAGCACTGTCAAACTTCATTCCGCTTCTTCTGGAGAACTTCTGCTCTCCGTTTCTCCTTTCTTAGGGCGATTGGTATGCCCGAATGCTCTTCCTTAAGGTCGGTTCCTCGCGTCCTCATGGTGGGTTTGCTGGCAAAGTCTCCGTCGAAGGTTGTCGCACGGCCAGCATCATCTCGGTGGGGCCATGAACTCGATCAACAGGTTGAACTGCTCCACATTTGCGGTGGCTTCGTGTGGAACCTGGGCTATCGAGGCTGAAACGGGAGCAGATGGATCTAGCGCGCAGGCCACCGATCGTCGAGTCGAAGCTCTCATGGGAGGCATTTTCTCTTCGAAAAAGAACTCTAGTGAGGAAGAAGAGAGATCTCCGAAGAGGAAAGAGAAAAATCATCGCCGAGCATTCCTTTAAGAACAAGGAAACCTCGGAGGTTCATGCTTTTCCTCTAGCACCAATCTGTTGACGCAGAATTTGGTCGTCGCTGGAATCAGCTGGAGTGGAGGTGGACGAGGTCACCGTCGGAGACCTACAAAATGAAGTCCCGTCCAAAGCCGGTGGGGGGGTGGCTCCGGTAGAACCCTCCGACGATCAAGTCAGCTCTGGCCAATAGGAATGGAGTGCTCGAAAATGATTTCCACAGAACTTAAAGTAGAAGAGAACTTAGAGCATAGAGATCAGAGATTAGCGATTAGAGGATAGAGTATCTGGAGGGTCCTTTTTATAGGCGGAGCTTGATGGTGACAGCTGCAGCTGTCTGATGGCGGGTCGCTCGAGACTGCACCGAGTTTGATGCAGAGAGGATGGTGTTGTCAGGTTGAAAGCGACAGTCATGCCGTCCGACAATGGTGGGCTGCTCGAGGTCTGGCGGAGTCGCTATAGCATCGCCTGTGACAGACTGACGGTGACCGTTCATATAGCTTTAATAGCCATGGCTCTCAGAAAGCAGGCATTGATCGATGAACTTTGGCATATATCGATTTCAGCGGAGTTCGACCAAGGGGAAGCTCGGAAGGAGTTCGGCTGCTGGGAGTCCGAAGGAGCTTGACCGGCTGAAGGGACGGCCGCTTGAGGAGTTCGACCGAGGGACGACTGCTAAGAAGTTCGGTCGGCTGCAGGAGTTCGACCGTTGGGAGTTTGAAGGAGCTTGGCCGACTGAAGGGACGGCCGTTTGAGGAGTTCGACCGAGGGATGATCGTTGAGGAGTTCGATCGCTGAAAGTCCGAAAGAGCTCGACCGACTGCAGGAGTTCGGCTAAGACCTGTCCGTTGAAGCTCTTCTGCGGCTACTGGTTGCATTAGATTGAGCATCGAATTAGACTTCGATAGGAGCGGAGCTTATCCCCTGCTAGTCTTGCACATCTCATTTTTTTAAGAAAACTGTAGGGAATCCATCCCTTATTTCATTAAGAAAATGAAATGCGAAAAGAGAGGGTGTGGTAGAGATGTTATATATCTAATAATATTGAATTTTGCTATGTGCATTACAATTGCCAGTTATAGTGTCCACATGCATCATACATCTAACAAAACCATTTCGGTTTCGTAGATTGTATGAGACAAGGGAAATTGATTACAATAAAGCTCGAGTACCATAAGTAAGGAAGCGAACCGCTGCAATGAAAAGAATTAAAGCTTCGGCAACAAGGAAAGTAAAAGTCGGCGACTGGGATACGTCGTGCCCGTCCAGCCCCGTAACAAAAGGATCGTTACGTTATGTATCATTTTAAAAAAAAGAAAAAAAAAGAAGGATCGTTCGGCCGATAGGCCAGAATATTTTTGGGTACCACAGTTCTCATCGACTAAAACCCTCCGCCTTCTACTAGGGCTCTTCTTACCCTATATAAGAAAGCTCGACTAGGGTTCGAAGAATTTCTCGATGGAACCCTCGTAGTTCTCTCTGATTGTCGTTTGTGGAACGCTCTTAGCCCTCTAAATCTCCTAGCGTAAGTCTTTCTTCATTCTTATCCACTCCTTCTTCTTCTTCTTCTTGTTTATCTGTTCTTCCTGATCTTGGAACAACATCGCGTTCTGAAGTCTGTTCTTATTGTACTTATTTTTTTCGTCCGAAACTTTTTAGTTTTTAATCGATTGGAATGGAAATATGTGTGGTTTTCTGAAGGGAAGGTGGATTTTTTTGGGGTGCGACTGGGTTATGGAATGGACATATAGCTTTCGTTTCTGCTGTAGGTCAATGAGATTCGAAATGTTGGGGTTCTTTTGCACCGTGTGTTTCCCTTTTTTTTTTTCTCGTCGTTTGGTTTTGAAGAATTAAATTGTAGACTGTCGCGCTTTCTGTGGAAAAAGAGCTGCTTGTCAGACCAAGCTTAGATGGTTGAGAATTGAAAAAATCTGCGATTCTTTCTGGCTTATACTGGACAATAGATTGATGACTGGAATGGTCGAAAAGGGGGTTAAAGTTGGTTCTTGGTGTTTATTCGTCCTGTAGCTATAATTGAACCTTTTAGATTTTATTAAAACCTTAAACCATGGAGAATCGCAGAGTTCAGTGAGGACTGAAGAGCTTGGAGGTTCAAGGATCTAAGCCTAAAAAATATATAAAAATCAGAGAAAGGATGAGGTTCTTTGATAATTCTAATGTGCAAAGGGCACTTTATTTTGTATTGACAGGATAAGGTGAGAAGTGATATCCTAGTGGCCTTTTGGTTACGAGGATTAGTGGGATATCAAAGAAAGGGAAAGGTAAGAACGAGTATGTAAGAAGAGAGATCACAAAATTGAGCTTCATAACATCAGGATGGAAAGACCCAAAACACCTAATTCCTGCACTCAAACAAATTACAAAAGTAGGGAAATTTTAGGAGTATCTCTGTTCATAATAATGTTTCCCCTTCTCAAGAAAACCCTATTTTATTAGTTGCAGTAGCTTTCTTGATTCACTAGTGGTCATGATATTAAGTACCTGCATGCTGGTGCCATGCTGACCTGGCACTGACTTGGTATGCCTGTCGCTAGTGCTTGGGGCACGCCAGCATGGTGGCATGGCAAAAACTGGCATGCAACGGACATATGGTTGTGCTACATGCTGATAAGGCACCGGGTTTGGCACTAATGATGGAAATCCATGATGAAGGAACTTTAAGCCAACCATGATCCTCTACACCTTTGTAACTTCTCTCCTATTAGAAATGGGAAAAATGACACCAAAAGAAAAAAGATATTGGAGTTTCTACAAGGTGCCTTGAGCCTTTTATTGGATGGTAGAGGTTGAGACCTTTGCTTCATTGTAAAGGCATGTTATCTTTGTAGAATTTAATATAAGATATTATGAAACCAGCTTGTTGTTCTCTAACAAAGTCTGTTACACTGGTATTCTTCCTTTCTAAATGATAACTGTGGATTTGTATTAACCCTTTCTAAACAACAACTGTTTGATTTACTTCATTGGCACCTTGCCTTGTTAAAGTACTCTTTAAGTGCATAGGATATGTTTATGCCCTTTTGATGGAAGGAATCATTGCAGTCTGCATAATTTGAGTTCATATGCCCTTTTACCTGCATATCTGAATCATTTTTCCAAGGATGCTTTTGACATCTCATGGTATTTCAATTTGGAAATCATATTTTTTTGTGTTTCATCATAAACTGTATTCTCTTGATTATATCTGCTAATAATTTTACAAATAGCCATGTGAGATATAATTACATTGTTCTAATACTGGTTCCTTTTCACTTTTGCAGCATGTCAATGGAAGAGGATGCCAGTGTAAGTTATTTGAACATAATATATGAGTAGGATGCTTTTATTGTTTTTTATTTATAAAAATTTAAGATATGTCCTGGTGAGTAGTGACATTGGATTATCTTAAACCTCATTATTTGAAGAATAGGCAAGGGTACACTCACCTTATCATAAATTGTATAGGTCTCACATGTGAACATAGAAGGAATTTAAATAGTCAGAAATTTAAGATGCATGCTTTAGGAATACATAAACTTGAGTTTCTCTCTCTCTTTCTCTCTTTTTTGTTTTATTTATACTCTTTTTTTTTAAAGGGTCCATTGGCTGCTTTTGTTGTTTCATTCTGTTGGGGATTTTTAGGTGTGAGGTAATGCTCTTATGTTTATATGACTTGATTTTTAGTGATTAAACTTTGGTGGTATTCTCCACCATTTCTAGCAAGCTATCCATGACCGGCAAGCTTTATCTAAATTGTCTGGTCTTTACCCTCTAAATTCTACTGTACTGTTCAGTCAACTGCACTATGTTCCAGAAGCTTCCCATTTGTAATTCTCTGTCCATCCTTCTTTCCAAGGGACATCAGCAATCTCTTGGCCATCAATTAATACCGAGCCACTTTCTTACTTCTATTTCTGCAATAATTGAAGTCCATTTAGGCATTTTCGAGATTTTAGTTGTATCCCTGCACATAAAAGCCATCCTGCATAATTTTAGTCAACAATTAGAGTCATAGAATTTTCATGTTGACCATTGCATCACCTAGAGCATAACGTCTGAAAATATCATGCATTATGGCCAAATTTGACTATTTGTGGTACTTTCATCCATGAAAAGTGTTAGATACACACACACACACACACAACTACAAGCTTAGGGCCAGTCCTTGCTATATGCCCATCACACACACACTTAGGGCCAGTCCTTGCTATATGCCCATCACACAACACACACACCACACACACACACACACACACACACGTAACTACAAGCTTAGGGCCAGTCCTTGCTATATGCCCATCACACACACACACACACACATAACTACAAGCTTAGGGCCAGTCCTTGCTATATGCCCATCACACGCACACACACACATAACTACAAGCTTAGGGCCAGTCCTTGCTATATGCCCATCACACGCACACACACACACACACACACACATATAACTACAAGCTTTGGGCCAGTCCTTGCTATATTCCCATCACACACACACACACACACACACACAACTACAAGCTTAGGGCCAGTCCTTGCTATATGCCCATCACACACATACACACATAACTACAAGCTTAGGGCCAGTCCTTGCTATATGCCCATCACACACACAACATATAACTACAAGCTTAGGGCCAGTCCTTGCTATATGCCCATCACACACACACACACACATAACTACAAGCTTAGGGCCAGTCCTTGCTATATGCCCATCATGGGTTAGTTCATCTATGACCCCAATTTGAATAGCAATTTTAACTTGCCATTACTGCTAAAGCACGTGTTTTGTTTTAGATATACATTGTTTAAAGGAAAGAAAAGGCCCTTAGTACTCCATGAAACAAGGGATAAGCCTCAGCAATTAGGTGCAAGCTTGAAAGTCATAAGTTGAGGAGCAAGGTTGCCCTATCCGTGAGCTTCTGTATGTGATGTGTATGCCTCTGTTTTTGCAGCTCCCACTATAAGTCGCAGGGCAATTTTTGAAAACTAACTTCTGGACTTGAAGCAAGGCAAGCTGAAAATATGTATTTTCAACTTAGTAGTTGATACCATATGAAGTATATAACATATTTTTTTTTAACTCAAAATTTATACCAGATATTAATATGTGGTTGTTCATAGCAAATTTAAAAGATAAATGAATTAAAACTTGAAAATTCTTTTCTTTTTCCTAGCAAACAATATAAATTTGTTGAAACTAAATATAAATGTGATATTATGAAAGCACAGAGTTTGCACCCGATTAGCAGCATCATGTTTTGTTTGTTTCTTGTTAGTGAAACATTTTGATTGTCGGTGTCTAATCTGTGCATTCATTTCAATTGACATATAAATTAGATGCAAATAAGTTTCAAGCAGTTCTTTTATGCTGAAGAAGGTGGTCCAGAACATAGTAATATTATTTTTGGAATTATTGAGAAATTCTTGAATGATTCTTCAGTTTTCCTTTTGGCCAAATCATTCTTGAATTACTCTTTATAAACAGATGAATTCAAAATTATTCAATTATTCTTGAATTATACATGGATCTTATAGTTCATTCATAACTTGTTTAAGATCTTTATGCGTTACAAACTAATAATACTATATATCAAGATTTGCCGTATTGGTTGGTACGGTATTATACCGGTACCAAACCGGTATGTGGTATAGTACTGTACTGACATTTGGTATGCTGAATCTTATTATACTATACCGTGCACTGGCACTATAATAGAATGGTACCGGTATGGGGTCAGAGACGGTGAACCTTGTTATATACTTTTTTGCTGGTGGTGGTGTTTTTAGAGTCATTTGTTATTATTGCCTCACCTATACTTATGTTTAACTAAATAAGTATACAAATATCTTAAATATCTGAAAGAACTCGCTTTTCTTTTTTTTAAATTTGTTCTTGTATTTGTAGCTTTGCTTATGTGAACTCTTTCTAAGCTTTTGAGAAATTTGCCAGCTTTTTTCCAGATCAGGATTGTTTCTTCTAGCAAAATTGTTCCTAAATGCTGAACTTGTGACTATTGTCCAGAAAAGATTGTTGGATCGTGCTCTGTTCTTAAATACAAAATTTATGATTTTAAATAACTTAAAGAAAATTTGGCATATTATGTACATGTTTTTTATCTTTTAAAACAGGTATACATGTATATCGTGAACATAGATTTCTGTTAGAATAGAGGGTCAACTTGAATGCTGTTGGTTTGCACCAATACCCAGCATGCATGCCGGTTTATAAGTGCTGTAGAAAGAAACAATAAATAAGTGGTTAACCAGGGAGGCAAGTCCTTGTTCCATATGTTAGCTCGGTGGTGATCATGCCTCTCTGTACATAATTTTGCAGTTTACTGTATGTTCATGCATGTATGACATTGCAAGCATTCTATCATGCTACAGCTGAATCATGACAATTGTGACAGGGTAAGAAAGAGGAAGAGGAATTTAACACAGGTCCTCTCTCTGTTTTGATGATGAGTGTCAAAAACAACACCCAGGTAAGAGGTTTCTTCTTTACTTGAACATGTCCATGCATGGTAAGAGAACAAATTTTTCTACAAGTTAATATTTCTACGCTCACTGATTTAACAATGTACTTTAAAACACTCATGGCTGATTATGTCAGAGAGTGTCCATGTTGACAAGGGTCATGCTTGCAGGTGTGAGTGTGGTTATAAGAACATTGAGTGGCATAGTTTGAATGTCAGAGAAATTTTTATGTGGGCTATTGTATATGATTTATGGTCCAGGTCAAGCAAAATATATCTATTAATACAGTAGTGGCTATGTCATGCTTATGTTTCTTTAGTATTTGATTGAAGCTGTTACTCAGATGGCATTACAAAAGCAAGCTAATAAGTTACTGATTAATTTTAAATTGGGTACATGTTGGTGTTAAAGATGTAAACAGAAAGCTTAGTACTGCTAGCAGATGATGATTTGGCTTGTTGGTAATTATTTAATTTAATCTAGATTGTAATTATTGATGTTAACATCATTTAACCTCAAGGTCAGCTAATGCTAGCAGATGGTGATTTGGCTATTTTAAGTCAACAAGTTGCATATGCTACGGATCTAATATTAGAGCCCTTTAATGGAATGTTGCTTTTGTACTTATACTATCTGAATGCAAAGATTGTTGGCCTTTGTATTCCTGTGGGTGATGTCAACTCATGCTTCTCAGCTTTACCCTATTATCTTATAAGCTGGTAAATTCAACCGATTCATACTGAACTCTGCTGCCTCAGGTGCTCATTAATTGTCGGAACAACAAGAAACTACTTGGCCGTGTCAGGGCCTTTGATCGTCACTGTAACATGGTGCTCGAGAATGTCAGGGAGATGTGGACTGAGGTGATTTAGCACTGTTAGAGTATTATTTTTCTCCATTTTTTTTTTTGTTGTTACTTTTCTCACAATTGAACTCTTTGGATTTTTTTATATAGATACCAAAGACAGGTAAAGGCAAGAAAAAAGCACTCCCCATCAACAAGGATAGATTCATCAGCAAGATGTTCCTCCGTGGGGACTCTGTTATCATTGTTCTCAGGAATCCTAAATGAGCTGAGCCTCTGGAGGACCATAACACAAGAAATTTCTCTGTTGGGCAATTAGTTTTGGTCTTCTTACCCTTGCTTTTGAGTATGACTTCTTGTCCTAGCTGAAACTTATTTCATGGGGTTTGCAGCTACGACCAAAACTTCAGGAAACTTGGTTACAACACGTTGGTAGTATTTTATGTCATTCAATATATGAATTGGCACCTGATATCTAAATGTCAATTGTTGGCATCTGTTTTCTGAATGTTGAGAGTAGGTGTATTTTGCTATTTTTACAAACAGGAAAAATACTGATGATGTTTTCAGGGGCAGGTCTCTGAATCTTTTTGTTCATGTATAAAGTACACACACACACACACAGAGAGAGAGAGAGAGAGAGAGAGAGAGAGAGAGAGAGAGAGCACTTGGTAAAAAAAAAAAGATCTTTTGATTCCGCAGAATTCTTGCTTGTGGAGTATGGCAAGTCTGAAGCTACAATGCTATGGCAAGTCACCAACTCAACCGGCAGCTTTTAGATTCCTGATTCAGTTTAAAGGGCAGTGCACGTATGATTACCCCAGGTTCTGGAGCTTGGTTTGGTGATCCCTGTTAGTTACGCAGTAGATCTGATATTGAGTTTCCCCAAGACCCGGTGAGCTTATCTTCCAATAATCTGACGTTCAGGAACTCCAGGTGAAGACGCTGGTGATGACCGCTTGACCGTTTATCAGCTTGCAAATCCAAAACTCTTGCAAGCCTTGAAAAGGAAGGATGTTGCCTATCAGATCCTTCGTGACTTCCTGCACAGCCCAAAGGAATACCTTTATCTCATACACCTCTGGTGAATCTGAATTTGTTCTCATCTTTATTTCGTTGTTCTCCTGAACAGGTAAAGGCCACAAAAAGGTTGTCTGTCGGCAAGAGTTGACTCATCTGCAAAATGTTCCTCGGTAAAAGCCATCATAATTGTTCTTAGGAATCTCACACGGGCGTCTAGGCCTCTGGCATATATCCCAAAGTCAGACATGGGTCTGTCAGTTGGAAAATTAGTTCAGGTCTTGCAAATTTTACTCTTTATTTGTGTATGGTGTTGCTGCAACAAATGCGATTTCCCCTATGACTAAAAAGTCACTCGTCGGAGGACGTTTGCTTCACATTCACCTTCCTTGTGATCACCTTTTCTCTGAAGGCTTTAGTGGGTTACCTCCACTTCATTATCTAAAGTTCATTGATTCCAAGTTCCTTGCTATCCACAATCTATTGATCTTGCTCGTCATCTCGGATTCTGTATTCGCTCACCTACCATTGCTTAGATCAGTATAAATTGCTAAACTGATCATGGAGCTGATGTACGCCAGTGTCAGTCAAAGGTTTTCTAGAGTTAAAAAGAAGATCCGATGCATGCAGTGATGCAGGTGGATGGGCTAAGCAGCACATGAGCGCTCAAAAACACCGCCACAAGCCCGGATTCGGCATCCTTATGTAACCCAAAATAGGATCTTGATCGTGTGCTCCACTTGTCAATCCTTTGGGACCTGGTACATTTGGAAATTAAGGCAACATTTATTATGACCCATGGATGGACTTGTGGTAGGGATGTGATTCAGCTAAGGCTGTCGGAACCAAGTTATATATAATGAGGAGAAAGGTGGGTTGAGGGTAGGGTAAGTTTTCTTTTCCTTGTTTTTCATTACTAAGTTTAATTATGAAGAGTGTCAAAATTTCCGTAATTCAAAGATGGAGAGAAACAGGAGGCGTTCTATTTGAATTTATCTATTTGAATTATAAGACTTGTTTATACTGTTTAGTAGTAATGTATGGTGAATTTTGCATGAAAAATCTACCTAATTATCGATGTTAGAGAAGAATATTGTATTATTTAATTTACATGATGATACAAATTTAAGGTTTGTGGACTATTTTATATGTAGGTAAACATGTTATATATATTGGATATTTAATAAATATATATCATATATTTAGTAAATGTGTATTATTTCTTTCATAGTTAAATGTGGTGGCGCAATTGTCTAGGAATATGTATTCTTCTGAAAAAACTAATCCAAACTCTTTCGGCAAAATCACGAAGAAGTGTATCCTAATTCAACATTCAGTAATAAATAGAAAGAAGGTTTTCTCACAAATATATTATTATAAGTTTAAGGTGTTACACGCCAAAATAACCGATCCATTGAATAGGAAGCGCTATTGGAGAGAAAATTTCAAGGCCTCCAATTTCTCTCCCGATAAATACCCTAACAAATCCCCAACTTCTCCAATTTTCTTCCGTTCGAAACTTCCAGAGGTCTCACCGATGGCGGTTCGAGCGTGCCTCTCCCGCTTCCCCGTCGATGCGGAGGCCCAAGAGTCGTGCGGGATACCGTGGGCGCTCACCGTGACGCCGTTCGCGGCGGTGGAGGAGCACGGGAATCCGCCGGAGTACGGATCGGATGGTCAGCTCCTCCCCCGCTGCGAGAACTGCTGGGCCTACTTCAACACTCACTGCGAGCTGGACCACTGGTCGTGGAGCTGCGCCCTCTGCGGTTCCCTCAATGGCCTCACCTCCGAGGCCGTCGACCGCTACTCCCAACCCCAGGCCTGCGCCGAGTTGCGCTCTTCCTTCATCGATCTCGAGATCCCAGGTGAAAAATCCATCGTCTCTACAATTTCTAGGGTTTAATCAGTAGCTTAACATTCTCCAAGAAAGACAGTTCCTGAGTAATTAGATCGATCTGATAGAAGGGAACTTATACAGATCTATATATCTTTTGATGTAGTGGAGGGATCTGCGGGTGAGGTGATGCAGGCGCGTCCGGTCTATGTTGCGGCAGTGGACTTGTCTTGTAAGATCTGTCCTTGACCATGCTTTCATTTGTATAATTTGTTGATTCGGTGAAGCCTTATAGGGTTTCCTTCCATAATTATGCTTAATTTCTTCGAGAAATGGGTGAATCCTGGCCAGATTTCAACAGTTTCATGATTATTGATAAAAAAAAGGAGCTACAAAAAGGGAAGGAAGCATCCCCTTTAAGAGCCTGGCCTAGGATCATTGACTGTAAATAAGTGGCATCTATGAGATAATCTCTACCGAGAACATGAATAGGAATCGATAAAGGGCGAGATGGTTTATAAATTTGTAACCTGTCCATTAAAAACAAAAAAAATCCTGAGAAATCTTGAGCTTACAATCACCTAGAAATAGTAAACTCATGCTTCTTACCATCGTTGACTGACACGAAAAAACTTGCGTGCAATAAAACAAGAAAAACCATCCGATATGACCACCAGCTTTCTCTAATTCAATTTTTAGAATGTAACCATTTTTCTTTCTCACTTAGCGGCTAGAAATAACCTCCTTTGCATGTGTCACATAGTCAAGTTCCTGTCTACCTTTGGGAAAAGCTACTTTGGTCTCCCTTAATAATTCTTCTACCGCTTTTATAAGCTTCATGGGGTTAATGCTGTCCTAATATTGTGGAATTCAGTAACCATATCTATAGGTACCTGAAACCCCATGCTTACACTGCACTGCCCCTTCTGTTTTAGGTTATTGATCATAGAAGGTTATGCTGCCCATTCTTCATCACCAGACCTTTCTGATCATCGAGAGGTCTCTGTACAAATCTTTTTACATCAGATTTGCAAATTTTTGATAAAAAGCTGCAAAAGAATTATCCAGACAAGCGCTGGATTGCTCTGTCATACAGCATGCTCCTTCCAGATTTTGCCAGTTTGTCCTATTTGTATCTTTAAATCTATTCCAACTCAAAGACCAGTTCAAACAATTATGCTTTTTGGATGTGTATTCTTAGAAGGAACCTATTTTACAAAATTGATGTTCCTCATATGATTCGCTTATTTAATAACACATCATTGCTTGTTTATTCCTCCATATGATTGCTCAGGTATGGAGAGAACCACATATAACAACATTATAAAAAGGCTATCCATGCTCTAAACTGTTCAAAATCTCTCTTAAGTCACAAACCTTCTTAAGAATCAGAGGGTATTTCAGTTTGTCCATGTAGGAAATCAGGAAAGAAAATGGCAATATTGCGCATTAATAACTGGTTTAAAAGCAAGATCAACTCCCATATAAGTTTTGTTGTTCAGTAGAAATTTTTTTGCATGTCAATTGAGAATATTGCAAATTCCTTGATGATATTATCATGTGTGTTTTTTTGTGATCATCAAGTAGCGAATTTGAAATATCAAACCATATTACCTAACTATATGCTATATCACCATCATTTCTCTCTATTGAGATTAGTTTTTCACTCATTCCACGCACTTGCTAAGCAGTCATCATCATGACTTCCTTGTGCTAATTGATTATGTGTATGGTAGCTGATTCTCTCAATATCTTTGAATTTTACTGCAGCTTCAGAAGAGTTCTTAGAACTTATCAAGAGTGCACTTCTAGCGGCTCTTGAAGGTGAGGGACCAAAAACTTTGTAATTTTGTAGCTCCAATGGGGTGATTGGCTGATATAACCTATCTACATTTCAATCTGTTTGTTACATTTTTTTTACTGATTTGTTGATATTACATATGCAGCTCTCAGTCCAGGGTCATTATTCGGGCTTGTCACATTCAGTCACAAGATAGGGTTGTATGATGTTCAAGGTGCTATACCAGTTGTTAAGAATGTTTTTATCCCTCCTGATTCAGATGGTGGATTACCAGTTAACCTTGAAGATGTGATGCCACTGCTTTCATTTTTGGCTCCTGTACGTGACTGAGTATTGTCAAATGCAGCATCTTGTATTGAGATTATCAGACTCTCTGGATATGCTCCATGATTGAATCTTTAAAAATATGATTATTCTTTTATTCAAAATGTATTTAGGTTGTTGTACTAGGACAACTTTCATTGCTTTAATTCTTGAGATTCAATGATATGTAAACAGGTGGAAAATTGTAAGGATCGCATCGCTGCAGCCCTTGAGACTCTGAAACCTACAACTTCGTGGGAAAGAACCACAGCTGCAGGGCAAGGGTTAGATGGCGTATTGCTAGGTGGCCGGGGCTTTGGTGTAGCAATGGAAGCTCTTATAAGTTACCTGAGTTCAGAATATGGAAATACATTTGCACTGGGTATGGTAAAGTCCAAATCACATGTGACTATTTTATGTTGATTTTGTATTGCAAGAATTTGTTAAGCACAAGTGTTTTTTTTTCCATTGTGTGTTTTGTACCCTTTTTTTTTGCCATCTGTTTGTGGGATTTGGTGTATTAATATATTGTTTATATTGTTGAAATTGACGGCAGCTAGGGTGTTTGCTTTTCTGTCTGGCCCCCCCGATTATGGAGCAGGGCAATTAGACACAAGAAGGTATGGGGAGCAGTATGCTAGCAAAGGAGAGGATGCGGACCTTGCATTACTTCCGGAACAAACACCGTTCTATAAAGATCTAGTAAGTCAATTAGGAGCACGGTCAATAACAGCAGGAACTGCAATTTGAATTTGTAAATCCTGACTGATGTGTCACAGGCTGCTGTTGCTGTTCAAGCAGGTGTTTGTGTGGACATTTTTGCTGTGACCAATGAATATACAGATTTGGCTTCCCTCAAGTTTTTGAGTATCGAGAGTGGAGGATCTTTGTTTTTGTATGCAAATACAGATGATTCAACACTTCCTCAGGACATGTAAGTTCATAATGTGATTTTACCTTTGCTAGGCATCTTGACATCATAACACTATAAAATTCCAAGAAATTTTCTGCATCTTTGACCGACTGTCTCCATCTCACTTTAACAGATGAGTTGTAGAAATTCGACTCCCTTTGTTTTTTATTCGAAAACTCTTTAAGTAATAGTTGTTCACAGTGTATTTGATAGAAAAGAGAATGTAACATCATCCCTGCATGTTTTTTCTTAAGTCATATGACAGTGATCCATTTATTTAGCAGTAATCATTCTTGGAAGAATTTAAAGTTTAAAGCATATCATGTATCTTTGCATGTGTTTTGTACTGGTATCCTAAGTGCTAATTTTCCTACAGCTTAGTCTTAAGTATCACATGGTTGTTGACTTACTCATAGTTCGGTTAATTGTGTTTTCTGCATAATTGGATATCTAATTCTGAGCTAACACCTCTCACAGGTACCGGATGTTAAGTCGTCCATATGCATTTGGCTGTGTACTGCGATTAAGAACATCTTCTGAGTTCAAATCTGGTCATGCTGTATGCAATCTATCTCATTGTTTGAAACATCATGATTCTGCTTAATGTATTAAAATATTTAAGCCTATCATGCTGCTGATGTTTTTTTCCCCTACTTTTGGCAGTATGGTCATTTCTTCCCAGATCCTCAGTATGAGAATGTTCAACACATTATTTGCTGTGATTCATTTGCTACATATGCTTATGACTTTGAGTTTGCAAACCATGATGGTTTTTCCAGGTTAGCACTTGTTAGTCTTCTGACCCTTAGTAAACTTTTGAAATGGTGTCATTAGCAGTATATATTGTTGAAGAAACAGGTTTATTCTTTCTTTGGTTGGATATATTAGTGCAAAAACACTTAAGGCAGAAAGATGCAGATTTTAGATGCTAGAAAGAAGGGCTATAGTTGGTTTCAAATCTCAGTATTCTTGAGGAACATGCTGAACTGAATGAGTGACTTCAAGTAGTGTTGGGGTGCTCTAGCATGTTGCACAAGTTTGTTTTCCCATTTGTTGTTCTTTGTCTGGCTGCTGCAACTTCTCTATTATGGCAGCAGAGGAAAGGTGTAAAAGAAAAGGATGAGGTCAAGGCAAAGGATAAAGGGAAAAAGAATGAGAATAAAAGGAACAATTTTTTTTTGAACAATATCTTAATTGTACATTCTAAACTTTTTCAAGGCTGCCTCCCTAATTGCTCAATTTTTCAGTCTTAATGGTAAATTTGGTTCCTTAGGTTCCAGACTTACAATGGAGTCTTCTTGTTTTTATTCCATGCTATTTGGGGTCGGTGGAATATGAAATTCAGTAATACCTGCTTTTTTTTTGCAGAGGAAATTGCTTTTCTTGGTATCTGAATGTAGTTGATCTGACTGTTCCTTTGCAGGCATACAGAACCTCCTGTTATACAGATCGCGTTTCAATATACAGTTGTTGTGCCTTGCGAGGAGACATCAAATGCTGATTTGAATTCTGCTACTAGGTATATTTAAATTAAATTTCTTACAATTTAAGAGTAGTGTCTTGCATTGAATGATTTAATTTTAATAATTTCAATTTTGTACGATTAGTTGAGATGTTAAAAGAGTGTTATGAACTGATTGACTAACATGATTGCCTAGTGCAATGACACTAATGTAAAAAATAAGATTGATAAGATTTAAAGAGACTTAAAAAGTTGGAAAAGAATCACCTAAAAGTTGGAAAAAAAACACTATCTTTTGATCAAGTGCAGGCATTGGAAGATTTAATAGTGCAATCTTGGCACACAGAAAAGATATAGCAATCATGACATAGACAAGAGGGACATCACCTATGGAGAATTATTATAAAATTAAAAAAAAAAACTTCAAATTTACATGCATGACAATTCAAGTATTATATTTTTAAGATGAATAATTTAGTGTTTCTCCCCCTTAGTATGGACTTGGAGACCTGTGTTGGTTGCTTATCCTTGTTAGACAAAGTTTATTAGGTCTATTGTAATATACATCATTTCACATACATGTTAGTGACATATCCGGTTATTTATACTTGCATTCGTTATATGAAGTTGTACTTGGTTTGTATCTTATTGAGTCTATAGTCTGCATATAAGCCCTTCAATATGAGCCCTGCACATATATCGTGTGCTTTTTATTTCATTCTTTCAGGCTACAGCATATTCAACTGATTTCATGTATTATGTCAGTTATCTTCTTATCGTCAAGAGAATGCTACTACAGCACCTATTCTGGTTTATCTTGGACTTACATACTTTTCTGCAGATTCACTCATTCCCTCAAGAGACGATTGAGGATTCGAACACTGCAGTACAGCACAGCAAGAGATATTAATGACCTTTATGATAGTGTTGATTCTGAAGTTGTTTTGTCTATCCTTGTTCACAAGGTATTCTGTCACCATGTCCTTTTGAAATGCCTAAAACAATATGATAGTGCTTGTCATTGTGATGCAGAAATGTTAGAGATAGACCAATGATTTTTTTTCTTTGTTTTGGGTTATTTAACTTTAACTTTGATGAGATGTTGATATTGAAGTTATTTAGGTGTCATCACTCTGTAACACTGAGTACAGCTTGCTGTAATCAGAATTAAAATAAAAGGAAAAACTGACAGGTTCAAGTAAGACAGTAGGCATCTTGATTTCTTTCATCCATTTTTTTTAAATGCCATTGCGGAGAGGGTTAAGAGAGGGGCTTTGGTTTTATTGAGTTTCCAAGCACATTATGGTTTTTTGCACTACATGAGTGATATATTGGGTTAGCTAGTTGTTCCCTTGATGGGTCATGAAATATTCTTTAAGCTGAAACACCATGTGCATGCAAGAAGTAATGTTGCCTATATTTATGATTATTAAATTGTCATATAAAGGCATACTTTCATTTGCATTGCAAAGATACTGAACTGGTGCCGCAAGATGACTGTTTGGTCAGGTTTATACTTTTTGCCACCCTTCCTGATTAATCATCAGCTGCAAAGCTATAATCTTGCAGAATCCGTTCTGCTTTTTTTCAACAAAGTATTCAACTCTTAATACTTGTTTTAACTGTTTGCTCCAACTATATCGCATTGAATGAAGAATATATCATTTTGTCGAATTTCTCTGAGATCTGTATTCATGATGCATAACAGTACATAATGTGCTTTGAAGGATGGTTCTTTTATTTGATCATGACTTGTTATTGTCAAAAAGATTCTGCAATAGTTGGAGCAAGTTTTGACGGTTATGATTCTTATTGCTTAATTGCTTGGTGCTTCCAGGTTATGTTTACTTCCTTGGAGAAAGGTGTAAGGGAAAGCAGATTGTTGCTCCGGGATTGGCTAGTCATTCTCACAGCTCAATATAATGATGCACATAAAGTTGTTCAATATGAAAATGCAAGTTCAGTTTCCCATGTTGATGTTGCCTTCTCACAATGCCCACAGTTGCAGCCCTTACCCCGGCTTGTATTTGCGTTGCTAAGGAGTCCTCTTCTCCGCTTTCATGAAGAGGGTGTTCATCCAGATTATCGGATATATTTGCAATGCCTTTACAGGTATTTATTTTCTTCACGCCTTGAAATAATGCCTACATTGAAATGTTATTGCGGTGGATTTTCTCAAGACCATGAGATCTGATTGTTAAAATTAACACGACAAATTAATGCGGTACAAAAAAACATTTGTTGCAGTCAGGGATTCTAGTTTTCAACTTGTTGTTTTGGATTATATGTTAACAGCATGCATCCTATCTGCTTTGATGCTCTGTAATGAGAAATACCGACAAACCCTGAGCATTCAAGGATATCAATAAATAGTACAGATATGATGATATGAACAGAATCTCAGCAAATGTATAGGTCTAAAAAATTTGTTGCAATGTCATTTTACATTCGTTTATTATTTATTTCTTTTTGACCATCCATGACATTTGTACTCATACTTTATCTGTTGTGCAGTGCGCTGGAGCCCTCGTCCCTTCAACGTGCTATATATCCGGTATTGATGTCATTTGCCACCCCGGATAAACAAGCATACCCACGCCACTCATTGAGTCGCGCTGCTTTGATAACTAGTGGAAGTCCAATATTCTTCCTCGATGCCTTTACAAATCTCATAGTATATTATTCACCCACAGCTGATGCATCACTTCCCTACCCGCCTCCACATGATTGTAAGATGCTATCTTTTAATTTTGCTTTAATGTCGCTTTGGCCTCTAATCATAACCCAACCATCACCATTAGAACCTTGAATCGATCACTTCTTATTATTGGACAGCATAAAAACTAAGTAGATGTAGTATTTCTAGCAATGCAATCAACCCAGTTGCTAACTCTGTCAGGATGTTGTTATTTTTGTAGGCCTTCTGCGCACTACAATCAATAGACTAAAGCAAGACAGAAGTATCACACCCAAGCTGACATTTATCCATGGCCAGCATGATGATACAACAGCATTTGAGAGCTATCTTATTGAGGAGCAGGATGTTGATGGCACTGGATTTCCCAGTATCACGGGCTTTGTCGCCTTCCTTGAAGAAGTCTCGAGGGATGTGGCCGACTACCTCAAACAATAAGCCGCTCGATGAAAATGAAATTACTGTGGAATCAATCTTCTGGTTTCCTAATAGAAATCAGGAGATCTAACAGCCAGAAAGGATAGCTATTTACAGAGTCGAACTTGAGATACTCTTAACATGTTACGAACAGGTCCAATCATATTTGAAAGGTCAATAAAAAAACAAAACTTGCTTGGAAGGTTAGGTCTTTTGGTTGCCAGACCATGTATTTACACCAAGCCTGGTCTTTTAACAGGTGTTGAACTTGTAGGGTTTTTAAGGATGTGTTCGCCACATTGACCGCAACCTTGGAAAGCAGCTAAATTAGGAAAGATTTGCCAACCATGCGGTACATGGTAAATGTTTTTTTTTTTTTTTGTTTGAAAAGTTATATCAGAATGTAAGCTACATCGGAATGAAAAAGGTGAGGTAAACATGAGATCACCAGGTTTTTTTTACCTCGTGAGGTTCTTCTGCATTCACCGCTTGCATATGCATAAGATGTCCAAATTGTTAGATCTTCACGAAGCATGCGGTGCATAAAATTTGAACGTCAACCCACTTCCGGCTCTCAATTGTATGTGCTCATGCTTCATCACTCTCATGCGTTACGCGATGACCGTTCCATGCAAGCGACGCATGCTGACCATGTTGAGCAAGAAGAGAGGACTTTGACACCTCCACTAACTTGCCCTTTTCTAGGAGGAGAACTCTATCTGCCATTAAAATCGTATCCAGCCGATGGGCAATTATGAGAACCTGAAACGTTCTTCCCATTAGCCAAAGCACTCGTAGAATGGAACTCCATTGGACGCTACATGTCTTACAAGATGGGAGTGAGAAAGAAATATAAGTAATGTAATTTAGGGGTTAATTCTCATGACTGGTCACAGGATTTTTCAACTAGACTGCTAAGGATGCAAGCATGCCATCTACACAAGCAGCATTTAGTAGAATAAGGTTTTGCCATCAGAAGGCTAACAAGATGCAAAAACGTGCAACAACCAAAAAAGAAGAAGACTGACGAAAGCAGAAGTTTGCAGGTGTATTTTTATGAAATTACCGTTGATAAAAATTCATCACAATGTTCATTCATATTAAATTAAGAAACAACTAGAGACAAGATCTATAGTGATTTTACTTCTTCTTCTTCTCCTTCTTATTATTATTATTATTATTATTATATTTTTAATTTTTTTGTGGGAGGGTGTCAATCTGCCTAAACCAGCTTACTGATCCATTGGTCAGGAAAAAAAAAACGCTCAGCAAATTAAATATAAAGAAACTCTGAATATTAGGCAAATGTGAAGTTTGACTTCAAAGTTGATGGCTATCGATCATCCAGTATACTTTGTTAACATCCTAACCAATGTTATATATCATGATGACTTATATTTCATGTTCTTAGGGTAATGTAAAATTACAAAATTAAGGTTAATGACAAACCAGTGTACTTTGTTGACATCTTCACCGATATTCTACATCATGATGACTTCCATATGTGATGGGAAGCATATCCATTGAAAGAAATATATAAATTTCTGCTCAAGAAAATCTTCTTTAGAACATGTGGCTCAGTGGATTTCTGTTTTATGAAATACCCAATCAATTAGGATCCATTTGGTTGGAGTATATCAAATTACGGGATAATTTGATAATTCATAAGAATCATTTATCTGAAAAATGATGGTGGAAGAAAATAATTTTTACTATGTTTGATTGGTGGAAAAATTACTCCAAAAAATAGCAACAGAAAAGAATTATTACGTTTGATTGAAGGTAATTCTATATAGAAATATGACAATTTATAAATATACCCTTTAATATAAAATAATTTTTTAATACTAGAATAATATTGTCATCTCTAATTAGTTTTTATATAATGATTATAATCATATAATCCTTTGCATAATGCCATCTCCATCTTAATTTTTTATAAAAAAATTTTATTAAATAAATTTTGAAGGACATTAGAATAAAGTCAATAATTACATATGCAGCTTTATTAGAGGTATTTTTATCTAATATGAATTATCATTACTTGAAAATTTGCTAAATACCAACTCTTCTATGGTATTTGTTTTACCTTTTCTCTCCGAAAAATAAGCATGATGCCCACCTATTTTTTTTACCTTCTCTCTTTTCCACTTTTCATACCAAATATGGTAATCTGATATAAAAATCATTTTTTCATGCTAGATTACCTCCAACCAAACGGCCTCTTAGAGTCAAAAAGCACATGAGACGCAAAGATAACAAAAGTTAAAAGGAGAAAAGATCAGTTGAAGATAGTTTACAAAACTCACAGTATGGTCGGCCATCATACGCTCCAATGCTTGTCTGACCAACAGCTCGGACTTGCTATCCAATGCAGAAGTTGCTTCATCCAAAATTAGTACTGACGACTTCCTATAGAGTGCTCTTGCAATAGCGAGTCTGTGTTTACAGGAAAAGGACAATTAACATAACATGTTTGCAAAACATTCTAAACAAACTCATTCAACTGATAGCATTTCTCCATGATAAAGCCATTTTAGAAGCTGTTCTAGCAAAGTCTTAACTACTCAATCAAATTAGTAGAAGGTATACAAAACTTCGGAAAAAGACAAAAAAAAACTTTCACCTCTGTTTCTGTCCTCCACTAAGAAGGGAGCCCCTTTGCCCAATGTTCGTTTCATAGCCATCTGAAAGTGTGGCAATGAATTCATCAGCATTAGAAATTCTTGCAGCATTTTCAACTTGTTCCATGTTCACTTTTCCAATCAAATCCCTATAGCCAATATTTTCAGCCACTGTTCCTGAAAACAGCATCTATACCATAACAGAACGTTAATGCAGGAGATGTCAACAGCAACAGAATGCAGTAGTCATGAAATAAAGTATGTGAAAAATGTAACTTTAATCCATAAAAGAAACAAATTGTGAAAGATATTACTGAATCACCCAATTGTCACAAACACCGTACAACAATATATACATTTTCAAGTAACAGAAAAAACAGATATATATATGCTGAGATAATGTTATAGAACAGTTTCTACCATTGCCAGAACATAAAAATGAGAAAGCCATCAATCCTATATACATAGGATTCAGCTTCACAAGCATTTTACTGTCATATCGTTGACTCTCAACCATTTCTTACACATTATCCAGTATTTTTAGCTAAGAAGCCAAACCATCTCTGTAGGTGAATTATTCAAAGACAAGTTGGTTATTCTGGACATGCCCATCCACTTCAGTGTTCACCATCCATAAACATTTCTGATTCTGGCGATGGTGAATATCCAATGACTGATGGACAACAAGCATGCAGGCCTAAAGCCACATGTCTGGTTAGTTCAAACATATATATATATATATATATATATATATAGAGAGAGAGAGAGATATGGACTTTGCTCCTCTCAAGAGGAGAGGGTAATTACTCCTCGAGTTTAAAACCAATAACAGGACATCTAAACTGAAGATTCACACTATTGATCACAATCTATACTGCTAAAAATGCTTAAATAAAAAATCATGCATTTCGGTAGTTGCTTACCTATGCATATATGTGGATGCAAAAATGATCAATTAAAATTATCCGAAACCACGTTTTGCTATGATCTAAATGTTAGAATATATTAATTTTCAATCTATGTATATTTCAGATCAATAAGAAGGTTTTTCAATTTAAATATTTTATCATGTATTTTAGCATAAATAGCATAATAGAAACTGTTAATTTTTGTGTCCACATAATCCATAGGTTAGAGATCACCAAAATCTATGATATTTCGTTTTTGGGTATTTTTACCTACATAGATCATAATCAATGTGTAGATCTTCGATTTAAATGTCTTATTATTGATTTTAGACCAAAGAGAAACAAATACCCTATCCTCTCAATAGGAGCATAATAAATAGACAGTGTTTTAAGATACAGTGGTGGGAGCCTTGTGCATTGCACAGCTCTTTTTAAGGCTGCATATGCAGCTGCAATCCCTTGATTGCATTGCATCGCCTATCTACAGTTACTATATGCAGTCATACTGCATACAGGTCAAAAAGGCAGTCCATTTAGTACCATGTTGGCCATGTATGGAGTTGATTAGCATTGAGAAATTCTTATTGCACTGTGTGCAGTGATTGGTGTGCATGGGGGCACCCCCTCCCCCCCCCCCAACCGTGCGATCCAATCACCGCGCACAATACACAAAGAATTTCTCATTAGCATTTTACAACTGCATATGTTTGCCCATTTAGCAGTGTGTGTGATCTAATCACCGCGCCCAGTGCACAAAGAATTTCTCATTAGCATTTTACAGCTGCATATGTTGCCCATTTAGCATTATGAGGGCAAACAGGTGACCATCACTTATGTGGCCCTTAGTGGATAGAGCAAGTGTGAACTGATAGTTAGGTTGGATTGGGTTTCAATGACATTCTAACTATTGTTATAACTATTGCTATTAATATTAAATACTTAGTCACCAGTTGTTATTGTAATTAACATTGTTATTAATATCCAAAAAAAATTTATTATCATTATTGTTGTTTGCATGGTATTTAGTGTATTGTATATATTTTTATACATTTAAAAACTACTTAATACGCATATGCAGTCCACAAGTTGTATATACACAATGCGGTACCTTGATAGCCCACGTACCATGGCTGCACTGTAAAACACTATATATATAGATACATATATATATATAAATGTGTGTATATATATCTATATCTATATCTATATCTATCTATATATGCGTGTGCGTGTGTGTGTGTGGATGCGTGTGTGTGTGTGGATAGACATACACACACACACACACACACACACACACAGAGAGAGAGAGAGAGAGAGAGAGAGAGGATACCTGACACCTGAAGTTTCATACTTCTGACAAGATGATGCTGGAAATTTGTTTAAGTTCACCAATAGACTATGACATTTTGTTCATGTCTTACATAACTACAGGTACTCATGTAATTTGACCTAGTAAGATGTGCTAGTGTATCCTTGTGAAAGATGCATCTAACAAAGTTTTAACCCATCTATTATAAGCAGATATCTAAGGAGAAGAACAACTGAAATCCGTGGACTTACAATATCCTGTGAAACCAGAACTATGTGCTCTCTTAAACTTTTCAGTTGGACATCCTGAACATCATGATTGTCCACAAGTATACATCCTACAAGATAGAAGAAACAAGAAGATATGCCCATCAAACAGAAAGGTATATTATTAGACCAAAGAGAAATTAAAAACATTGATATCTAAGTCCTAATTATCAAGATAATACGGAAAATCAATCTTGGGCACTAGGTTATTCAAAATGAATACTACAAGAACAACCGAGCAGTTTTGCCAATGACCATAAAAGATGAAGATTATAGATCAATCACCACAATGAGGATCATATAGGCGAAGAAGCAGTTTGGTAAGAGTTGTTTTTCCTCCTCCAGAAGGCCCAACAAGAGCAACCCTTTCCCCTGGTTTTATATGGAGATTTAACCCATTTAAAACAGGAGGCATATTGTCTGCATATCGGAATGTAACACCACAAAATTTTATGTCGCCAGTAATTGAGTCTAAATCAACTGCATCTGGTTTCTCAATCACCTACATTTTTAGGAAAGCAATCAGCATACGTAAGCTTTGTAGCATAAAACATCTTAAGCGAACTTTTTCCATACTTATAGAAAGTTTAGCAGATGAAACTCAATCAAATAAATTGTTTAGAGATGATTTAAACATTAGAGTGCAACCTTTTAGCTAGAAAGTCGAATATAAGGTTTGTCATCAGGAACTTCTCCCTAAACTCAAATTTCACTGAAGCATAAGCCAAGTAAATCATTAAGTGCACAAAAAAATACTCTTCTGATCCATGAAATAAGTAAAAACATATCCTGGCATCAACTTGTTGCACTATGGCTGCCAATATATGAAAATAGATTTTGAAAGGATGAGATCTTCTTCCCCTCAAAACAAATAAAGGAAAAGGAAAAAAAAAACAAAAAAGATGATACCTTACCCAAAAGTGGCGTGACAAATTTATGCCTGTTTGTGGCAGACATGTCTGAAGAGAAGTTCTAGGTTATAATAAAGGGGAAAAGTTTGCATGTCTAGCAAGATGAACCGGCAAAACAATGTTCTCTTCGTAAGTTACTTGAATTTACATGACGTCAGGTGGTGATCTCAATGCATTATGGAAAAACATAGGAGGGTGTTGGACATCTAGATTCAGGATGTGGGTTTCTGCAGTTGTAACATGTACTGTCTTGGAATAATCGCTGAGAAACAATAAGATTTCTTGCATATAATACCTCAGAATAGAACAGGTTGCAGAGACAAAGATCTTCCTACTCCCATTTGCATTTCTTTTTCAAGCATATTACTTGACAATATTAGCAAGTAAACATTGTAGTAGCACTGAGTATGATAAGAGAATCTTGATAATACTAGCAAGTTCCTTGTTTAAAAGAGCAATTTCGCATTTTCCAGACTTAAACTAGACATACCAATTTTCTAGAATCACATCATAACCAACATAGAGCATACCTTTCCTAAGTGGGCATTGACTATAATTCATGAAGAATTATAATGCTGTAGAAAACTTTCAGCACCTTCAAGATGCTTGGGAAATTATATTAGAGCTGTCGTTTTGTTGGGTAGGTATGTCTAATCTCACAACCTCCATGTCCAGACACTTTTTAGTGAAAAATGGTGGTTGTCCAGGAAGCTGTCATTGCTTGCACCAAGGACTTGCACCGATGATGCGAGGTTTCAATATGGAGCATGGGATCTGTTATTCATTATTCCTTGTATATATGTTATGGTTTGTGCAATTCAACAAAGTGCTGTGGGCAATTAAACATACTCAAATTTTATCATATTTTGTTATCCCACAAAAGCACTAGCACACCAATCTAGAGAAAACCAAAGTATAATAATCTAAACATCTAGAACATCTCATGCTAAAAGACAGTTTCTCCAATTTATAAACATTTCTAGTATACTCCTTACTTATCGTGCTTATTTGATGATTTGCTTGTTGGCATCTTTTTTTATTAAATAATTTGAATATGGAGTTCTAGTTTCAGCTAATTTAGGTCAAGATGGTTCCAAATCAAAACGGATAAATATTTGACACTAAGGTTGAGCAAAAAGCTACACTGGAGCCACAAATTGAACTTCACTATGTAATAGAGAATCAAGTGCAAGCCCAAAGTACGCCACCTTTGGATCAAAATAACTTAAAGTGGCTATAGCTTTTTCAAAATACTAGGCGTAGCAAGGAACCATCCAAGAGATCCTTTTGGTAGCACTAACACCAATGGCAAAGGGCATCTCAATTTAGCAATCCAGGGACCGATAGTCCTTTTCCTAGAACTATATTGAGTCTTCTATACCTTTTAAAATTTTGTTTTACCCTTCTCTCTTCTTTTTGAACAGATATAGCTGTACATGAACCAGGTTTGTGGTGTGTGAAAATGCTCAAAGGCTCATTTAGGTCCAACAGCCTCATTCACTTGCTTCAACATGAGTCCCAATCTCCTTGCTAGGGGGAGGACCAACCAACAAGGGTAACCTCTATGTGCATAAAAAAGGTTACAACTTATAGGCTTCACGCAAGTATCGAAATTGAAAGGAAATAATCAGCAGCAAATATAACATAAACTAGAACATGTAGGAGATATGTTGCTTCTTCATGACCATTCAAGGTACCACAGCAATGGAACCCACAAAATCTAATGCTACCATGGAACATAAATGCAACAATAAGGGTCCAAGAAAAATCTAAAATACCAAGCATATACCACTTGTTAAAACATGGCCCCATAAACTAGTTCACTGGAGGTCACTTTCTCTGCAAATATGAGCTCCCCAAACTCTTTATCACAAATTTGTTGCAGATCTTCTATTTTCAGGACATCCCTCCTTCAATGGATTCCTCAGCATAAAATCAAGCCTATCTTGTCATCCTTAGGTCCTGTCACATGTTGTGGTATCATCTGAAAGAGCCCTAAACTTGTTCTTTTCGACACAACTTCTAAAATTTCACTAGCATACTAAACTCCATCTATAGAAATAGAAAAGGAAGACTAAATAACAACAAATAGAAACATTAAAATGAAAAAAAAAGCAATTATTGGTGCTGGATGGAAATAAGTACCTTAGATTTGAACCTTGTTAGATCAAACAAGCGTTCTATTGCTGGTTCTCCCTGCTTCAGTTCATTGTAAGCCTTTCCCACATCCTATAAGTTTGGTGACTTCAAATTTAGTGCTAAAAAATGACACTAGAAAACAGATATGCAATTGGAAAAATTTATTAGTAACTCATCAACATAGCTCCTCTTGATAACTAAAATATTTAATTGCACATTCATATATGTGTGCAGGAGAGCACATGCATGTTTGCAAATGTACACACATGCAAATGCACATTGCACAGGCAGACACAGAGAGCCTTGGGTTGCATGTTATGCTACTAATATAGTAAAGCCATATCATTTATAGTAAAGCCATATAATAAATGACTCATCATATAGCTGGATGCTGGATGACATTCAATGTGGAAAAAAGATTTCACTAATCAGATAAAAGGAAATATAACGATAGTTAAAACAAAAGAAATGTTAGATATATGCACCTCACAAGCTCATTTTATTGTTGAGAGTTATGTTATTGACAATCCAAAATATTTGAGGTTGTGCAACTATAACCGTAACTGTCTTTTTTTTCTAGACTTTAGTTAACCTCTAACAAGAACATACATTTTCATGATGAGATGGAATGTCTAGATGCCTAACCAATCACTAATTTCACTTATTCTCACCAAGCAACCACACAAGTATTTACATATGCATGAATGCGTCTTGTCAACTGTTACATCCTTAGCCAAAAAAAGTTTTTTATAAAATTATGGTGCTTCACTTCCATGGAATTTTACTATTCAAGAGCAAAGAGTTACATGAATCAAGGATTCAGTCTACGGTTGAGTCAGTGTGGCCTCAAGTCAATATAGTATCAGGGTGCTGTCATCTCGATATATAGGACAAGTTAGCATCAAGATACAATACCAGGATGCCTCAAAAAGCTATTTTATTTTGTTAGTTTTTTATTGATTAGGATTTCTTTTTTTGTTGATTTTAATAATTTTTAAGAACTTTTAGCCTTTTTCCTAGGCTTTTTGAGCCTTTTAGGTTGGTGCGATATCGAAATGACCCTTATCTCTTCTCACACTTCCTTTCCTTCCTCTTTTAGTCTTTATTTTCCTCTTTGAGCTCCCTCAAGTGACAAAACCAATGGGATAAAAGATAGCCATCAAGGGCTATCTCTTTCTATAAATGGGACCCAGCTATCCCAGCTAGTACAGGGTGACCCAACTAGTGAATTGGCTGGTCTCGGTAGGTACCAACTAGTACAACAGGGACATCGCATTTCTTGAGAGAACAAGTATCCTAGCCTCCTAGGAGTGTCCCAGGTATCATTCTCTCATTAGAACAGTAAAATTCCAGCAGGATCAGCAGGACAAAAATCCTTGACAAGAAAATGTGCCTTTGGATGGCCCTTTTATCAATATTTTGCATGGATGCATCCTTTATATACAAGTCTAAATCATCATGTTTGTACTTGTGACTCCTGTGGGCATTGTTACAGTCATCAATGTCTAGAATACTATCATTGTTATGATGCAAGGATAGTGATATTAATTTTGTTTGTGTTACAGGCATGCTGTATGGTGCTTATGTGCTGTCCTGCCCTTCTTTGTTATGGACTGATACTGGCTTATAAGATGTTGCTGGAGACTCATTTTCAGATAGGAGAGGCTATGAAGATCAGAAAATGGGGATGGATTTTAAAGAGACTGAGGATGGAAATCTTGTAATCCTGGTAGCAAGGGATGGATTTAAAGAGACTGAGGATGGAAATCTTGGAATCCTGGTAGCAACCAGTCCATTATGAGTTACTTTGAAGGCCTGGTTTATTTACTAGAAAACAGTTGCAACTGGTGAAAGAACAAAACATCTTTATCCAATAAAGTATTTTTGTGAGAGCAAAGAGGTGCACAAAATGAAAGACATACATCATTTAAAAATCATATATTTTGTTTTTTTTTTGCTTTTTCCCATTTGGACAGTTATATGCTTATCCAATATAAACTAATAACTTATGATAGATAAGTAGCAATAATACCTGAATAGGCTCAATTAGGAGAGTCAGTGCCATTATAAAAGACAAAAAACCAGATGCATCAAATGAATTCTTTGAAACAACGAGTGAACCAGCACTAAATAATAGCAGTCCTCCGATGTACAATGCTTGTACAATCTGAGGCATCAGAGCCTTCATTTTCCTCTTTCTCAAGAGTTTTTCCAGATCATCTAGGGCCAGCATTTGGAATCGCATGCTTTCTTTCAACTCTCCATTGTTAGCCTTTACAGCAAGAATTGACGGAACTACCTGGAACATGAAACTACAAAGTATCTTGTTAGTGTAAAGACAATACTTGACGTATACAGATATTTCTTGGACATGAACGCTTAAATCTCACAAGAATTTATAGACAGGGAAAGTAAAGAAACCTCATTTAGGTAGGCTGAGAGTCTAGCAACACTCAAGTGTGCGTTCCTTGATATCTGTCTAAGTCTTTGACCCAGATATGCTATGATGAGTGAGGTCCATGGGATGGCCTGAGGTTACAACATGGAATGAACAACTAACCTAATCAGAAAAGGGAAAACACTGAAATAAGCAATAGAAAGCTTCATTTATTACAGACTCACCAATGCGGCCATGAATGAGAGAGCTGGACTGACCACCACCATCTGAGTTGCCATCGCTATCACTTGCAAGGAATTTGGTACGATAGTCTGCAATCAATTCAGCCACAATTTAAAGACATCCAACCCAATATATCTTACCAAGAAATTATCTAAAGATCGAAACTTGCCATCACAACCACACCGATCATAAATTTTCAAGATTACAAGCAATTCCCAGAAATCATTGATTCGAGGTACATCCAAGAAAGAATTGAGACGCCTACATTCAACAGTGAGTACACAGTGTCCGCAACATCCGATGCCTCCGCCGTGATCCTATAAGCTACATCCCCAGACGGAACACTATCATTCCCCTCGAAGAACCCCAGATCCCTCTGCAAGACCCGATCGAAAACATGAACCCTAATCTTATAAACCGATTTCAGCGCCGCCTCCCACAGGAAAGCCTGCTGGAGATAACCGGTAACCGATCGAGCACCCGCTAGCGCCGCCAGCGCCAAGCCCTCCCGCACCATGCGGTTGGACCCGATCCCGGCGGCTATCGCCGACGGGATGCGACCGACACGGGGGACGGCACTGGATAGACAGTAGACGGAGACGGCGCTGCAGATCCAGCCCTTGAGGATCGTCTCCCATTCGGATCGGATGAAGGGGGCGATCTCGAGGAGGGGGGAGGAGGAGGACGAGGAATAGGTGAAAGGAAGGGCATGACAATGGGATTCTTGGGGGTTTGGGATGGAGAAGAGAGGGGAGAAGGGAAAGGCTTTATTGGGAAAGACGAATCGGGAGAGATGGGTTCCTGCTCTTCTTGGCGGTGGCATGGTTAGGTTTTTGAAGCATGGGAAGGCAAGGAAAGCGGAAGGGATTCGGGTCGAGAGAGGATTGAAGAGCGGGAAAGAGCAAGAAGAAGAAGAAGAAGAAGAAGAAGAAGAGAGGAGGGGAGATGGAGGACGAGCTCGAAGAAACATGGCGGTCATTCGCGATTCAAGAAGCAGCGATACGAGACCGTGGCCTCTCAATTAATAGCGGGGAGGGCCACCGGTTAATCGGGTATATATATGATTGACCGTTATAATCCCGCGCGGGGTATCTTCTAGACTTCTAAGTGTTGAATGCACCCGTGCGACTGAATCGCGCCAAATCCCACGGTAGATAACACGCCACGTTACCTATTGTATTTCATCAATTTCCGATTGCGCGCTATCCACCGTGCATATGCTCCGCGATTTGCACTGGTTCACCTGGACCTGGTGTATTCAATAAGTTCTCCTTTTAGACGACGTTGCACTTTGTACGATGGTCATTCCGCTGGACTTTCGGATGCATAGAAATAAAGTTAGTGATAAGTGAGAGCTGCCGCTGTCATGCCACCTCCCTTTTACCGTCTCCTCTTTATCGCCCTAGGGTTCCTCTAAATTTCATTAAAAAAAAAAAAAAAAAAAATGGCGGCAGCTCTCCATCTCTCCGCCCCCAGTACCGCTCCTCCGGACACTTCAACCCCCTCCATCATCCTCAAATCTTCTAATCTCTCACCAGCAACCCCTCCTTCCGTTCTCCTCCATAGGGTCACAGACCCCAAATCTTTAAAGCAAATCCATGCCCAAATCATCAAATCCCAATCCCCGCAAACACTCCAAGTTCAAACCAAGTTCATCAGCCTCTACTCTCTGTTCAACCAAATGGACTTCGCTGAGCTCTGCTTCCAGCGAATCCCATCCAAACTCCAATTTGCTTACAATGCAATGATCCGAGGCTACTCCACTCATGGATTCCCCGAAAAAGCCCTGTTTTTGTACTCCCAAATGCTCTACAGTGATTCTACACTGCCTGATAAGTTCACTTTCCCATTCATTCTAAAGGCGTGCGCTGCTCTCTCTGCGCCCTCCGAGGCCAGAGGAGCGCATGGGAGGATAATAAAGACAGGGCTCGCATCTGATGTTCATATCTCGACGGCGCTTGTTGACGTTTATATGAAATTGGGTGAGGTGGGAATCGCTCGACAAGTGTTTGATAAGATCCCTTTGAAGAACACTGTCTGTTGGAATGCTTTGATTGCGGGCTATGCTTATAATGAGTTGGACGTGGAAGCAGTTGATGCTTTCAAATGGATGTTAGAACTGGGTTTCGACCCTAATTCGTCTACTATGGCATCAGTACTTCCTGCGGTAGGTCGGCTTGGATATCTAGAAGAAGGGAAGCTTATGCATAAATTGATTATAGAGAAAGGCATCGAGATAAAGGAGCCAGTGATCAATAGTCTGATTGCCATGTATGGAAAATGCGGGGAAACGGAAATTGCCCGCCAACTCTTTGATGAAATGCTGGAGAAGACTGCTGTTTCTTGGACTGTGATGATCTCAACTTATGTCCAAAATGGGAAATTTGCCGAGGCTTTAGAGTTGTTCATTTGTGTGCAAGCTTATGGTGTTAAGCCCACAGCGGTCACAGTGGCCAGCATACTACCAGCTTGTGCTGATATGATGCATATTAAACTAGGAATGAAGGTTCATGGATACAGTATCAAAAATGGATTTGATTTGGATATTATCATGAGCACTGCTCTTGTGGACATGTATGCAAAGTGTGGTTGTATAGCAGAGGCTAGACGTGTCTTTGATGAGATGCCTGAGAGAAACATAGTCTCATGGAATGCAATGATCAATGCTTTCGGGCTCCATGGCCAAGTGATGGATGCACTGGAATGGTTCGCAATGATGAAAATCAATGGAATGAAGCCAAATGGTAGCACATTTGTTTCATTGATCTCTGCCTGCAGTCATGCAGGCATGGTGGCAGAGGGATTGGAGTGCTTCAAGTCCATGACCAGGGATTACGATCTTGTTCCCGAGAGAAAGCATTATGCATGTGTGGTGGATCTACTAGGGCGTGCTGGGCGGCTTAAAGAAGCTTATGAGTTGATAAAAGCTATGCCTTTAGAGCCTGATGACTCTACATGGGGCGCATTGCTTGGTGCTTGTAGAATTCACAATGATGTCAAGCTTGGGAAAATGGCTGCACTCAAGGCTCTCGAGCTAAAGCCAAGGGAACCAGGTTATTATGTTCTTTTAACAAATATATATGCAGGAAGTGGTAGATGGGCAGATGCTCAGAAACTGAGAGAGGTGATGAAAGAGAAGAAGATATTAAAAGAGACAGGTTGCAGTTCTATTGAGGATGGTGGAATTGTTCATTCCTTCGTCGTAGGTGATTCCAAACATCCTGAATGGAAGAAGATATACAAGAAGATGGAGGAGATGGAGGAGAAGTTCAAGGAAGAAGGCTATGTTCCTGATACTAGCTTGGTGCTGCATGAGGAGATCGAGAAAAGTGAGAGGCTTGCTATGCACAGTGAGAGGATAGCCTTGGCATTTGGGCTCCTCAAGATACCCGATGGGATCCCTATCAAAATAACTAAGAACTTGAGAGTATGCGGGGACTGTCATTCTGCTTTTAAGCTTGCATCCAGGATCTATAAAAGGGAGATTGTTCTAAGAGACTTGCGTCGGTTTCATAGATTTGAAAGTGGCAACTGTTCATGCAAGGATTACTGGTGAAAAGTAAAAGGAGATTGCAGGGAAGACAAAAATGTACAATCCAACAACTGAATGTTGCCAATCCATCCATAATACGAGGTTTAAATCATCCTCGGTTACAATATTTGGTATGATGACGTGTGAATTAGCAGCGTGTTGCCATTCTAGAGATCACGAGTCATTCTCATGATTCTATCATTTAACTATATTAAATTCAGACCAACAACAGCAGAGCCATGCTGCATAAGAACGAACTGCAGTTACGGCTTTCATGGTGAGCTGCGTGATCTACAAGCCATGATAGATACTTACGGATACTATGTGCTTGTGTGAGAAAGTCGATGATGATAAAAAAACTAGTTTTCAAGCATTCCCCATGGATGTGATATTTGATAATACGGTAGAGGGCTGTTTAGAGTCCTGTAAGGCAATTCAAGTTCCCTATGGATGTGATCTTTGATGATACGGTAGAGGGTTTTTTAGAGTCCTGTAAGGCACTTCAAGTAGCAGGTGAAAACTAACGAAATTGTTTGGATGCTTGCAACTTAAATTGTGCGGCAAGCTAAATTACACACTGAATTGTAAATTAGGATTATCTTGTGGTAACTTGAGTTGCAATCAAAATATTCCCACAACCACTCAAGTGGATGCCTTAACTATAAATAAATTCTCTTCTTTTCCTTTCCCCTCCACTCCACCTCGTCCTCCATCACTACCACCATCCACCTTCGCCTCCATGCCTTAACGCACCACCTCTCATCATCGCCACCGTCGACCGTCACCTCTATGCCTTTATCCACCACCTCTGTCTCCCTACCCCTTTCCCCCTCCACATTCTCCACCCTTCTTAACGCTTGACAGGCAAGTCGCAACCATTCCCATTGATGTCCAAGTCCATACCCAGGCCCCACCATTAGGACTTCGACATGCACCGTTTTATACAAAATACCTTTGTCTTCATGTAAATCAAATGCTCTAATCTAGCATCCACTGGCAAGATGTTAGATGGAGTGTTTAACAAAAACGCCCTTCTTCCTTGAACTCAACCCCCAACACCAAAAACAACCTTCCTGACGTTACGTCGTAATGCGACACACTTAAACCATAGAACTCCAAAGGGCTCCTAAGCTGGTGATTCTATAACCTAATCACCATCTAAAATTAATTTGCTCATAACTACTTTATTATGTCAGCCAGTTGAGATCTTCTGCCCTCATTCATGACAATTTTCTGTATATCTTTCTAAATAGGTATGCTCCTAATGGCCGTATGACTCGTACGTTTGCTACCCAGTTACGAGCAAGCATCAGAAAGGAATTTCGATAAGCGGATAGGCAAGTCAGGATTTTGAACCGGGTGCTCTCCTTCAACTGAAAAATTATGAAAGAAGCTCTAGACATTCAGGATATCTTATCATCAACCTTTTGGTGGATAATTTCCAATATTATTAACATATCGACGAAAATAATCCTTAAAAGGCAAATTATGTGCATTCATTTATATGTTCTCTGCTGATCCCATCTGATTCCTATCAGTGCAGCAAGCCTGATGCTGGAAGGCGGTATTTGGTCTGAGAGAACCACTTGAACCAAGTCAGAAATGCATCACTTATCAGCAAGCCCAATGACAGGGATGAAAAAAACTCTACCCGACAATCACCACAGAAGTAAATCACACCAACATTGGTCGCAATGTAATACCCAGAGCTTTTGCTTCATCTCACAAACCTCCTCTCCTGGCCACCATTTTTCCCTTCTAGACCAAAAGAGAGAAGCAAAACAATTTCTTACCTTTTTTGCTAAATCATAGCATAAAATATCAAAATTCATTAACCTGCTACAGTATTTAATCAACGACAGAAACAAAGCGCCCCCCCCCCCCCCCCACCCACCATCCCTTTTTTTCCCGTCAAAGCAAAGTCGCTAACTCTTCAAATATGAAAACTAACATCATCAACCAAGAACAAAACCGAGAATCGACCACCAAAGAATAAGGAAGAGCAAGAGCCGTCTAGGTATTGGTGGCTCTTGTGTAAATTTGTTGACTAGCATGGGCAGATACCATCCTGATGGAACCCCTTGCCATTAGATCCTTTATTGCCCTTCTCGCCAGTGATCCATTGATCTAAAAAACCACACACAGAAAGAGATAATCAGACAAGTCAGGTCACGATAATGTTTTTCCATAAAAAGGAAACATCATTTATCAAATAATGGCATCCGGGAGAAAATAGAAACAAGCTGATTCCCCACAGAAAAGGAACACAGCAAGATTCTAATAACCATATCAACCAATACTAAAATCAGTGTCAGGCACATGTGATGCACATGCATGGAAGTATGGATGGTTGTGAGTCCTTAAAAAGCATTTTCAATTATTTGCATTGTAAAAATACTCCAACTTTTAGGCGGTGCACTTTTCTTGTTTCTATCCATTAAAATATAAATTGCATTATGCGCATTTATTTAATATGGAATTTGCTTCAGACATTAAAGACTGCTAGATATATGATGGAAGATGCTAGGTCTCATATTTATATTAGCAAAAAAAATAAAAGAAAACCACATGACTTGAGAAGCCAGACTCAAAGGATTGACAAATTAAGTGCCAAATACTTGCAACGTCTTCCTCAACAAAGATAAGCAATACATGGCTTCATCAAAATGACAAATGAAGAGCAGAACTCCCTCCCATCTAAGTTGCTTTTCATGATTAAAACATTTCACAACTAGAAAGCTGCAGCTTTAGTGAAATTTGATATCAAACAACTTCAGATTATTTACCACGTAGAATTATTTCACATTGAAATACAGCATACAAGTGAATCATCATCCAAATTTACATCTGTGGGTAAAATTATGGCCAATAACTCAAAAAGCCTTAAGCCATCACAAGCATGGAACCTGTAAACCAAGGGCTTGCAGACATAATGATTATTTTGTATACACAACTTTATCTCAGAACACCACAAACCAACATGTCCCAGATCTAGATCAATCTATCCACTAATATTTAGGTCAAAATATTTCCCACTTTGCAGTTTCATTTAATACCAGCAAAAGAAGATTTTGAAGCGTTTAAAATGTTAAAGAAAGAAACTACAAGAAGAAGAAAATTTAGGCATGTGAAGGCAACATTAACATGAACCAACCATCATTCAACTTAAACTTTTTTTTTAAAAAAAATTTCGTAATGCAGTTATGCTAGGCATGTTTTACTATATATTGTGCTTACTTCCAAAAGTACAGTCTGAGCAGTTAACCCATTCTCTTCTTCTACATAGATGGTCAAATGCAGAAAGCATTCTCCATTAGATTTTACTGTTTTTAAAAAATAGAGATGACATTAAATAATTTAAAGGCTCTAAACTCAAAATTGACCACAAACAACTATGCTGACTGTCAATGGTTAGGGTATTCCCGAATGTGATGATTTAAAGTTGCAGCACTTGACTTAACACTTATGAAGTCCTAAGTCCACCGAGTCCCAAAAGTGTGTTGTTCAGAGTAAGCTCAGTTACTGCTAAAGCTCAAGGTGGGGTTTCTAACATGAATGACTTGCAACCAAAGAAATACAAGATATAAAATGACAAAACAGAAAATGTACGATCGTTCATGTTAGCAATCAATATTGTCAAAGCTTGGAACTCGAAGAATCGTGTAAGCCAAGGAATATGTACCAAGCCTGGTAACAGGTAAACTGAACTACAGATTGAAAGTTAGGATTTTCAGCTTTCAATGCATAAAATGAAAGTTTGGCATCCTGCATTGCTGAAAATAATACACCATGACAAACTATTGCAAGACTGAAAGTTTACATTATACATGCTTGGATCATTACACGACACATTTCACTTCTCAAGAAAAAGAGAATGAAGAGCAGTCTTTTAATTTAGTTAATTAACCAAAGCCTCAATAGCCAATAATGATGTTAGCTCTCTTTTTTATTCTATCTTACCCACACTATTCAAACTCAAAGAAAACACAATAAGCAAGCATTGAGAGTACAGCAAAGGCAACAACACTGAAATGTTACTTTTAGTTGATCAATTCTTGCTCTCAAGTGTCGAGATCAGTTTAAGTTAGTGGTCATGCAAAGGATGTGAATCCAGCAGTTTGCTAAACTAACACAATATCTGAATGACTTGGGCAAGCTAAAACAGAAGTCAGAATGCATAAATATGTTTTAGATCATCTTCAAAAATAGATAATTCAAAAAGATAATGAAAAATTTAGATAAAGATTTTCAGAAACTCATATAAACCTGAAATGATGTTCAAAGATAGGCACAAAGATCTCCCTAAAATGATCTTGGATGTTAAGGGGGAATTAAAACATCATCTGCCTACTAGTGCAGAGGTTATGTACTCAGATGAGAATTGCAATGTTGCAATTTCTTCGAGGCCATCTTCAAACAGAAACAATTGAGAGGGACGGAAAATTGCAGAACTATTATTGCCAACCTTTATCCAAAGTATTCGCCATTTCAATTTGACGACTTTGCTGTGAAATTGGCTTATGAATTTCCTAAAATAATAACAACATATTAAAACAAAATAAGCAGAAACCAGAATGTAGCAATTTGTTCGAGGCCATCTTCAAACAAAGAAATTGAGAAGCATGGAGAATTGCCAACTATTATTGCCAACCTTCATCCAAAGCATACACCACTTCGGTAAGGTGACTTTGTTCTGCGAATTGGCTTATCACTATTCCCAAATTACAAAACAACTATAGAAAAGAAAATAAGGTTTTCGTGTAGCCATTAGTTTCAAGCAATTTTTACTGAAATTTATGAACTTACTCAGTAAATCTATTTTAGAAACTTATAAACTTTTTAAACTACTTTTACCTCTACTACCACTCCGGCTTCATCCTTTGCTACCCTTTTCAACCATGTACCTTATCTTGATATCATTTACTTAATGAAATCAGGGACAGGTGCTCCACCCTCTAAAAAAGAAGAGAATCCAGCAAGAAGTCCATCTATTGTACCCCAATACAAAGAGAACATTTTCTCATTTCTTCGTCAGTGCATCCTACTTTGTGCAAATCATGAAAAAGACAAGGCTAGAGAGTAAGAAAATCCTATTAGATATCTAATTGTTCCACCCAGAAATAAATTACGTATCAGAAGATAGCCCCTTGAGCAGTAAAAAGAGAGTTCATAAGTCGGGGAGAAAAAAGACAGAAAGAAAGAAAGAAGTTTAACATGCTATAAGATTTATTAAAACAAGCAAAGCAACAGCAAATTAATCTCACAAAGATACTCGTACATCACAACTAGATCCAGAAATAAACAACAGATCGATAATAAAGATAAGATCTTTTACCCTTAATCTTTCAGACAACACAGAGGGAGTGATCTGCTTGTACTTTGGAACTTCAGAGAGCATCTTATCATAGCTCGCCTGATCGAAAAGCACCGCGTTGTTCACCTTCTCCTTCTGCTTTCCCTTGCTCCACTTCTGAAACCCAAACCCTAGTTACTTAGAGCCAATCCAACATCAAAAACCCCAGATTCTCAAACGCTAACCTTAAACCATATCATATTACCTTCTTCTTCTGCTTCCCTCCACCGGATTTGGCCGGCTTAGAAGACGGCGGAGGAGCCTTATCCTTCTTCGGCGCCTGTCCCGATAATAACAGGAGAGATCAGCGATCAAAACCTCGAGTACGATCAAATCCGAGGGAGAAGAGAAAGATATTGTTACCATTCCGCAGGGGAAGTTGGGCTTCTACCGCTAGGGTTTCGGAAGCCGACCTCAGCGAGGAAGGGAAGCAGCGGCGTTCCAGAGGGCCTTATTACCTTATGGGGGTTGGATAAAAGAAATAGAGCTCTCGGCGAGCAAGGGTTTCGCTGCATTGGACTAGCGTGAGCCAGGTCTGCTGAAATACGCGAGGATGATCGGGACCGTTGGATCCGTTGAAAATGATATGCCCTTTTTTTTCTGAAAAAGAATAAAAAATCCAATTGCAGATATTGGCGTATAGTTAAACCCCGTTGCCGAGTCTAACAGTTTGCACTCGGGCCTCAAAACCTGGTTGTGGCTTAAAACCCAAAAGTGTTTGGCACAAGAGCCCAAAAGGGCCCCGGTCTGACAGGCTTCAGCCCGGCCGAGGTCAATTTTCCAAGAGTTTAGCTTTGATATTTATTGTCCATTACAGAGATTAGCGTTCTTTAATTACTTATATAGTATATTTTTTGATGAATTTATACCTAATATATATATATATATATATATATATATATATATATATATATAAGCTTTTATCTCCATCCCTTATGTGTCATCTCTTTATCCGTTATATATCCTTTTAAGTTTTTCAATTTAGTTTCTAAAAAAAATAAATATTATATAAAAATTCTTCTAAATTATTATTATTTATCAAAAATTTATAATTATAATAAAAATAAAAATTATAATAAAATTTTATATGGTTATTTAGATTGATCTTTTCTTTTTTATTTTGAGATGTTTCTAATCCGACGGAATGAAACACCAATCAAGATGGAATGAAACACCAATCAAAAGGTTTTCAATTTTAATTTGATCATTGCATCCATGCATCGCATGGGATTACAAGCAAGTTAATTTGCTAATCAGTTCTGTTAACAGAATAAGCTCATTTGACATCTCAATCCTACTTGGCACCATGGTGAGATGGAGTAAATCCAACAAAACCTCGTGAGTCATTTTGCCCCTAATGTGAGCACGACTCCCTCGTACTTTAAACTCCATGCCCCATGACACCCATCAGGATTTAGATGAGAGCTAGCTAACAACCATCTGGAAGAAATAGGCAATTGGCATCTAGATGCAACGCACCCACATTAGAACGCCATCTCTCGATGTGTAGGGGTAAACACTATCCCTCAATAAGCAGGGGTCGGAATGCTAGCCTCAAAAAGAGCACCATCTCTGGATAAGTAATTGAACCGTTGGCCTGAAATCGGAGGTCTAATCTTTGACCGAAGGTGCTAAAGTACCGAAGATGCTTGCAAAAATAAATCTCTGGCCGGATTGTTCCAAACCTTTCGGTGGTGCTTAAGTTAGTGATTGAAAAATAAAATGAGAAATTCATCAAAAAAAGCATACCTTTAAATTTCCACTCCTCCATATTTATACTAGAGGAGTTAGTGTCGTATATGCTTGGAAGACTCAACCGACTCCCAATTTTTGTGCATCGATGCCTCAAAGAAGTTTATTTTTTCATGTTTGGATGCATGATTGACTGTTTACTTATTTTTTTGATAAGATTCAATCTAGATCGTTGCAATTTACTTATCTAATATAATTTTTTTCTTAAAATAATGCTCTCACATACTTGACATAGCTTGCTAGATTGATATTTTTGAGGTCAGAGATCGAATAAGACCAAAATCGAGATCTCCGATGAGGGATAAAGCGTTTAGCACCTCCATCAATGAATGAAATCAAGATCGGAATCAATGAATTAGGAGACTATACTAAGCCAAAATTAATACTTTCAATGAATTCTAGCACCATCAAGATGGTCTAAAAAAATAGAAGAAAAAATTTATGATCTTAGTTAAAACAGAATTTAGAATTAAGATTGGAGATCAAACCTAGTAAATCCGATCGATTACATTGGGCCGAAGTGAACAACAGTCCATCACCATCGAGGTCAAGCGGAACTTGATTTGAGACTATCGAGGTCGGATTTTGCGTCGGTATCTCCAAGATTGAGTGAACTTAAAATTAAGATAAATTCATAAAGTAATTAATACTTTGAGATCAAAGCCCGTACTCAACCAAAGTGAATGCTTTCGATCTTAGTTAAAACTAAATGCATAATTGAGATTAAAAGTCGGACGTTACCAAAATTACTGGCTCCAAAGGCAAAGAACGCCAAAATTAGTGCCGTACCAAAATTACTGGCTCCAAAGTCAAAGAACGCTAAAATTAGTGCTGCTCGATTGACTACCTACACATGCTTAATAAAATCAACTCATGCCGTTCTCATTCAACTCACTAGAAACTGAAATCTGATCTCGCATAAAACCAAAACTGCAAGTACACCCACAACAAGTGGCAAGCTGATCCGTTTGACTTGATTCAACTTATTGCATGTTGGCTTCCACCATCTGTTTAATAAGATTGTCAGATTAGAATCTAAAATTTTTAATCTATTTAATAAATTGATTGGGTTCATGTTGACCAATTTATGACCTGTTCTATATCAAATCGGATCGACATCTGATCAACCCGTTCTGATTGCCGCCATCACCATAAAATCCCAGCAGCTTGTGCACAGGATGAGAATGCAATTCCCACGGCTGTTGGATTCTGCTGCAAGCTTAGCGCCCACCTGCAATCTGAATGGTTTGCAGACTACCTTATGTCACAAGAAACAGCATCTGCAACCAATAAGACGCGAGGTACGAGATCAAATTTCCACGAACAAGCCCTCGTTTGGCTCAGTCCGCAATACACCCAAGTTCCTCTCGCAAGTTAGGAGCAATTCACCTACCCCATCCTTCATATTTCAATCCCTACTAAAGGATTTTCAGAATTCGGTAGAACAGATTCTTGCATTACATTCTCGGCGGTTGAATCGTTTCGACAACGAAAAGAACATCCACCATCCAAAACTCCGTGGGCTCCGCCTCCATGATGCTAAATCTGCAAACCGCCTCCGACACTCTGGTCATGCTCAACTCTGAAGCTAGAAACCCATGACACTACGGTTCCATTTCTGCCTAACATCAAAAAAGTCCAATCACAAATCCCCAGAAAATAAAAAAAAGGCATCAAGAAAGAAGCTTATTTTTATTACAAATAGCAACTTCTTTCATCCATACAACAAAGTTGGCAGCAGCACAGATTATGTCCAATATTCATCATTAGTCCACCTATGTACATTCCACATAAAGCAAAGTCGGCATTGACGCTAACAGGACAGGGGTACAGCTGCATCATCCTGCCAGAGGTCCCTCCGACTTCTGTGGAAAAACAGAAGAAGAAGAAGACAGGTGAGACGAGAAACTTGAGGACCAGCAATGCAGATGCGTTATAAGCAGCGAACTACCAAATTGATACATCTAGCAGTTTAGTAACTAGATGCTAACCAAGAAGTTCATCAAAGAATATCGTAGTTGTCATCATTCACACATAGCAGTAGATAACCAAGTTTGTATGCATTCCATCAGTCGTTACCAAACAATCAAAATGCAAAAAGAGACAAGAAATCACGCACCAGGAATTAAAAGCTTTATATTCAAACTTAGGCGGGACATATGAACCGTTCGGTTATTCGCCGAGTGATTTTAAGATAGACTACTAACTACAACCTGAGAATGGTCCAACCTAAGACCTCAAGGTCAACTTATAATGCCTCTCCAACCTAAGACCTTTGTACCGCTGAAAACTTGGAATTTTCTTAATCATATAGCTGACACCGTTATATGCTCATCTTCTACAGCTATTTGATCAGGATTCTAACTCAATCTTCCATACATGTTGTCCGCTCTGTCTTCTCTGGAATACTCTAATACTCCAGACTTGGGTTGATTTAATAAATGAAAGCATCAGCTTTTCAAGCCTTCCAATTTATCTTGCCCACGATATCATGCATCCAAACTTAATTTTTCACATATTCAATTCCTGACACCCCTCACCACTTTGTAACAGCCATGGAGCAATGGCGACATCAAAGTTCTAGAAATATCTGACGCTAACAATTTTATCTAAATCGTTTGAACGCGACCCTCCTAGACACATCTGACACAGATACCACCTAGCCATATCATCGAACGGATTTCCAACGAAGCAAAACCCTAAAAACCCTAGAAAACATTGAAGCAAGCTGAGGACCAGCAATGTATATATACCTTGTCGGGCCTGGATTTCTCCGCTTCCGCTCTCTCTTTCTCCTGCTTTCTGCGCAACTTCTCCAACCGCTCCCTCTCCATTTTCTGCACACAAGCAAAAGAGACCACCAAGAAATACGAAATCGAAATCCAACAATCGAACGAAAGAATGGACGGGAATCAGAGGAACTATATATAGGGATCGGAAGTAGGGGGTGGTGATGAGTGAAAAGAGAAATCGACCTGGATGTAGACGTTCTCTTTGGCTCTCTCCTCCTCGCTGAGAATCCTCCCCGTGCTGTCGCTGAAGTAGCGAGGGGCTCCCATACGACCACCACCGACGACTCCTTCCATCGTCGCAGGTCTACCAAGGAGAAGACGAAGAGGAGCTCGCGCCACAGAAGATCTTAACGCCATCGCCCAGTGACTTGCTTCCCAAGACGACGACCAGCTCAAGTAATAGGAGGAAAGGAAGCTGCGGATAAGAATGAGAAATAATCATTAATAAAACCAGCGGCCCCTTTGGTGGATTCGGGAAAAACCGGAACGGAGTTTGTGGGTCATTCTAGAGATTCCGAGGGCTTTGTGGCGACGGCGTCGAGCGAATCAGGAAATTTTACGCGACGGTATATGGAATGCACGGTTGTGATGGAAAATTGGAGATATCTTTCCCCGGACCGTTGCCTTGCGGTCCGTTGAGTGGGGGGATGACGCGTCCTTTGAGACGAGCCATCCGGTAAATCGTGGAGGAGGAATTCTTCGATAAGGCTCTCTCTCCACGTCATGCCTTGAGATATTTCTTTCTTAGAAGACAATGGTGGGGTCGGGGGCACTCGTGGGTGCAAACCAGGTATCAAAATGAGATAAAATTCATGAACCAATCTATTTAATTTTAAAAATAAATTAGATTGAATCAAAAAAATTTTAAATTATTTATATAAGTAAATTTTTTGGCCCGACTTCCGTAGCTGGTGAGCTGAATTGGGTTTGGGTTAGAGCTGGACCAGCTCATGGGCCAGCCCATTTTTTTTTTCTTTTTATTTTTTGCTCTTTCTTCTTCTCCCGCATGCCATATGCCTGGCCACACCTCTTTTCCCTCTGGTTACTTTGTGGAGTCCGCACACGCTTACCCCCATGGCATTTCATCCATCGACACCACCCCCTAGGCCCTCCATTCGTCCGTGCATCCTTCCACCTCCCGCATCGCTTCCTTACCTTTCGATGAGACCGCACGATCCGCACCCTACCATCTTCATCGCCACCCTCCCCAGTCCCCATCCATCCACTTTGCAGCCCTCTCCACCCATCCGCTTCACTGCTCTCAGCCACCTGCATGGTCCCACTGCTTCGCACCCCACCCGCCGACCCATTGCACTTTTGGCACCGCCCTTCGACCATCCGCATCCCCCGATTGTCCTTTTGTCCTCCCACCCTCCTATATCATCCCTGACCCCTAATGAGACCGCACGATCCGCCCCTTGGTCCCTTGATGAGATCGCACCACACCCCGACCCTCCGACACCGCACCTCAGCCCTCCAATCGTCCGCACTGCTCCCTGCCACTGGCCTTAGAAAAAGAAAAAAAAAAGAAGAAAAAAAAAAGTGAACTGACCCAATCATAATCCACAGCCCATATGGACTAGGATCGGGCTAGATATTTATAGCCCATTTTAATAAGTGGACCGATTCCAATCCGACCCATATAATCATAGTTCATGTGGGCTAGGATCGAGCCAAATAGGATCAATCCATTTTGATGGCTCTAGAAACATAAAGGAAGCCGTTAGTTATTTTTATTTTTGTTACTTATAACTTTTTAGATATTTTTAAATAAATCTTTATTTATAAAATAAAAAATAAATATAAAATATTTTATCAATTTTTATGCATCTCCATTATTATTCTCACCAAAAAAGCTATATCGTAAAGAATGCCGGCGAACGCCGAAGTCATGCACAAAAGTCAAAAATTTAAACTTACCACCTTCCCCAAATCAAATCAAATTAAGGGGTGCAAGACAGTGAGTTTATTTATTTATTTTATTATTTATTTATTTTTAGGTAAATTATTGATATAAAATGAGTATGAATATAATATAAAAAATTTAAAAAGATATTAGCAAAACAGATATACCAAACCAAGTTTTAAAATGATCAGTAACACAAATCATCATCCAATCGATGGTTCCTGTATAGATATCTCTGACATTGATGAAGGCGCACTCTACATGAATTAGATGCATGACCATTCAACTATAATGTTAACTATTCAAGCACTAAATATAATTACCATATTGTAACCTATCGCCTCAAATAAAATCTCCATGAGCATAGCTGGCGTAGGTGTGACCCAAGGTTTTCAAGCATTGCAATCAGACTTCCACTCGCATATTATGCGCCAATGTCTTGTTCCTAACCATTTAAACACATGTAATTACTCTTATAATATACAATAAATATTCCTTGACATCCCTGTAATTGAAAATTAAGTTTAGCATCTTGACACGATAATTTTCTGAGTGAATCCAAAGATACATACCAAAAATATATCGATCTTGGGGTGTGGAGAAAATCGTTGTTGCGGGCGATCAGATTATCATTCAGGAGAGAGCAACAAAGGTTACAGGAAGATCTATTTATGGAGACAACGGATCGTATGCACGCACTCTCACGGGTTAAGTTATATAGGCCTTGTCTACCATTTAATGGTTATATTTCGTATTTAATTATCTCGATAAAATTCATTTCTAAGTCTTTGACATGCTTACAAACTCATGTGCGGGGCAGAAATTTTTGAAAAAAAAGGAGCCCATGACACCACCAAGCACGGCCTAGAAGAAAAAAGACTACAAAAATCCAATATTTGGAATATGCAAACTCAAGTCATATGAATTGCCTCACCTATTCTGAACACATGCATGGCCTCGAAATTATCCCACTATATTGCATTGCAGATGTCTTAATATTAGAAGGAGAGGTTGGAAAAAAGAAAAAATTAGCAGCAAATAAACTGTTTGGAATTTGTCTCCCATATAATGTGGTTGTGTTGTGCAACTCTTTTACTGTTCAGGGTATTCGCCTCCTTTTCTTTTGGTGAAAGATAACCTTTCCCCATTCAAAATAGTATTTTGGACACAGAAAACTTGTCTACTTACAGAAAGTTTATAGTTTAGTCCATCAAGTAATCCTGATTCACGTATCATCTGGAGGTCTCCAGCAAGCAGTGGATGTCAGCTAGTGGAATGCCATCAGCTCGCAAATGCTTTAATAAATTAGAGCTGCCAGTCCTCTTTTATGCACTCACTCGACAAAAATGTTAGCAAATAACATGAGAAGCATCAGTAGAATCTGAACTGTATTTGAAAAAGAAGTTTGAGATCTTGTTTAATTGAAAAAGTACCAACTGGACTATATCTGTTGGACTTTTTAGACTTTGTATTTATGTCATCAGAAGTGATCAATATGTTATCACAGGCCAATGCATTGAAATGCCTAATTTTTGTTGTGAATCTAGAACACCACAGAGGCTACCATTGTTTTGTAGACTACAGAGTTGCATGAGCATTAGCCATAATGCTAGAAGTATCATGGAACCCATTATACTCTTTCCTCACAGTTTTCAGAAAAAATGGGATCACTTGTACTGTTCCAAAATTACATGCACAAGTCGAAAATACAATTCAAATTCTTCAGAAGACCAGCAACCAAAAAATATCGTTGTGCGAGGGACTTATTTACTCATATTCTCCACCAACTATGAATTCAAATAATTTCTCGAGATGAAATTGCCCATGGGAGCACTTCACAACACTCACCACCTCCTGAAATATAGGGACGGTGCAAGGAAAAGACTCTGCTCATATCCATGCTCCTTGTGTGCTTTCTCCAACAGCATGCTAAAGAGTGGATGCAACAGAAAACTCGTCGGAATGATGAACCTCTCTCTCTCTCTCCTCCAATGTAAACGGGTAGGAATCCTATCGGCACGCCGCAATGCGGCGAAGGCCTGACACTGCAGGATGTCTTCTCCCTCTTGACCAATTTCATCCCTGGCTTCATCTCAAAAGCAAACTAATCTCTTTTGGGCTAAGAAATCAGTTTGAAGCTATGGGTGGAGGCTATGTAGTGAGAGAAGATTGGAGAACATGAGACACTAAATATAGGGCATTGAAGAGAGTGTGCGGTATCTCCAGAGAACAAGACGTTAGTTGTTAGTGAATGTGATGATCTTAATTCTGTATATTTGTACAGGTGGATTTGTCATTGAAGACTCGAGAGAAATTAATTTTTCAAATCTCCTTTTCGAAAACAACAAAAGGAAACCCCGGCGCCAATCTGTTGGTGCAGAAATCCGTCGCCGCCGGAGGTCGCCGCAATCGAGGCCGCTGGGCGCCGCCGGGGACCTGCAAAACGAAGTCCCGTCCGGAACCGGTGGGGTGGTGGCTCCGGCAGGACCCTCCGACGGTCAAGTTAGTTTCCGACCAACAGTAATGGAGTGCTCGGAATGAGTTCCGGAGCTTAGAGATGTGGAGGAGAGCTTAGAGAGTCGAGAGTTCAGAGAGCTTAGCCTTAGCGTGTCGGGAGGGATCCTTTATATAGTGGAGCTTGATGGTGACAACTGCAGCCGCGTGCTGGCGGGCCGCTCGAGGTTCGGTGGAGTCAGTCTCACTGGCGCCGCATGCGGCGGATGGAGGGTGACAGCCATCGCCGCCTGACAGTGGGTCGCTATCGCCCGCGGCGGACTGACTGATGGTGCGGCGGACTGACTGATGGTGATGGTTGCAGAGCTTGCCGAATGAAGGGATGAAGGCCTTCGTCGTGTGCCCATTTCGGAGGAGTTCGGGCTCCTGAAGAGGAAGATAGGAGGGAGTTCGGCTCCCATAGGCGTCTGGCGAGAGGTATGCAGCTAAGGACCCGTCCGCAGAAGAGTTCGGCTGCTGAGAAGCCGCGGCTCGGCCGTCTGGGGTTCGGCCGGCCTGTTGGACTTGGGCTGAGGCTTGGACACTTGAGAGTTCGGTAGGAGCTCGGTCGGCCGAAGTTTGATGAGGGCGACCGCTGAGGAGTTCGGCCCAGTGACGACTGCTGAGGAGTTCGGGCTCCTGAGTGACGATTGCTGAGGAGTTCGGGCTCCTGAGTGACGACCGCTTGGGGATTCTACTAAAGCCCGTCCGCTGAGGGGTTCGGCCGCTGAGAGGACTTCATTGAAGCTCGGCCGCTTGGAGTCGGTCCGAAGGAGTTCGGCCGCGGGAAGTCCGAAGGAGCTCGGCTGCATGAGCTCGCCTGGGGTCGGTCCGAAGGAGTTCGGCCGCTGAGAGGACTTCATTGAAGCTCGGCCGCTTGGAGTCGGTCCGAAGGAGTTCGGCCGCGGGAAGTCCGAAGGAGTTCGGCTGCATGGGCTCGCCTGGGGTCGGTCCGAAGGAGTTCGGCCGCGGGAAGTCCGAAGGAGTTCGGCTGCATGGGCTCGCCTGGGGTCGGTCCGAAGGAGTTCGGCCGCTGAGAGGACTTCATTGAAGCTCGGCCGCTTGGAGTCGGTCCGAAGGAGTTCGGCCGCGGGAAGTCCGAAGGAGTTCGGCCGCGTGGAAGTCCGAAGGAGCTCGGCTGCATGGGCTCGCCTGGGGTCGGGCTTCGGCAGGAGCGGGATTTATCCCCAACAGGTATTCCCGAAAAAAAAATTGAAAAAGGAGTACCTTAATCCGCACTCTCCGACAGGCAAGGTAGAAGCAATATTATTAAGTAAATTAGAAATCCTAAAATTCCCAATACGTCGACTACCAAGGTGCGTAGTTTCCGCAAAGAAATCATTATAAGGAGGTTTCACGTACATCTCGTGGGATTCATGCAGTTACACGGCGCACCAATGATC